>CM072813.1:62192523-62680023 GCA_036937905.1 Salvia rosmarinus
TCTCGGCGGTGTTGCCAGTTGCTCATGGTTGAGCTCGCTGTCGCGAGCTCGGTCGCAAGTTCCTTTTGTAGCCCACTTTCGCCCTCGTCTAGCTCGGGATGATTACGGATGCATGCGACTAGCTGACCAATCTGATTCTCCATTACTTTCATGTGTTCGCTCATAGCTCACAGTAGACTCAAGCGTGTAATTTTACGCCATTATTACTTATAAATAAATTTCTGTCAGTATCGCCATTTGTTGTATCGCTTCTTCCACACTCGGTTTCTTCGCCTCTTGAATCATTACATTACGAGCAGTGAAACCTCCTCAATGTTCTTTGAAAAGTAATGGGGTTGGCATCTGATTATGATGATCTCGTTGTATGCAGGTTGTCTGCGGATTCCATCCTCCTTGGGCTGATTGGATTGGGAGGTGGATACGTGTGATTTAATGGCTGGCCTCTTGAGCGTGGGACAAGGAGTCCCATGTTCGTCATTTGGCGTTCATCTCGGTATACTTGGCCAGCTGCTTGACTTGCTCTGGGGCACTCTCGTAGTTTGGAAACTTATTGCCATAACTTGCTGACCCTTCTCTCGTCTATTCTCCTTTGAGAGCTTTCGATCTCGGGATCTAAAAATATTTCATGAGGTCCCTAAGATCTTGTAAACATATACTACCTGAGAAAAGAGAATTCAGCTCTTGCAAAAATAAATAAATAATATAATATATAACTTGAATTAATAAATCCAAATAGTCAAATTATTCCTATGTAATCTTAACAATCCCCGGCAACGGCGCCAAAATTTGATCGCTCACTTTTATAACACTAAAAAGTGTAAGTATATAGGTAAGTCGAGTATCGTATCCACAGGGATTGTATCACGAAAACATAGAAGCTAGCTCAACGATAATTCATCATTATTCAAGCACAGAAATTGGGTGAGAGGTTTAAGGGCTTCAGAAATTAATCCAAAGCAAAGGTAACCATGCAGAAATATAAAATAAAGCAATAGAATCACGGATGATAAAACAGATAAGAAAGACTAACCCTAGGGATACATTAATCCTATCCACAACATATGTTTATCCTGTTTCCTATTAGCCAATTTTAATCTAGACAAGATGGAAGATCACATATATAACCAACAACTTCAGTTACGACAATTGCGGCTGCAGATTACTAGTTTTCCTATTCTTTATTCGTCTCTAGGTGAAAACAAACAACTCCAAACAGATCACAAATAATAAGCTTCCTACGGATGTTCCTATCTCGGCTATGACTCAAGGTTTATCCGTATCATGCATTCAAGATCGATTGACAATTAATACAGTTACGTCATTAACTGGCAACTAGATATGCATCAAGATTGATCAGAAATTAATACATATAAATAAGCACCAAGAATCATGAATCAATGCACGGAAGGTAAATAGCGATAATGGAATCACAACATATAGGATCGAATCATGCAAACCCTAGGATTAGAACAGAAATTACCTAGACATAATTAACGGAATAAAATACGATAAAACATAAAAGCAGAAATTAAATGCATAAAACCGGATAATAGCGTTGGATGAACAATGGTTGGTCTTGAATCCAATCCCAAGCGAAAAACGGAAAACAACAGAAAACGATCGGACAAAACGTTCCTATCGATAATAAAGCGATAAACTAAACTAGAACAACGATAAACTAAAGCTAGAACGGAATTAAATCGAAACTAAAGTGCAAAAATATGAAAAACTAGAGAAAAACTGAACAAATTCGTGCTTAGAGAGGTTGGGGGCATGGGAGTAAGCTTGGGGATATATATGGGTAGAGGAAAACCCTAAATCGCGCCCCAGCAACATTCTGGACGATTTCTCGCGGCCGTCCTCGCGGCCGCGAGGTCGGTCGCTAGCTCCTGCGCGACTTCACTGTTTTGCTTCGTTCTCTCTCGTCCGAACTCCAAATTACGATCCGTTTGCGCCTATGGACTCCTATCGAGATGATCTTTAACATTGTAAACTTTTCACATCCATATTTTTCATATCCATTTTATCATCTTTGGTTACATCTTTGCCTTATGCATCGATTATCACCTGAAAAGCCTACAAAACACCAAAGAGAAACCCCAAGAGCAGTATCTTCCAAAAATAGCTAAAAGCATAAAGATCGACTATATAAATGCATTTAATAGATCTATTTCATCTTGATATATCATCAATAAACGAGTAAAATGCGCATTTATCACTTCGCCGTCAATACCTCCTCCCAACTGATCAAGACTATCCATGAGATTAGTCATGTGGGAGACATGTTCATGGAACTAACTTCCTTCTTCCATCATACACGCCAAGATTTCTCTCATTGTGTGGAAGCGGACTGTCCGATCCGACTATCCAAACTTACTCTCGAGACTTGACCATATTTCGTTCGCTTCTACCATCGACTGATGCTGCAGCTGTAAGACTTTGGACATAGGTGTCATCATATAGCATTTGGCCATATTATTTGACTTAAGCCAATGTCTGCTTGACTCTTGCTGCTCATTTGTCGATGCGTCAGAAAGGGCATCGAGTTTAGGAGTAGTGAGAACAAACATGTGTTCTTTGTGATAAGAACATATTCCATGTTTCGTTTCCAATCGATAAAATTTGGACTGGATAGAGGGTTTTGTGCGAGCATATTGATAATCGGTGTAAGAGACGTATTTGAAAAGTAATGTAAACACATAAGCATACGATCGCACATAATTCGTAACAATAATATTGTAACCTTTTGATAAAATAATATTAATTGAAACCTCTAATCTCCCAAGGAATTTCACATGCAAGCCACGCGTGTGGACGTTTACACATGAACCCTCCGACCAGATTAAAATATACCTTTTAGTCGTTTAATTTCAATCCATGTCAACTTATCCTTATGACAAATGAAATTAATGATTGGACCTTTACTAGACCACATCACTATCGCAAGAAGGGACTTCGCGGGAAGTTGTACTTGAGGTGATGCCTAAGAAATGATCATAATTTTGACAGCAGATAATGAATTCTTAGAATTGGCTTACTCACTCGGACCATACCGCTTCCAATTCAAAATCTTTTGTCATCTCATTTTAAATCTATCTCTAGAGAACTTATGAAAATCGCATTTGCAAGCCACGCGTGTGGACGTTTACACATGAAACTCTCACTTCTCAATAGATTAAAATGTTTTATTTAGAAATCTCATCTAACAAACTTATGGTAAACAGTGCATGCAAGCCACGCCTGTGGATATTTACTCACAATGTGTACCATTTTATTTAGAGATCAAAAAGTGGAGGTCTTGACATTTTTAATTTAAAAATTAATATGTCTAGTTTCTTGCTTAGTCTTTTGTTTCAAAAGGTTTGTCCATGCAGATTACGTAATCCTAGCATGCTTTCTATAGAACTCAACATGTCAAACATGCTCGCAGAATTCTAAAACTTGCTTCAAAACGTGATAAACCTAGCATGCTTGCTATACTCATCCAATCACGAAAACATATTTCATGTTTATCTATGTAATTAAACATACATAGCATGCTTCTGCATAATTTAAACATCCACGACATGCTTTGAACGATAAAAATAAAATAAATTCGTTCATCGCGGCCCACTCGTGGATCCTGTACTTCCCTGCATAATTTATTACATAAATTTGCAAAGTACATATCTTTTTAAAAAATCTTGAAACGGGCCTTGCATGCACGGGCACGGACCGGACTCGTCAAAATTGGATTTGGGCCGAAATATCTGAAAACAGGTCGAAAAATCCGGTCTGGGCCGAAAACGGGCTGGGTCGGCCCAATGTGGACTGGGCCGCACACTAGGGCACAACCCACAGCGCGCCCAACAGTACATCCGCCGCCCTGCTCCCGCCTCGTCTGCGAGCAACTCCCAGTCTCCCGTCTCGAGCTGTTGAGGTGTGCCGAGCATTGTCGCACAGCCTGGCCGAGAGGCCCTGCCCGTCGTGCCGCCCACCCTTGCCGAGAGCTACCGAGAAGTTGCTACCGGCGCCCACTCTTCTTTGGACCCGCCGGAAGGCCGCCGTTTGCACGCATCACGCGCCCGCGCGGACCTCTGCGGCGCTTCGCTTACGGGCACCGTGTACGAGGGGCGATGCCGCGCCCGGCAGCTACCGAGAGCGTCCGGGCATTGCCGAGTGAAGCTCGCCCGTACGCTGCCGAGAATCCTCGTGCGTGTTCCAGCATCGAGACGTGCCGAGGCATCCGTGCGAGAACCACGTGCTCCGCACGGCTAGCAGCCAACGCCCGTCGAGGCTCCCGTGCGACCTACCGACGTCTGTGCATGCACGCTCAGCGCCGAGGCGTGCCAAGTTGTCCATGTAGAAATCGCGCGTCCCGTACGCCCAGGCCGCCGACGCCTGCCGAGGCTTCCCGTTCTATGTGCATGGGCTGCCGAGGAGACCCGCACGCCCGACTGCCCTGTTCGCCCGCACGTCTGGCATGGTCGTGCGTCTTGTCGCACGATGTGCTGCCGGCATGTCTCCCATCGCATCGTATGACGGGACTCCATCATCTCATTCTTCGTGTTCTTCGTTTTCGTTTCTCTTTTACAGATTAGATTTACAAAAAAAAATCCTAATCTAACCACGCATTTTCTCGTGGTGAAAAGCGAACCGACAAAAATTAAAGCGAGCCACGATTAACTACGGATCCACAATTAATTAATTACGCGTAATAATCAAGCGTGAATTAATCAGCAGAGCCGAGATCACGATCCCGTGTTACGATACCAATTGTAGGAAATCGATTTTAACCTCTCCCAGAATCTATCTTGGATGTTTAATTTACCATACATTGATTATTTACCTAGCATGCTTCTATATAATTAATTGCAACACATAGGTGTTTCTCGTGTTCACCTACGAATTTGTCGGACAAGGAATATGATCAAGACTCGTGCTTTAATCTTCTATACTGTATTCCATTTGCCAAAACTTCAATGCCGAGTGAGAGCAATCTATGGAGAGTACTGCAAAAATTCGCATTCTTCCTCTATGATATTTTCGAGAATCACAATGATAGGGATCTTCTATTTTTCGAAAATCACAATGGCATTAGCATTAACACGATTTTCTCTCACCTTATATTTATAATGCAACCCTAGAATCCCTATCAGGATAGGATCTCTGCATATCTAATAAATATAATAATATCTCTTCAGATAGAGAGGATCATAACAGAGTCCTAGTGGGGCTCTCATAGAGGTGGACGAATTCTTGGCAGCTCCAGGCCTTGATGGGCCAGCCAAGGATCAAATGCAATGAATAAAGATGGGCCTCAAATAAATTAATTATCTTATGTTGTTGAATATAAATTAATTCATAAACATTTATTCATGCCACTAGAGAATAAATGCTGACTTACCCCTTTATTTCCGAAGATGAGCGGGCTTGCACTTAGAATTCACGAACCCCGTATTAAAGTTATCGCACATCCATTAATTATTTATAGCATTCTGACTGCTTAGAATAATTAATCTCTTTAATTCCTTAAGTAGTACCACTCAACCTCATTATTGTACTTGAGATAACTCAACTGTAGGGTTTAGTACAATAAACCTTTGAGCTCCTTAAGGGGACATCATCATCCTAGCGAATACGGTGATTCAATCGAGCAACTAGCATGATATCTGCACCGCTACCACCCAAGATGCGGAGAATATTGGGTTATCTCATGTAACCTCACCCATGACAAGTCAAAGTGATGGTCAAGAACTCATACTCACCTAATACCTTATCGAGGTTTAGATCAATGTAAAGTCACCAAGATCTATGTAATATCCGTAGTTTTAATACTTAATTACGATAATATAAATCGTAATTAGGGTTTTAAAATACGATAATTAAAATCTTAATTAATCAACGCCGATTTTGACTAAACATAATTTGATAATGTCGTGTGACATTCACTGACACTTAGTGAATTAAGGAATATAGTTTCTGATATTTCTTCGAACGTATATTTCTAACGTCGATAAAATTCGACAGTGAGTTTTACGATATTTTCTAAGCATCGAGACTTAGAATTCGAATTCCCTATTATTATAGAAGTGAATAAAGTGATTCTAATTCGTTTACGAACTTTTTAGAAATAATTCAACTATTAACGTTTTGAGACGTTCTAAACGTCTACGTTTTGAAATAATTCGATAACTTGGCCAAATGATCATGGAATTATAAAATTCAAATTCCTATGATTATTTTATGATATAAGAGCATTATTTATCATCAAAATAATGCTATAGAATTAAGAAATAAAATGTACCAAATGTAATGGGTTTCGAAAACCCTAATTTTTAAAATTAGGGTTTTATGATCTAAAATTGTTCTAAAAATCTTTCCTATGATTAAATTCATCATCTATGATTATAATGTGTCACATAACTATGTATTAACTATTTAATACAAGAAAATAAAATATTTTGGAACTACCCTATGATTTTCGAAAATTAGGGTTTCTAAAGTGTGGAATTGAATCTAATTCTTATCCAATTGATGATGTATCATAATTATTATATCAATATGATATTATAGAGGATAAAATTAGTTGTATTGCAACTTGCACAATTGGGGGGAGACACTTGTGCATAAGGGACGAAAATTTACCCCTTTTTATAAGATTTTATGAACAAAAATCTTGCTATAATTAATGTGAGGTTATGAGTTGTACCTTACCATGTTATGAGGTGTAAAGTAGATTTAGAATTCAATTTGATCAAGTAATCCAAGGTTATCTTCTAGATGGGGCCGAAATTAATGAATAAATAGGTAAGAAAAATTATCTTCTAACTATGAAAATGACACCCTATCTCTTAGTTGAAATCTTTAACTATTCAACCATGACCTTATAATATAACAATAATAATATAGTATAAGATAAGGAAGAAAATAAAAATCTATCCCAGGCTATTAATAATAGCCGACACACACACACATAGTCCAAAAAGTGATAATTCTTATATTATGTGATAAGTATGATTCAATGCATTTAATTAAAGGATAAGATGACCTAATGATGAGTTGTAAGATAAGATAAATTCATCCAACTTGTACATATGGGGACCGAAAATATTGATTAAGAGTAACAAGTGGATAGTTGATATTTTAGTGTAATACTTAGCATCTGACTTGCACAAGTCTATAAATATAACATGAAGCTCTTCATTTCTCATTCACAAATCCTAAAACTACGAAAATAGTGAGGAAAAATTTGAGAAGTGCTCATCAATTCCAATCCTAATCTATAGCAAACAAACCTCACGATTAAATCGATTCCGATTAAAAGGTTAAAATCTTACGAGGTTCATGATTAAATCGACTCGATTAAAGGTTAAAAATCTTCTGAGGTTCGTATATATGCTAGAATTTTCGATTTTCATCCGTTAGAATTCATGTTATGAGCTTAGTTCATATGTGACATTTTGAAAATTGTAGAACATATGCTAATATGTTTAGATATTGTGTTTATATGATGTTATTAAGCATGTATCATAATTATATCACAAAATTAAGCATCTATTAAAACTTATATGTGGACCGAAAACTTGAGCTTGCCATATGTTGATGATTATGATTTTTAATTGTTGATTTAAGCATGAAATCATAATCTAGGGTATTAATAATCTTGTATGATTTTATGTAGAATTTTGGAAAACTTTAGTTGTCATGAATTTGAAAATTATAGAACATGATAACATGTTGTGATATAATCCATGTTTAAGTGTTATCATAACATATTGATAGTGTAGATTCATAATATAGTGTTGTATGAATTTATTGGATTTGTTAAAAATTATTTGGACCTAAGTCCAAATTTTCGAATATGACTTAGGAAGATTTAATTAAATAGTTCATAATAAATAAAAATTATGTTATAGTAAGGATGCTCATAGAAGACTATGTGTTATGTGAATTTATAAGAATTTTTGCACAAGTCAACTTATTAAATTATGCGTGGCGAAAACTATAGCATATGTGTATTAATGTTATAAATTTATTTTATAATATATAATTGCATAATATGTTCTAAAATAATGTTTTAAACATAGTATGATTTTATGGAATTTTAGAACAAGAATTGCACATAAAATAACAAAATTTCATATATAATTGAAAAGTCAAATGTTGACTTTAGTCAAAAGTGTTGACTAAATGTTGACCAAGTCAAAATAGTTGACCAAAACGTTGACCAAGGTCAAATCGCACGAAAATCGATAAAGCGTGATCTATGTAACGTGAATGCGTTTAGTAACAATGTAACTTATGTTACGTAAGTACATTAAAGCGCACATTATGTGCTAAAGAGATGGAATATCTCTTATATGTTGAATAAATTCATAATCGACATCATGTCAATTAAGAAAAGTCAAAATAAGTCCGGCGTTAGCCCTATTTGATGTCTGGGGCGTTATAGGCGATGTTCATCTCTATCGAAACATGACCGATGGACTAAAATAATTCTTAGGTTAAGGTGGGGACGTGAATTGGTAGCCGGGCGTAGAAAGTGATCGTAGAAAGACCTAAACATACCGGTGGGCTTTATTGAAAACCACTTTTATTTATTTGCTTTACGCAAATGAAAAGTATTTATTCTGATATTTTGTTGAGAAATGATGATGAGATTACACGCCCAAAGTGTTTATGTTTTGTGTATGAATCTATCGAGATAATGGTCATGACCATGAAAGAATATGAGCTGTTGGTTCGCCAACTGACTTCAGTTGTTGGGTTGTTCCCCAACTGATGAGAAAGAGATACAGTTGTTGGGTCGCTCCCAACTTATATTATAGTGAATTCGTATCCTTGCTAGAACTCGTAGGATGATTGAGAATTCGAATCCTGTGCCGGAGTGGCAAGGATCAGATGTGCACTATAGGTGACTGTGTGCTGAAAGAGTTCTCGGCCGGTCACAGCGCCCGTGGAAGGAGGCCTCCTTCTACGGCGCATAGATGAGATTATGAGATCAGTTTTTGAGATGTTATATGTGATATGGATCATACACACAAAGAGAAAATACCTGCAAGCGATCTTTTGAGAAATGATAAAGTGTTTTGGTAATCACGAGTTATTTCAACTAAAACCCCGTGTTTTACTAAAGGCGATGTAATTTAAAGAAAATGTTTTAGCAATAAGCCCATCGAGTGCATTATTTGTACTCACCGCATGTTTGTTTTAAATGTGCGAGTTGAGGCGATCGATGGGATGGAGCGGTGTTGGCGGTCGGTCATTTGTTGTCGATAGTAGAACCTTGAATACACATCGTCACATGTGTACTTCACATGTTTCATTGTAAAGTACTTTAAGTTGTGTTTGAGTTTTGAACCTTATTTCCTTTGGATCAATTGAACCCTTTTGTTAAAGGTTTGAGTGGTCGATTTCGTATGTAAGTTAGGTGTATTATGTTAAAAGATATGAAGTTTTGGGAGTTAGTCTATCATATGCCTCACAATTCCATAATTAGTTATTGTTTTTGTTGTTAATCCCCGTTATAAGTATCAGTCTCTGTTAATTCGTACTTTGGGTTGGCGGGCTGTTACAAAGTGGTATCAGAGCAGTTCATTCCTTGAAACCCAAACTTCCTTTCAAAGTTAAGTCTAGATTGAGTCACTAGACTTCTAGAGATCAGCTGACTATGCTCAACACTCCATCACATCAAGCTCAACCGGAAAAGAGATAAATGACCTTCTCAAAGTTTGAGAATGAGAATGAGAAGTTTGAAAGTGAAAGTTATTAAAGTGAAATGATTTTTCAAGAAAATGGAAGTTTTGAAATAAAAGGGATTCCAAGAATATGCAGGTATGAGACTGCATATTCAAGGAAAAACTCAAAGGATTCCAAGAGTATGCAGGTATGGGACTGCATATTCATGGAAAACTTAAAAGATTTAATGTGATAAGAAAGTGATTTCTCAGTTTAGAAAATGAACGAGTTTGAAAGTAAATGCCCCTTTCTAAAAGTTTTGAAATGAAAAGTTTGAAAGTGGAAAACTATGTTTCTAAAGAGATGAAAGTTATAAGAATTGTTGAAAGTGAAAGTAAGTGCAAATGTTGCAGTGAAGTTTTATGCTGTAAAGAGAAATTAATATTTGTTCCTAAGCGGATCTGAGAATACAGCTAGGATTAATTTGATATGATATTGTTATATGTGGAGATGGTTGGTATGATGATAGTGAAAATTTTTGGTTCGCTACCAACGTATGACGATCATGTTATGTGTGGAGATGGATGGTATGATGATAGTAAAAGTTGTTGGTTCGCTACCAACGTATGATAATGTTATGATGAGATTGATACTTGTTGGTTCATTACCAACATATTTTGATATTATGATGATATTGAAAGTTGTTGGTTCGCTACCAACATATGATTATGTTATGATGATGTTATATGAGAAAGTGTTGACATTAAATGTCAAAAGTGAAATCTTTGAATTCATGAAATTGAATGAGTACGATTATTATGAAAGAATTATGTTATGAATGTTCACAGTTATGAAATTTCCAGTTATTTTGATGATGGGTATGTTATCCCAAAAGAACATAGGCTGTTAAGTCGCATGATCCCTTTTGAAAGAGCGTAGAAAGAGAACTATGAGAATTTTAGTGCGTCATGAGACGTAAACGAGATTGAAATGAGAATCTCGAGTTGAGCGACGAGAACAAAGAGCGAGAGAACCAAATAGCAAAATGAGAAGGATGATTTAGAAATAATGAATGTCATTATACTACGGTGACATGAGTATAGTCTTTTGTTTGGATGTTCACGTATGGCGAAAATCCAAATTGACTATGACTCTCGTTAGAAGCGAAATAAGAATGTGATCAAAAAGCAGCTTGATCGATCTTGCGACATATGTAGAGCGAGAACTTTCTGATGTGACAGAATCTTAGAACGCTACTAGAAAGTAAGATTCCCATTAGTACAAGGAGAGTTATAGCATGTGTATACATGAGAACCTTTGATGACAACTAAAATGAGTTGTATAAGGTTTCAAATCTTATTCATAGCCCAAAATTCTGTCATTGAGTTTAACTCTATGATCTAGTTCCAATTGAGAAATCACTTGAGTTCTCACTCTTTCTTAAAGAAGTTTACAATCAAGAAAATTTCATAAAGCATTCTTTTGAAACCAAACCTTCATGAGACTGAGGAAGTATTTGTGACGGGCCTGGCCATCCCATATGACCAAAGAAATCTCAGTATTCGTTATTCTGGTCTTCGGACCCTACCTCCCATTTATTCAGTTCAAAGAACATGTTGAATCAAACCTTCAGAGTTGTCATCTTGAATCGTGAATCCATACCTCTTGAAAGTTGTTATAATGAAATTTTCTTCAATCCATGAAACCAATAAGTATGACGTAGGTTGACGTATCATGTCACCTAAAAGTTTCAGATCAGTAAAGTGATAGACATCAAGATATAATGTAAGAAAGTTCTCGACGAGACGAGATATATTATTTTACGATACACATAGATGGATCGACCCTTGATGGGCTTTCCCGAGGCGATAAGCAAGAAAGTTATACCTCCATGGGGTGTATGATGATTAAGTTATGAACAAGATACTCATTAGCATTAAGTGCTAAAGTAGAAGCAAAGAGAAGTATATGATATCCTTGGGATATACCCTTCTCTTATTATATTATAGCAAGAAAGATTATAACTTATCTTTAAAGATAGTAATTTGTCCCTAAGACCTCGATAATAGGTCGGACGTGTCTAAAGTATGGAAATGAATAAGACTCAGTTGATGGATATAAAAGTAATGATAGTATCTCAGCAATCAAGTTTTCTGCTTTATCCATAAATCGATAAAGATTATATTCAAATAGAATCGTTCCCAAGTATATGAGACCTTGGTTAAACCAAAGATAGTGTGATCAATGGATCAAATAATAAGATATATGAAAAGCCAGGTTATTCATAGTATTAAACCAAGTATGGGAAAGATACCCCGACGTCGGGACTTGACAATGAAACATTGGTACTTGGAATCTAAGTTATGGTGTACAAACGTACTACCTTACCCGTATAGATTAGAATGATGACGATCTTAATCCTAAAAGTGAGGACCAAGATATAACGAAAGTAATATGACTTTCGGATATTATGCTCAAAGAAAGAAGCAAGAGTTAAAAATAGCTGAGTAAACTACCAGCTATACAGTTATGAGATAGCCCAGAACATGAGATTTTTCTAAATGGATATGTAAGAGATAATAGCACCCTCGTTAACAAGTCACTCGTTATACCCCACCCATACGATCATGCTTGAACAAAGTTGTTCTCAAGTAATTAAAATCTTCATGAAACCACGAATAGTGAACACGAAAGGGGTGAATGGTTTTACTAAAACCGTTTTATGAGGGGATTGCCTGAAGATGTTATTTATCAATTACGATAAGCATTAAGCGAATGCTAATTACATCTTTGTAATTCCAGAATGCCGCCTAGACGCGAGCCTGAGCAAGAACTTAGAGAAAGAGGTGGGAGAAGGGGCAGAGTCCCATAGCCCGAAAGAGAAATACCCCAACCACCCCCACCTCCACCTGATCGTAGAATTGAGGAACTTTTTCTAAGGCAAAATCCTCCTACCTTTAATGGAAAAGGAAGTCCCGAGGATGCTGAGCAATGGGTAAGAACAATAGAAAGGATATTTGATTTCCTTCATTGTACAGTACAAGAGAGACTATCTTGTGTGACCTTCCAACTCACCGGACCAGCTGATTTCTGGTGGGAAGTCCGAAGGAAAACCCTAACACCAGAACAAATAGATGAATTCACTTGGGAAGACTTTAAGACGGAGATGTATGAGAAATACATTCCTAAAAGCTATAGAAAGAAAAGGAAATTGAGTTCTTCAATCTAAAGCAAGAACGCAAACCGCGATGTAATATGATCGCCTCTTTGCGACATGTCATGGTATGCTCGGGACTAGTAAATCGACATGAAAATGTCGGAGAAATTTAGATCGGTCTAAGGCATGAGATAAGAATGTCTCTTTCTAGTCACGGTAACTTAAAATCTACTGAAGCTCTTAGTCGGGCTTTAGATATTGAAGCGGCAATGCCGGAAGATAAACCGGTACAAACTCAGTCACATAACACTAGTGATAAGGAAAAGAAAAAGTGGAAAGGAAACATAGTACCACGAGGGAAAGGGTGGAAACGACCGACGTTTTCCACGCCAAAGAAAGGGCCAAAAGAGCAAAAGAGGACTCTTCCTTGCCCAAGATGTCATAAATTGCACAAAGGTGTGTGCTTAGCAGGCAGTTGCTTTAAATGCGGTTCGAAGGACCACTATGCAAATCATTGTCCTGAAATACGCTCGGGAGGAATTGGAAAGCAAAATCAGCAGCACCATCAACAACAAAACAAACAAAACCATGGAAATCTGGCAGGTATGGAAACCGATCACCGTACCTATAATACCGTTGCTCAAAGCAAATGTTTTACATCCTTTAACGCAAGAGCATGCGTAGCTATGTTAGAACTCAAAGTATGAGTAAGCAAATTAGGAGATGAGAATTTCTTTACTTAGAAAAAGGATCTTAGTTGCCATACGTATTTACTCGAACTTAAAATTGAACCGAGAAACACTTAAGACTCTAGTAAAGAACTTGAACATAGTACCTATATGAAACGTAAGGATAATCCTAAGAATGGATTGGTTAGTCAAAACCATTCCACGATCCCTGCAAGGAGAGGAAATTTCGTGCCCACTTCCGCAGACGAAGTTATGAGTTTTAATGGAATCCACATGGGGACGGAAATTTCAACCATACCCACACTACAAATAAGGAGATTATAAACAAGAAGGGATGTTGAGCATTCCTTGTTTATCGAAGCAGAGAATGAAAAGCGGAATGAAGATAGAAGATGTGGGAAATTGTTAGAGAATTTCTAGACATTTTTCGACAACTTAGCAAGATTTCACGATAAGCGACTAGAGTTCGCTTATCAAGATAGAACCATTATTAAACCATGTCAAGAGTACCTTTATCAAATGGATTCAAGGAAAGTGAAAGGATAAAAGGTTCAAATTTAAAAGCTATAAAATCTAAGTTTCATCGGACTAGCGTATCACCCAAGAAACACCCAACTTACTTGATAGGAAGAAAGATAGCCCATTAAGAAAGTGTATAGATTATCGAGTGAATAATCCATTACCGAGGATAAATGAGTATTCGGTCAATAGAAAAGAGCAAGAGTAGTCCTGAGAACCGATCTCAATTGGACTATAATCAATTTAAGATACAAGATAAAAATGTACCCAAAATGGCTTTCCGAACAAGATGTGGCCACTATGAGTTTATAGTCGTGCCGTTCGGACTAACAAATTCACCAGCCATATGTATGGGCCTCAAAGAAATCAAGTGTTCCATCCCTATTCAAACAAATTGTCTTGGTCTTCATAGATGATATCCTCACTTATTCAAAGAAGAAGAAAGAACATAAGGAATACTTGAAGACTGTGCTACAAACCTTAAGAGCCGAATAACTTTTTGCCAAGTCTAGTAAATGAGAAGTTTGGTTTAAAGAAGCAATATTCCTTAGACACATCGTGTCTTTAGAGGAATTAAGATAGACACGCGTGAAGGTCAAAACGATGCAAGAATAGAGAAACTCATTTGGAGAATTTGAAGGAAAGAAAATAGAAATGGTTGAATAACCGAGGCGATCATGAGTTGCATTGCTACATTCACTCTAACGTTGGAATTAAGAAAAAGGATAATAGAGGAACAGTGGAAAGATGTCAAAGTCGAAAAAGGTAACATTGCTATATGGGTAGTAGTGGGTCGACTTACTAAAGAGTTTATTTTTGCCGCCTATGCGAATTACTCATGAATCTGATGAATAGTTAAAAAGAGATCGAATGTTTATATAAGTACCAAAAATCTATCATATTGATAGAGGTTCTAAATTTGCTTCTAGATCTTGGGAATAGTTTACAAAAAGTTCGACACAAAATTTAACCTTAGCATAGTTTCCGCTCACAGACAGATAGACAGTTGGAAAAAGAATTATATGAACGCCTTAAGATACGTTGAAGACAATAGTCTCGAAATGAAATACAAATTGGAAACACGTTTTCCATTTATTAAGATCTCCTGCGACAATAGTTGTGGAGCAACGATTGATATGACCCATATGAGGTATAGTATGAAGGAAAGTGTCGATCACCTCTTTATGGTAAAAGTAAGAAAAATTTTTAAAGCTGGTATTGCGAGTGAAACGATTAAGATGTTTGCCAAGACAGGCAAAGAATGAAAGAAGCTTATGATAGACGAAAGTCTTACGCCGATATGCGTAAATATAGACTGCATTTTGAATGCACAGATAAAGTTTTCTTAAAGTTTCTCCATTGAAAGAAATTATAATGTGTATAGAGAAAGGAATGTGAGATCACGTTTTATAAGACCTTACGAGATCCTAAAGATAATAGACCTAGTAACTATAGATTGGTACTTCCACCAAGTTTGGGGAATGTACAGAATGTTTCCACGTGGCATAGTTGAGAAAGTGCGTATATGATTCATAACACGAGATTCATCATGAGGATGAACAAAGATATGAGTTATGAGAAAGAACTTACGACTATTTTGATCGTAAAATTCAACAGTTAAGAATCAAGTTATACTTTGAATAAATGTCCAAAGAAGATATCATGGACAAGAGAAAGCAACGTAGGAAACTTGAGAGTGTCATGATGGAAAGATATTCCATACCCTTTTAAGGTATGCAAATTTCGAGGACGAAATTTATTTTAAGGGGGGTAGAATGTAATATCCCGTAGTTTTAATACTTAATTACGATAATATAAATCGTAATTAGGGTTTTAAGTACGATAATTAAAATCTTAATTAATCAACGCTCGATTTTGACTAAACATAATTTGATAATGTCTGTGTGACATTCACTGACACTTAGTGAATTAAGGAATATAGTTTCTGATATTTCTTCGAACGTATATTTCTAACGTCGATAAAATTCGACAGTGAGTTTTACGATATTTTCTAAGCATCGAGACTTAGAATTCGAATTCCCTATTATTATAGAAGTGAATAAAGTGATTCTAATTCGTTTACGAACGTTTTTAGAGATAATTCAACTATTAACGTTTTGAGACGTTCTAAACGTCTACGTTCTGAAATAATTCGATAACTTGGCCAAATGATCATGGAATTATAAAATTCAAATTCCTATAATTATTTTATGATATAAGAGCATTATTTATCATCAAAATAATGCTATAGAATTAAGAAATAAAATGTACCAAATGTAATGGGTTTCGAAAACCCTAATTTTTAAAAATTAGGGTTTTATGATCTAAAATTGTTCTAAAAATCTTTCCTATGATTAAATTCATCATCTATGATTATAATGTGTCACATAACTATGTATTAACCATTTAATACAAGAAAATAAAATATTTTGGAACTACCCTATGATTTTCGAAAATTAGGGTTTCTAAAGTGTGGAATTGAATCTAATTCTTATCCACTTGATGATGTATCATAATTATTATATTAATATGATATTATAGAGGATAAGATGAGTTGTATTGCAACTTGCACAATTGGGGGGAGACACTTGTGCATAAGGGACGAAAATTTACACCTTTTTATAAGATTTTATGAACAAAAATCTTGCTATAATTAATGTGAGGTTATGAGTTGTACCTTATCATGTTATGAGGTGTAAAATAGAGTTAGAATTCAATTTGATCAAGTAATCCAAGGTTATCTTCTAGAGGGGGCCGAAATTAATGAATAAATAGGTAAGAAAAATTATCTTCTAACTATGAAAATGACACCTTATCTCTTAGTTGAAATCTTTGACTATTCAACCATGACCTTATAATATAATAATAATAAAATAGGATAAGATAAGGAAGAAAATAAAAATCTATCCTAGGCTATTAATAATAGCCGACACACACACACATAGTCCACAAAGTGATAATTCTTATATTATGTGATAAGTATGATTTAATGCATTTAATTAAAGGATAAGATGACCTAATGATGAGTTGTAAGATAAGATAAATTCATCCAACTTGTACATATGGGGACCGAAAATATTGATTAAGAGTAACAAGTCGATAGTTGATATTTTAGTGTAATAATTAGCATACAACTTGCACAAGTCTATAAATATAACATGAAGCTCTTCATTTCTCATTCACAAATCCTAAAACTACCGAAAATAGTGAGGAAAAATTTAGAGAAGAGCTCATCAATTCCAATCCTAATCATATAGCAAACAAACCTCCGCCGATTAAATTGACTCCGATTAAAAGGTTAAAAATCTTACGAGGTTCATATATATGCTAGAATTTTCGATTTTCATCCGTTAGAATTCATGTTATGAGCTTAGTTCATATGTGACATTTTCGAAAATTGTAGAACATATGCTAATATGTTTAGATATTGTGTTTATATGATGTTATTAAGCATGTATCATAATTATATCACAAAATTAAGCATGCTATTAAAACTTATATGTGGACCGAAAACTTGAGCTTGCCATATGTTGATGATTATGATATTTAATTGTTGATTTAAGCATGAAATCATAATCTAGGGTATTAATAATGCTTGTATGATTTTATGTAGAATTTTTGGAAAACTTTAGTTGTCTATGAATTTCGAAAATTATAGAACATGATAACATGTTGTGATATAATCCATGTTTAAGTGTTATCATAGCATATTGATAGTGTAGATTCATAATATAGTGTTGTATGAATTTATTGGATTTATTAAAAATTATTTGGACCTAAGTCCAAATTTTCGAATATGACTTAGGAAGATTTAATTAAATAGTTCATAATAAATAAAAATTATGTTATAGTAAGGATGCTCATAGAAGACTATGTGTTATGTGAATTTATAAGAATTTTTGCACAAGTCTAGCTTATTAAATTAAGCATGGCCGAAAACTATAGCATATGTGTATTAATGTTATAAATTTATTTTATAAGATATAATTGCATAATATGTTCTAAAATAATGTTTTAAACATAGTATGATTTTATGGGAATTTTTAGAACAAGAATTGCACATAAAATAACAAAATTTCATATATAATTGAAAAAGTCAAAATGTTGACTTTAGTCAAAATTGTTGACTAAATGTTGACCAAGTCAAAATAGTTGACCAAAAACGTTGACCAAGGTCAAATCGCACGAAAATCGATAATACGTGATCTATGTGACGTAGTACGTTTAGTAACAATGTAACTTATGTTACGTAAGTACATTAAAACGTACATTATGTGCTAAAGAGATGGAATATCTCTTATATGTTGAATAAATTCATAATCGACATCATGTCAATTAAGAAACGTCAAAATAAGTCCGGCGTTAGCCTATTTGATGCATAGGGCGTTATACGATGTTCATCTCTACGAAACATGACCAATGGACTAAAATAATTCTTACGTTAAGGTGGGACGTGAATTGGTAGAGGCGTAGAAAGTGACCGTAGAAAGACCTAAACATACCGGTGGGCTTTATTGAAAACCCTTTTATTTATTTGCTTTCGCAAATGAAAAGTATTTATTCTGATATTTTGTTGAGAAATGATGATGAGATTACCCGTCCAAAGTGTTTATGTTTTGTGTATGAATCTATCGAGATAATGGTTAGCGAGGATGAAAGAATATGAGTGTTGGTTCGCTAACCGACTTGATTCTCGGGTTGTTCCCAACCGATGAGAAAGAGATCTGATTGTTGGGTCGCCCCAACTTATATTATAGCGATTCGTATCCTTGCTAGAACTCGCAGGATGATTGAAATTTGAATCTGTGCCGGAGTGGCAAGGATCGATGTGCACTATAGGTATTGTGTCTTTGAAAGAGTTCTCGGCGATCACAATACCGTGGAAGGAGGCCTCCTTCTACGGTGCATAGTTGAGATTATGAGATCAGTTTTTGAGATGTTATATATGATATGGATCATACACACAAAGAGAAAATGCGTGCATGCGATCTTTTGAGAAATGATAAAGTGTTTTGGTAATCACGAGTTATTTCAACTAAAACCCTCGTGTTTTACTAAGAGGCAGTGTAATTTAAAGAAAATGTTTTTGGCAATAAGCCCACTGAGTGCATTATTTGTACTCACCGCATTTTGTTTTAAATGTGCGAGTTGGTGATTGATGGGATGGAGCGGTGTTGAGCAGTCAGGTCATTTGTTGCTGATAGTAGAACCTTGAATACACATCGTCACATGTGTACTTCACATGTTTCCGCTGTAAAGTACTTTAAGTTGTGTTTTGAGTTTTGAACCTTATTTCCTTGGATCAATTGAACCCTTTTGTTAAAGGTCCAGGTGGTCCAATTTCGTATGTAAGTTAGGTGTATTATGTTAAAAGATATGAAGTTTTGGGAGTTTGTCTATCATATGCCTCACAATTCCATAATTAGTTATTGTTTTTGTTGTTAATCCCCGTTATTAGTATCAGTCTCTGTTAATCCGTACTTTGGGTTGGCGGACTGTTACAATCTAGGTTCTTCACGACGGTCAAATAGAAGAACTCATCTCATTGTGATCCATCAATACGTCAGAGACATACCAGTATAGACAAACAACCAACCAAGTCAAGTCACTTCTTATCTATACTCATGACTATACCGACAACTCGTCCTAAAGTTGTCTCAGCTGTGATCCTTTTTATATCTCATTAAGCTTGATCAATCATACAGACTTATGTGATCTTCTACACACTGTATGATCTAACTTATATCCGAGATAAAGGGACATACATATGTAATCAAGTAAACAATTCAGGTAGGAGATTGTAATAGTGGTAACATGAATCATTGTATACAAGCTCAACAAAACTGCTTCCAGTATACAAATCCAACACCATCATTGTATCATATCAAATGCCTCTACGAGGACTTTCATCAGCGTTTTGAGGTTTACAAAAGAGGCCAGGTACGAAGTATGATGCTCCAAAAATGAATATCAGCATCACTCCATGTGCCTAGTCACGGTGCGTACAAATATCTAAACGCTACCGAGGTCATCAAAATAGGGTTCATGTCGGAACGACTCATCGTTTCTGCATGCATCAAAAGATATATGGGCAAAAATACTATCTAGTCCTAAGAACTAGATCCATAATCGCCCGGGGTGTAGACAGGGCTTCATGTATCGGAGTTAGGACTGGAAGTATGAGAACTATCTACTCCATCCATATCATCATCAGCTGACAGGTCCTCATCAGGGTCTTCCTCTGGATCTTTCTCTGGATCTTCCTCTTGGTCCTCCTCTGGATCCTGCTCCGGGTCCTCCTCTGGATTCTCCTCCGGATCCTTCTCAGGGTCATTTTCCTCAGCATCGAGTGCGGTAGCCACGGGCTCTCGATTTTGGCGACCCTAGCTTCTTCCATAGCAGCGTGTCTCGACAAATCTTGGTCGTGACCTCTCAAAAGCGGTGGGTCGGAAGCGAGCAAGCAGACAGACAGCACGAGCTTCTCTCACGGTGCCTGTAGCTAGGCCCCGTGGATCCTCAATCTCCATAGAATTGTGGTACAAAGGTGCATGCGGGTGTGGCGGTGGCTTGGCGGGGAGGCGATGGGTGAGGTAGTGCGGGCATGGCATGATCGGCAACGATAGTCCAGGCGGGCAATGACGAGGGTTGAATCCTAATGGCGGTAGGACCGGAAAGGTGAGCTATCGGGGACGGGAAGGTCCAGCCTCGAACATGTTCCTGCCACTGCCAGGCAAGAATACGGGTCCATCAGATGCTAAACGGGGCACCTCTGGGTGGAGCCACTCGGGAATCTCATCGCGCCAGGTGTATTCCCACTCGGGGAGATACGGCCCACATGGTGCAGCTTCATAGACCATGAATACGTAGCTCAGGTGACTAACAAAGCGAGGTAGGTCCACCTCAAGATCGAAGCTCTCTCGACGTCAATTGATATAATCCTTCGATATCTCACGGGCATACCCCTACCAGACGGATGGCAGTCTCATGATCAGTCAAGCACGTCAATCATAATATGATGTACCACGGGCATATGCAATGGCCCAAATGACGCATTGAAATCGCCGAGGACTCACGAGGTCATCTTCTCGATACATCCGATAGGAGCGGTATGAGCTTAAAACCTCCTCGGGTGTGGCCCTAGAGGATAGAGGGTGCTTGGTCGTGAAAACAGTCCGAGCCATCTGAAAAGGAAAGTATTACTATAGGTTAGACACGGTAAATATAACGGTATATCTAGAAGAAGGTATGTACACAACAGGCATCTGTACAAGAAGGTTATAACAATCTATATGTAATACCCCGCATTCCTGTAGCAGAGATTAACTCCTGATTAAGAGTTATTATGAAGGACATTACATCCTTAAGAAAGAGTTGTTTCAGCTATAAGCTTTTAAATTAAGCTTCGAGTCGAGAAGATAGAATTTGCGATAGATTCGCGATAAAATTTGAGATAGAACCTAAGATGAGATTCTTAGGTCTTGTCAAGAATACGAAGACTTAGATTTTAAGAGTTTTGAGATGATAAGTATGTGTTTATAGACGTCTTGAACACAAAGTCTTGATTTCTAAGTTTTTTGTTCTTTGTTACATATGTTTGTCGTATAAACCCGAATCGTCGGCAGAATACCCAAAATGGTTTTTGAGGCCAAAAATATTTTTAGAATCAAGTTTTTGATATTTATAATATGTTATTTGAGTTTTAAAAGAGAATTTCAAGCAAAGAGCATTTTATCAGAAATTGAGTTTTGAAATCGAAACGGTATGGATTAATAGTATGTATTTGTAACATTAGTATGAAATTCTAGCAAGAAAGAATGAGAAATTTCTAGATTCATCATGTATTAAAGAAAATGAAAAATGGAAAAAGAAAAGGAAAATTTGAGAAAGCTTGAGAATTCTCTAGAATTGGTGAATAATCACCATAATTAAGAAAATCAAAAATAAAATAGAAATTTGTTATTAAATACTCATAAAATTTTGGAGACCACTATTCATCTTCATTTTCTTCCTAATTTTCGTGCCTCACACACACTTACACACACTAAATTTTCGAAAATTTCATGCTCAAATTTCAAAAGATCCAACCGTTCAACTCTCGATCCGTCTTCGAATTAAGGTATATTTCTATCTTTAGAACATATCTACGGTTTGAAAATTTTAAAAATATGAACCTTTAAGTATGTTGTAATTTTCGGTCATATAATGAATTATGAAGGGGATATGTTGTTGTTTGATTATTTCTTGATGATATATTAGATTAATCGCCGATAAGTTGTTTAACGTTGAATTTTTGAGCTTATATCCATTCTTTGGAACTTTGATATTTTCGAAAATTATGGAAGCATGATATTGAATTTATGATGTTTATATGCTTAATATTCCTTCATATATGTGTTGATGAGTTGATATAAACATGTTTTGGATGAGAAAAACGTTTGAAATCGAAACTATGTGAAAAGCCCTAAATGGCCGAAAATCCTGGCCCTTATAATGTTGAATTTTAGATTTTATTTGATAATTTTGACTTCATATTTGGACTCTATGATATGAATAAAGCTTAAAAGGATTTATTCGGATTTTTCGGCCGACGTATTCAATAGTTGCAAAATTTAAGTTTGTCGTCAAAAATGGGTTTTCAATTTTAAAGCTTTGATCTTTGGATTTTGATGATAGATTAGTGATCTTTGATGATAGTTGAGCATGCATAGAGGTTCGTTGGTGTTAGATGACGTCTCACGCGATTTTAATGTCGGACATAAGCTATGTCTTAAGGGGTTGTTAGGTTTTTGGCTTAGATAGTTTAAGTTTGTTGTTGAGTTTTCTATGCTCGTTTAGACATATGAGGCTTCATGATGTCTTGTTATATGTAAGATGTTAGTGGATGCAATGACCCAAGTGTTTATAGACCATATTGTCTTGATATCGAGAAGATATAGTCGTATCGACGACTAAAATAAAAGTTATGTTCTTGTTTGGTTCTTGATAGGCTTATATGCCGCTTTATGTGGATTGATGGACCAAATGAGAAGAAGAGAGAAGTGAAAGACAGAAAGTACGGTACTCGAGTGACTGTCGTCAGGTGGGTATATAAATATTTTCTACAAATGATATGATATGCTTATTATATTTTCAAAATGATATGAAATGCATTTATGTGCAAAGTTTCAAAGTTGACTGACTTGCCTGTTTTTGAGCATGAGCATAAGCACGATGCATTTACCTATCCACGGAAGAGAAAGAAAGAAAGAAAGAATGTACCGACGTCAGGCATGGACCTTCGGGTCAAGGCGTGTTTGAGAAGGAGGCCTACTTCTCAACATAAAGAATGTCCGTGGATATGGGAAGAGAAAGTTATCGGCCGATATAGAACATGCATATGCATATTTTTATGATGATATGAAATGAAAGCAAGTAAGTGTTTATTGTGATGCATGCACAGGTTATTTCATTAAAAACCATGTGTATTACAATGTTATGGCAAGTCAATCATATATCCCTAAGGGCAATGTTTTATGTTTTCAGCGTATACCCACTGAGTGTATTTTTTGTACTCACGCCCTACATGTATTTCTAAACGTGCAGGTTGAGCTCGAGAGGATGCTGGAATCGAATGCTGTGTAAAGAAGCTTCTCTAAATGTTGATGATAATATTCAATTGTTGATGTTGTTCATTTGATGTTAACATGTTTCGTTGCCCAGAGAGTTATGTCATCATAAACGCACATTAAACGAGCTAAACTTATCTTCAAATAGCAACTATAAACGTGTAAAATGCGCGTTTATCAAACCCCCAAACTTAAAGCATTGTTTGTCCTCAAACAAAAATGTAATGTAAAGACAAACGAAGATCAACGAGCGTAAAGAGGATAACCATTCTAGGCCTCCAAACATATCAACGCCAAAAACATTAGTGCACATGACGACGTTAGTCCACTCAACGCAAACAACTATCGAGGGCAAAAGCTCATTTATTTCAATCCTCACAACGGCATGTGTGTAGAATATATAGGATACACTCAAACTCATAAAGAAATTAAGGACGTGTATACACTCAACGATCAATGCAATGCAACATCTTACCATAGGCTTGCCGCTTTCTAACATCTCCACCGCCAAATGTGTTCAAATAAGGATCAAAGAGGTCTTTTGATAGGTTATAATGTAGGCACATTGGTTAAGGTAGGATAATATATGGCTAAGTGACTCAAGACTATTCCAAGCACCATCATTTATACATTTCGACACATATGGACTTTGTCCATTTTCCTCTTCTTTCCCAACGTGCTAAATTGACGTTTTATGCCTCATAAGGTACCTATACTTCGATTGAAGACCCTTTATGCTCAACACTCATAATGAACTTAACATTTTCTTTTTCTTTTCTTTTCTAGAGCTTATAGGGTTTAACTTTTACAACAAAGGTACTATTCTTCACCATGTATGTATTTTCTAAAATAAACTTTTCTCGCCATAACTTACATCAAAATTTCACCCCTTTGATTCCCATATCCATCCTCACCTCCTATCATCCGGTTAATCGAAAGAAAAGTCTAATAAAGGCTCAAAGAAGGCGACAAATGGTATATAACATTGGGTTAGTGTTTGGGTGAATATGTGGTTAACAAAGATGGCCTTTATCCTTTCCAAATTGAAACACATATTGCGGCCTCGACACGTAAACACGGCAAGTTCTAGAAGATAATCACATGCATGATATCACACAATTAAAAGAAATCATCAAGATATGTATACATTGAAGCTCAAGTCTCACAGTTAAGCAAATGGTGAAAAACAATGCCTAAGCCATCTCACGTCATTCATGCGTCATTTTCTAACATATCATGTGCACTAACATTAAATTTCACAAAAATTTCTATCGTCATCGCCACATGGATTAACACACTTCACTTAACTCGTTGATCGACGGATACCGAAAAAAAAAAAAAGAAAAACAAAACGACAAAACAACGCAAACGAAAAACACGACAAAACATGAAAACAAAACAAAGAAAACGCTGGGTTACCTCCCAACAAGTGCTTACTTTAACGCCTTTAGCTAGACCATCACTAACCTCGTCAATCCGGCGTTTTTGTGGCAACAGAAATCCTTCTCAACTCGTGGATCCTCCTAAACTTAGCATTTACGGATCTCCACCACTGACTATGGAAGTGGCCCCCCCCAAACTTGAATGATACACTCGGAGTTCCATGCCGAGTCCACTTTTCTTCTCTCACTTCCTCGATCGGTCGAATACCCTCTAAATACGAGACGGAGCGGCAGCAGAAGATCATGATCGAGCAACGATCTTCCGGTTTCAACGCCGTGTTGCTTGATGGCGTCAGATATGGAAATCTTGATCTCCTCATCGTTAACACGAAACGTGAGGTTTCCTTCCCCGCACATCAATCAACGCACCACCGGTTGCTAGAAAAGGTCTACCAAGGATTAGTGGTTGTTGTTTCAATTCGGAATATCTAAAATAACAAAATCGCAGGAAAACAAAACCCGAATTCTTACCAACACATCTTCGACGATACCTTTTGATATGTGATCGACCGGTCAGCCATCATCGATGAAATCTTCGCCGGCTTCATCTTTCCTAGGTGTAGCCGGTTGAAAACGCTCAATGGCATCGATTGATGCTCGCCTCAAGTCGCACGTAACATTTGGGAAAATCGCTCGTCGATCTCGCACTCTAACGTGAAACCGCCGATCCTTCTACTTCGAGAGGAGCTTCCTTTGCAAGACGGCACCGATTCTTCTGATAGGGTAATTTTCTCAAATTTCCCGCCTTCTTCTTGCTTGCAAGCGCGTCTTTAAGAACTTCATGTACCCCGCATGTTTCGCAACGCTCAAAGAGAGGCACATTTATCTCCACTTTTGAAAAACTTTGAAACGAGCAAACTCGTCATATTTCGACTTGACAAGTCGACTTAAACGGACCGGAGGAGTGTGCGAGGATTTGCTTCGGGTTGTCTCGTCGACCTCGCGATCACCGGGAAGGTCGCGAGGTATCCGCTATGCTGGACTCCTTCCTCGCGGCGAAGCTTATGGGCGCGAGTTCGCTACCGATTTCGCCATGTGCTCGACCGATTGCTCGCGGTCGGGTTTGCGAATACTGGTCGCCGCGAACAACTCGCGCGCTGGATACCGGATGGCTCGCGGTCGGGTGTGCGGACGCGTGCTCGGTCGCGGCTTCGTGGGAAAAATTTTGATGGTTCGCGATCGGGCTCGCGGTCGCGATCTCGGTCGCGAGTTTCGCGCCGTGGTGCTCTCATGCTCTTCTTTCTGTAGGGCTCGGTAGGCTTGTCCACCTCGTCGTCGAATGGCGAAGCATCGACTCTTCGGGTTCACCTCCAGACATTCTGAAATTGGCCTGCCTTTTGTAGTGCATTCACTTGCACGGCTATTTGACCAATTTGATTTTCCAACATCTTTATGTGCTTCCCATAGCCGCCACAAAGGACTCCAAGTGATTTATCTTCCGCCGGTGTTGCTTATGAACGAATTTCGATTCGTTGCCAATTGTTGTTGCTTACAACCAATCACGATCATGTCTTCGAGACTTGGCTTCCTCGGCTCTTGAATCGAATTCTCAATATCAAGCTTTCTTCAAGGTTGTTGGAAATTCGAACGACTCCTCCGACACGTGGTCGACGTTCTACGTCTCAATCGACTCTTCAAAAGAGTGAACTTCTTCATGAGATCGTCGATTTTGAGTCACTCTCAACAGCAATTGCTTGAACGATGGCGTTCTCTCCGTTGGCCATTGATAGCTGTTGGCGCCATCTCTTCTACAATACGGCTTGCCTCGCCGATCGGTCGGTTTAATAAGCCCTAGCCGACGATCTACCATGCTCCTCGCCCCGCCATGTCACCCACCGTAGAACTGCGTGATTTGTTGCTCCTTCGAGAACCCATGTTGTGGACATCATCTCAATAGACCTCTCAATCTCTCCCATGCCTCGAATAATGATTCGCCGTGGTTCCGCAAAATGAGATTTCGCAATGATCTTCAAGCTTACCGGCGGAAAGTATTTCAAAGAAACTTATGAGATCGTCAGATTGAGTCACCTCAACAGCGGTGCTTTGAACGATGGCGTTCTCTCCGCTGGCCATTGATAGCTGCTGGCAGCCATCTCTTCTACAATACGGCTTGCCTCGTCGACTGGTCGGTTTAATAAACAGCCCCCTGCCGACGCATCCACCATGCTCCTCGCCCCGCCATGTCACCCACCGTAGAACTGTGTGATTTGTTGCTCCTCGAGAACCCATGTTGTGGACATCGCCTCAATAGACCTCAATCTCTCCCATGCCTCGAATAATGATTCGCCGTGGTTCGCAAAATGAGATTTCGCAATGATCTTCTTTCGCCGCGGAAAGTATTTCGAAGAAACTTCTCACAAAGTTTCCCCAAGTGTCGATGCCACCGGTCCAAACTTCAACTAATCTTTCACCGGTCACAATGAGAAACCGAACACGCGATCCGGATTGTGTCTTGGGCACCCCATTCTGCTTGATGGTGTCACAAATGTCGAGAAACGCCTCGAGATGCGATTCGGTCTTCCGTGACCTCCCCAAACCGCCTCCTTCGACCATACCGATCTGTACGGTTTGAGCTCGAAATTATTTCAGATCTACGCAGGGCCCCAACCGCCTCCTTGAACCGCTCGTGGGATGTCGATACATGTGGTTCGAGAGGTCTTTCCTCCGGAGCAGGACAACGATTCCCATGTTCGCCATCCGACGCTGCATCTCGCAAAGTCGCCTAGCATGCGTGTTACTTGCTCGGGCGAATGCCCTGCTCATGGATTGGTCGTCATTGCAGCTCGCCTCTCTCTCGCCCTCTTCTCCTTTGAGAGCTTTCGATCTCGGATCTAAAATACTCAGAGGTCCCCGAGAAAAAGAGAAGTTAGCATCGACAAAAATAAATAAATATAATATATATATATATAACTTCAATTAATAAATCCAAATCACAAATTATTCCTACGTGATCTTAATAATCCCGAACGGCGCCTAAAATTTGATCGCCTTTTCACACGTAAAAAGTGTAATGATAGGGTAAGCTAAGCATCGTATCCACGAGATTGTATCACGAAACATAGAAGCTAGCTCAACGACTATTCATCATTATTCGCACGAGATAAAGGGATGAGAGGTTTAGGGCTTCGAATTTAATCCAAAGCAAATGTAACCAAACAGTAAATATAAATAACGAATAAAATCACGAAAGATGATTATAAAGAAAGACTAACCCTAGGATGCACCAATCCTATCCACAACGATGTTTATCCCGCTTATTATTAACCGCTTTAATCTAGACAAGATGTAAGATCACATATATAACCAACAACTTCGCCATTTATAATTATGCGGCGATTGATTACTAATTTTCCTATTACGCTTACGCTCTAGAGGAAAATAAGCAACCCAAAAGGATCACTAAGAATATGCTTCCTACGAATGTCCTATCTCGCCACGACTCAAGGCTCATTCAGATCATGCATTCGATAACGATCGACAATTAATACGATTACGCTATTAACCGACAACTAGATATGCATCAAGATTGATCGTAAATCAACACATATAAATAAGCACAATCGAATCATGAATCAATGCCCGGAAGGTAAATAACAATAGCAGAATCACAACATATAGGATCGAATCATGCAAACCCCAGATTAGAACGAAAACTAGCCGTATATAATAAACGGAATGAAATACTAATTAATCATAAAACGGAAATTAAATATATAAAACCCGTAGGAAGGCTTTGATGAACAAAGGTTGGTCTTGAATCCAATTCCAAGCGAATCTAACGGAAAACAAAGGAAAACGACGGACAAAACGCGTCCGATCGATAACTAAACAATAAACTAAACTAAAACAACGTAAAAGCAATACTAGAATTAAACTAAACGAAGACTAAAGCTAAAGAATGGAAAACCGAGGAAAATCAAGTAAAATAGGTCCGGGCGTGTTGGGGTCTAAGGAGGCGCGGTGGGGTGTTGCATATATAGGCACACCCCAAACCCTAATTTTCCTTCGCTGCCTCACGACCACCCTTCGCGGTCGCTAGTGTGGTCGCGAGGTAAGTCTCGCTGCCTTCGCCGCGGTCGCCTCTGCGCTCGCTTTGCACTCGCGACCATGGCTAGCGGTCGCTAGCAATTATGAAGTGGTCGCAGAAATCGCCCAAGAAGTTCTCGACGCCAGTTTCGCCGCGGCACGAGGTCGCTGCCACGGCTCTCCGGGCGCCGGTTTTCATGACCGCCTAGCGACCGCCAGTCGGTCGCTAGAAACCGGATGATTGTTCATTTTGTTCGTGCTTCGCTCCTTGCTTCGATTTTCAACACATCTACCTACAAAACACCAAAATAACACCCAAGAGCAATATCTTCTAGAAATAGATAAAACATTAAGAATCGATACATAAACGCACATTAAACGAGCTAAACTTATCTTCAAATAGCAACTATAAACGTAAAATGCGCTGCTTATCGTAATTGCACATAAAATAACAAAATTTCATATATAATTGAAAAAGTCAAAATGTTGACTTTAGTCAAAATTGTTGACTAAATGTTGACCAAGTCAAAATAGTTGACCAAAAACGCCGACCAATGTCAAATCGCACGAAAATCGATAATACGTGATCTATGTGACGAAGACGCTTAGTAACAATGTAACTTATGTTACGTAAGTACATTAAAACGCACATTATGTGCTAAAGAGATGGAATATCTCTTATATGTTGAATAAATTCATAATCGACATCATGTCAATTAAGAAACGCCAAAATAAGTCCGCGTTAGCCCTATTTGATGCATAGGACGTTATACACGATGTTCATCTCACCAAACATGACCAATGGACTAAAATAATTTTACGTTAAGCATGGGACGGAATTGAGCCGCGACGAAAGTGACCCGAGAAAGACCTAAACATACCTGTGGGCTTTATTCGAAAACCCTTTATTTATTTGCTTTCGCAAATGAAAAGTATTTATTTACGATTTTTGTTGAGAAATGATGATGAGATTACCGTCCAAAGTGTTTATGTTTTGTGTATGAATCCTATCGAGATAATGGTTAGCCAACGATGAAAGAATATGAAATGTTGGTTCGCTAACCGACTTCGCTTGTCGGGTTGTTCCCAACCGACGAGAAAGAGATACGCTTGTCGGGTCGCTCCCAACTTATATTATAGCGACCAGATCCTTGCTAGAACTCGCAGGATGATTGAGAATTCAACTCGTGCCGGAGTGGCAAGGATCGATGTGCACTATAGGCGATCAGGCCGAAAGAGTTCTCGTCGATCACAATACTCGTGGAAGGAGGCCTTCACGGCGCATAGTTGAGATTATGAGATCAGTTTTGAGATGTTATATATGATACGGATCATACACACAAAGAGAAAATGCGTGCATGCGATCTTTTGAGAAATGATAAAGTGTTTTGGTAATCACGAGTTATTTCAACTAAAACCCCGTGTTTTACTAAGGCGGTGTAATTTAAAGAAAATGTTTTTGCAATAAGCCCACCGAGTGTATTATTTGTACTCACCGCATGTTTGTTTTAAACGTGCAGTTGAGTCGATTGATGGGATGGGCGGTGTTGAGCAACAGTCATTTGTTGTCGATAGTAGAACCTGAATACACATCGTCACATGTGTACTTCACATGTTTCCGCTGTAAAGTACTTTAAGTTGTGTTTTGAGTTTTGAACCTTATTTCCTTCAGATCAATTGAACCCTTTTGTTAAAGGTCTGAGTGGTCCAATTTCGTATGTAAGTTAGGTGTATTATGTTAAAAGATATGAAGTTTTGGGAGTTTGTCTATCATATGCCTCACAATTCCATAATTAGTTATTGTTTCTGTTGTTAATCCCCGTTATTAGTATCACCGTTAATCCGCATTGGGTCATGGATCGTTACAATCTAGGTTCTTCACGACGGTCAAATAGAAGAACTCATCTCATTGTGATCCATCAATACGTCAGAGACATACCAGTATAGACAAACAACCAACCAAGTCAAGTCACTTCTTATCTATACCGCAGCCTATACCGACAACTCGTCCTAAAGTTGTCTCAGCTGTGATCCTTTTTATATCTCATTAAGCTTGATCAATCATACAGACTTATGTGATCTTCTACACACTGTATGATCTAACTTATATCCGAGATAAAGGGACATACATATGTAATCAAGTAAACAATTCAGGTAGGAGATTGTAATAGTGGTAACATGAATCATTGTATACAAGCTCAACAAAACCGCCCAAAGATACAAATCCAACACCATCATCAGATTATATCAAATGCCTCACGAGGACTTTCATCGCTTTGAGGTTTACAAAAGAGGCCGTGTACTAAGTATGATGCTCCAAAATGAATATCAAGATCACCCATGTGCCTAGTCACGGTGCGCATAAATATCTAAACGCCACCGAGGTCATCAAAATAGGTTCATGTCGGAACGACTCATCGCTTCGCATGCATCAAAAGATATATGGGCAAAATACTATCTAGTCCTAAGAACTAGATCCATAATCGCCCGGGGTGTAGACAGGGCTTCATGTATCGGAGTTAGGACTGGAAGTATGAGAACTATCTACTCCATCCATATCATCATCAGCTGACAGGTCCTCATCAGGGTCTTCCTCTGGATCTTTCTCTGGATCCTCCTCTGGATCTTCCTCTTGGTCCTCCTCTGGATCCTGCTCCGGGTCCTCCTCTGGATTCTCCTCCGGATCCTTCTCAGGGTCATTTTCCTCAGCATCGAGTGCGGTAGCCACGGGCTCTCTGATTTTGACGACCCTAGCTTCTTCCATAGCAGCCAGGTCTCGACAAATCTTGGTCATGACCTTCTCAAAAGCAGTGGCTGGAAACGGAGCAGCAGCCAGACAGGCACAGGCTTCTCTCACGGTGCCTGTAGCTAGGCCCCGTGGATCCTCAATCTCCATAGAATTGTGGTACAAAGGTGCATGCGGGTGTGGCGGTGGCTTGACTGGGGGAGAGCTGACAGGTAGAGGTAGGTGCAGGCATGGCATGATCGGCAACGATAGTCTGGGCGGGCAATGACGAGGGTTGAATCCTAATGGCGGTAGGACCGGAAAGGTGAGCTATCGGGGACGGGAAGGTCCAGCCTCGAACATGTTCCTGCCACTGCCAGGCAAGAATACGGGTCCATCAGATGCTAAACGGGGCACCTCTGGGTGGAGCCACTCGGGAATCTCATCGCGCCAGGTGTATTCCCACTCGGGGAGATACGGCCCACATGGTGCAGCTTCATAGACCATGAATACGTAGCTCAGGTGACTAACAAAGCGAGGTAGGTCCACCTCAAGATCGAAGCTCTCTCGACGTCAATTGATATAATCCTTCGATATCTCACGGGCATACCCCTACCAGACGGATGGCAGTCTCATGATCAGTCGAAGCACACCGTCATAATATGATGTACCACGGGCATATGCAATGGCCCAGTGACGTACGAAATGCGCCAAGGACTCGCTGAGGTCATCTTCTCGATACATCTGATAGGAACGGTATGAGCTTAAACCTCCTCGGTGTGGCCCTAGAGGATAGAGGGTGCTTGGTCGTGAAAAAAAGTCCGAGCCATCCGAAAAGGAAAGTATTACTATAGGTTAGACACGGTAAATATAACGGTATATCTAGAAGAAGGTATGTACACAACAGCATCTCACAAGAAGGTTATAACAATCTATATGTAATACCCGCATTCTCAGAAAGGTAGATTAACTCCCGATTAAGAGTTATTATGAAGGACATTACATCCTTAAGAAAGAGTTGTTTCACTATAAGCTTTTAAATTAAGCTTCGAGTCGAGAAGATAGAATTTGCGATAGATTCGCGATAAAATTTGAGATAGAAGATGAGATTCTTAGGTCTTGTCAAGAATACGAAGACTTAGATTTTAAGAGTTTTGAGATGATAAGTATGTGTTTATGATCGCCTTGAACACAAAGTCTTGATTTCTAAGTTTTTGTTCTTTGTTACATATGTTTGTCGATAAACCCGAATCGTCGTGTATACCCAAAATGGTTTTTGAGGCCAAAATATTTTTAGAATCAAGTTTTGATATTTATAATATGTTATTTGAGTTTTAAAAGAGAATTTCAAGCAAAGAGCATTTTATCGTAAATCGAGTTTTGAAATCGAAACGGTATGGATTAATAAGATGTATTTGTAACATTAGTATGAAATTTAGCAAGAAAGAATGAGAAATTTCTAGATTCATCATGTATTAAAGAAAATGAAAATGGAAAAGAAAAGGAAAATTTGAGAAAGCTTGAGAATTTCTAGAATTGGTGAATAATCACCATAATTAAGAAAATCAAAATAAAATAGAAATTTGTTATTAAATACTCATAAAATTTTGGAGACCACTATTCATCTTCATTTTCTTCCTAATTTTCGTGCCTCACACACACTTACACACACTAAATTTTCAAAATTTCATGCTCAAATTTCAAAAGATCCAACTGCTCAACTCTCGATCCGTCTTGAATTAAGGTATATTTCTATCTTTAGAACATATCTACGGTTTGAAAATTTTAAAATATGAACCTTTAAGTATGTTGTAATTTTCGGTCATATAATGAATTATGAAGGGATATGTTGTTGTTTGATTATTTCTTGATGATATATTAGATTAATCGCCGATAAGTTGTTTAACGTCAATTTTGAGCTTATATCCATTCTTTGGAACTTTGATATTTTCGAAAATTATGGAAGCATGATATTGAATTTATGATGTTTATATGCTTAATATTCCTTCATATATGTGTTGATGAGTTGATATAAACATGTTTTGATGAGAAAACGTTTGAAATCGAAACTATGTGAAAGCCCTAAATGGCCGAAAATCACGCCCTTATAATGTTGAATTTTAGATTTTATTTGATAATTTTGACTTCATATTTGGACTCTATGATATGAATAAAGCTTAAAAGGATTTATTCGGATTTTTCGGCCGACGTATTCAATAGTTGCAAAATTTAAGTTTGTCGTCAAAATGGGTTTTCAATTTTAAAGCTTTGATCTTTGGATTTTGATGATAGATTAGTGATCTTTGATGATAGTTGAGCATGCATAGAGGTTCGTTGGTGTTAGATGACGCCTCACGCGATTTTAATGTCGGACATAAGCTATGTCTTAAGGGTTGTTAGGTTTTCGCTTAGATAGTTTAAGTTTGTTGTTGAGTTTTCTATGCTTGTTTAGACATATGAGGCTTCATGATGTCTTGTTATATGTAAGATGTTAGTGGATGCAATGACCCAAGTGTTTATAGACCATATTGTCTTGATATCGAGAAGATATAGTCGATCGACGACTAAAATAAAAGTTATGTTCTTGTTTGGTTCTCGATAGTTTATATGCCGCTTTATGGATTGATGGACCAAATGAGAAGAAGAGAGAAGTGAAAGACGTAAAGTACGGTGACTGAGTGATCGTCGTCAGTGGGTATATAAATATTTTCACAAATGATATGATATGCTTATTATATTTTCAAATGATATGAAATGCATTTATGTGCAAAGTTTCAAAGTCGATCGACTTGCACTGCTTTTGAGCATGAGCATAAGCACGATGCATTTACCTATCCACCAAGAGAAAGAAAGAAAGAAAGAATGACCGATCGCCAGCATGGACCTTCGGTCAAGGCGTGTTTGAGAAGGAGGCCTACTTCTCAACATAAAGAATGTCCGTGGATATGGGAAGAGAAAGTTATCGGCCGATATAGAACATGCATATGCATATTTTATGATGATATGAAATGAAAGCAAGTAAGTGTTTATCAGGATGCATGCACGTGTTATTTCATTAAAACCATGTGTATTACAATGTTATGGCAAGTCAATCATATATCCCTAAGGGCAATGTTTTATGTTTTCAGCGTATACCCACTGAGTGTATTTTTTGTACTCACGCCCTACATGTATTTCTAAACGTGCAGGTTGAGCTCGAGAGGATGCTGGAATCGAATGCTGTGTAAAGAAGCTTCTCTAAATGTTGATGATAATATTCAATTGTTGATGTTGTTCATTTGATGTTAACATGTTTCGTTGCCCAGAGAGTTATGTCATCATAAACGCACATTAAACGAGCTAAACTTATCTTCAAATAGCAACTATAAACGTGTAAAATGCGCGTTTATCAAACCCCCCAAACTTAAAGCATTGTTTGTCCTCAAACAAAAACCGAACAGAAAGACAAACGAAAGATCAACGAGCGTAGCAAAGAGGATAACCATTCTAGCCTCCAAACATATCAACGCCAAAACATTAGTGCACATGACGACGTTAGTCCACTCAACGCAAACAACTATCGAGGGCAAAGCTCATTTATTTCAACCTCACAACGGCATGTGTAGAATATATAGGATACACTCAAACTCATAAAGAAATTAAGGACGTATACACTCAACGATCAATGCAATGCAACATCTTACCATAGGCTTGCCGCTTTCTAACATCTCCACCACGTCAAATGTGTTCAAATAAGGATCAAAGAGGTCTTTGATAGGTTATAATGTAGGCACATTGGTTAAGGTAGGATAATATATGGCTAAGTGACTCAAGACTATTCCAAGCACCATCATTTATACATTTCGACACATATGGACTTTGTCCATTTTCCTTCTTTCCCAACGTGCTAAATTGACGCTTTATGCCTCATAAGGTACCTATACTTGATTGAAGACCCTTTATGCTCAACACTCATAATGAACTTAACATTTTTCTTTTCTTTTCTTTTCTAGAGCTTATAGGGTTTAACTTTACAACAAAGGTACTATTCTTCACCACGATGTATTTTTCTAAAATAAACTTTTCTCGTCATAACTTACATCAAAATTTCACCCTTTTGATTCCCATATCCATCCTCACCTCCTATCATCCGGTTAATCGAAAGAAAAGTCTAATAAAGGCTCAAAGAAGGCGATAAATGGTATATAACATTGGGTTAGTGTTTGGGTGAATATGTGGTTAACAAAGATGGCCTTTATCCTTTCCAAATTGAAACACATATTGCGCCTCGACACGTAAACACGGCAAGTTCTAGAAGATAATCACATGCATGATATCACACAATTAAAAGAAACTGTATCAAGATATGTATACAGTGAAGCTCAAGTCTCACAGGTTAAGCAAATGGTGAAAAACAACAAGCCTAAGCCATCTCACGTCATTCATGCGTCATTTTCTAACATATCATGTGCACTAACATTAAATTTCACAAAAAATTTCTATCGTCATTGGCCACATGGATTAACACACTTCACTTAACTCGTTGATCGACAGACACGAAAAAAAAAGAAAAACAGAAAAACGACAAAAACAACGCAAACGAAAAACACGACAAAACATGAAAACAAAAACAAAGAAAACGTTGGGTTACCTCCCAACAAGTGCTTACTTTAACGTCTTTAGCTAGACCATCACTAACCTCGTCAATCTGGCGTTTTTGTGGCAACAGAAATCCTTCTCAACTCGTGGATCCTCCTAAACTTAGCATTTACGGATCTCCACCACTGACTATGGAAGTGGCCCCCCCCAAACTTGAATGATACACTCGGAGTTCCATGCCGAGTCCACTTCTTTCTTCTCACAGCTTCCTCGATCGGTCGAATACCCTCTAAATGCGAGACGTGAGCGGCAGCAGCAGTCATGATCGAGCAACGCCTTCCGGCTTTCAACGCCGTGTTGCTTGATGGCGTCGTATATGGAAATCTTGATCTCCTCATCGTTAACACGAAACGTGAGGTTTCCTTCCTGCACATCAATCAACGCACGACCAGTTGCTAGAAAAGGTCTACCAAGGATTAGTGGTTGTTGTTTGAATTCGGGAATATCTAAAATAACAAAATCAGCAGGAAAAACAAAATCCCGAATTCTTACCAACACATCTTCGACGATACCTTTTGGATATGTGACTGACCGGTCAGCCATCATCAGTGAAATCTTCGTCGGCTTCATCTTTCCTAGGTGTAGCCGGTTGAAAACGCTCAATGGCATCGATTGATGCCCGCCCCAAGTCGCACGTAACATTTGGGAAAATCGCTCGCCGATCTCGCACTCTAACGTGAAACCGCCGATCCTTCGCTCAGGGAGCCTTTGCAAGACGGCATCGCATTCTTCTGATAGGGTAATTTTCTCAAATTTCCCAGCTTCTTCTTGCTTGCAAGTGCGTCTTTAAGAACTTCATGTACCCCGCATGTTTCGCAACGCTCAAAGAGAGGCACATTTATCTCCACTTTTGAAAACTTTGAACGAGCAAACTCTCGTCATATTTCGACTTGACAAGTCGACTCGGAAACGGGACCGAGGAGTGTATGTGCGAGGATTTGCTTCGGGTTGTTCATGTCGACCTCGCGATCACTGGAAGGTCGCGAGGTATCCATGCGCTACTGGACTCCTTCCTCGCGGCGAGCTATGGGCGCGAGTTCGCACCGATTTCTCGCCATGTGCTCGATCGATTGCTCGCGGTCGGGTTTGCGAAGCGCTGGTCGCCATGAACAACTCTGGCGCGCGGATACTCGGATGGCTCGCGGTCGGGTGTGCGGACGCGTGCTCGGTCGCGGGCTTCTGTGGGAAAAATTTTGGATGGTTCGCGATCGGGCTCGCGGTCGCGATCTCGGTCGCGAGTTTCTGCGTCAGGGTGCTCTCATGCTCTTCTTTCTGTAGGGCTCGGGTAGGCTTGTCCACCTCGTCTGAATGGCGGCATCGACTCTTCGGGTTCACCTCCGTACACTCGGAAATTGGCCTGCCTTTTGTTGTGCATTCACTTGCACGGCTATTTGACCAATTTGATTTTCCAACATCTTTATGTGCTTCCCCATAGCCGTCACAGTGGACTCCAAGTGATTTATCTTCTGCCCGGTGTTGCTTATGAACGAATTCTGATTCGTTGCCAATTGTTGGTTGCTTACAACCAATCTGCCGCATCATGTCTTCGAGACTTGGCTTCCTCGGCTCTTGAATCAATCAATATTGAAGTCTTTCAAGGTTGTTGGAAATTCGAACGACTCCTCCGACACGTGGTCGACGTTCGTCTCAATCGACTCTTCAAAAGAGTGAACTTCTTCACGAGATCGTCAGATTTTGAGTCACTCTCAACAAGCATGCTTTGAACGATGGCGTTCTCTCCGCTGGCCATTGATAGTTTGTTGCAGCCATCTCTTCTACAATACGGCTTGCCTCGTCGTTGGTCGGTTTAATAGCAGCCCCCCGACGCATCTACCATGCTCCTCGCCCCGCCATGTCACCCACCGTAGAACTGTGTGATTTGTTGCTCCTTCGAGAACCCATGTTGTGGACATCGCCTCAATAGACCTCTGAATCTCTCCCATGCCTCGAATAATGATTCGCCGTGGTTCCGCAACAATGAGAGATTTCGCATGATTTTCTCGCGCCGCGTGGAAAGTATTTCAAAGAAACTTCTCACAAAGTTTCCCCAAGTGTCGATGCCACCGGTCCAAACTCTTGAACCAATCTTTCACCGTCTGCAGCAATGAAACCGAACATGCGATCCAGATTGTGTCTGTGGCACCCCATTCGCTTGATGGTGTCACAAATGTCGAGAAACGCCTCGAGATGCGATTCGGTCTTCCGTGACTCCTCCCCAAACCGCTCTCCTTGGACCATACCGATCGGGCGGTTTGAGCTCGAAATTATTTGCATCTACGTGCGTGCCCCAACCGCCTCCTTCGAACTGCTCGGTGGGATGTCGATACATGTGGTTCGAGGTCTTTCCTCCGGAGCAGGACAACGATTCCCATGTTCGCCATCCGACGCAGATCTCGCAAAGTCAGCTAGCATGCGTGCTACTTGCTCGGGAGGAATGCCCTGCTCATGATTGGCTGTCATTGCAGCTCGCCTCTCTCTGTCTCTTCTCCTTGAGAGCTTTGATCTCGGGATCTAAAAATACTCAGAGGTCCCCGAGAAAGAGAGAAGTTAGCACCGACAAAAATAAATAAATATAATATATATATATATATAACTTGAATTAATAAATCCAAATCACAAATTATTCCTATGTGATCTTAATAATCCTTTGAACGGCGCCAAAATTTGATCGCTCCTTTTCACACGTAAAAGTGTAATGATAGGTAAGTTAAGTATCGATCCACGAGATTGTATCACTAAAACATAGAAGCTAGCTCAACGACTATTCATCATTATTCAAGCACGGATAAAGGGATGAGAGGTTTAGGGCTTTGAATTTAATCCAAAGCAAATGTAACCAAATGTAAATATAAATAACGCAATAAAATCACGAAAGATGATTATAAAGAAAGACTAACCCTAGGATGCACCAATCCTATCCACAACGATGTTTATCCCGCTTATTATTAACCGCTTTAATCCGCATAAGATGTAAGATCACATATATAACCAACAACTTGCCACGACAATTGCGGGTATTGATTACTAATTTTCCCTATTACGATTACGCCTCTAGAGGAAAATAAGCAACCCAAAAGGATCACTAAGAATATGCTTCCTACGAATGTCCTATCTCGCCATTCGACTCAAGGCTCATTCAGATTATGCATTCGATAACGATCGACAATTAATACATTACGCCATTAACCGACAACTAGATATGCATCAAGATTGATCGTAAATCAACACATATAAATAAGCACAATCGAATCATGAATCAATGCCTGGAAGGTAAATAACAATAGCAGGAATCACAACATATAGGATCGAATCATGCAAACCCTAGGATTAGAACGGAAAACTAGCCAGACATAATAAACGGAATGAAATACGAATTAATCATAAAAACGGAAATTAAATATATAAAACCCGTAGGGAAGCGTCGGATGAACAAAGGTTGGTCTTGAATCCAATTCCAAGCGAACGAACGGAAAACAAAGGAAAACGATCGGACAAAACGTTCCGATCGATAACGAAACAATAAACTAAACTAAAACAACGTAAAAGCAATACTAGAATTAAACTAAACGAAGACTAAAGCTAAAGAATGGAAAAACTGAGGAAAAACTGAAGTAAAATAGGTCTGGGGCGTGTTGGGGTCTAAGGAGGCGCGAGTGGGGTGTTGCCATATATATAGGCACACCCCAAACCCTAATTTTCCTTCGCGCGCTGCTGCTCGCGACCACCCTTCGCGTCGCTAGCGTGGTCGCGAGGTAAGTCTCGCTGCCTTCTCGCCCGCGGTCGCCTCTTGCGCCGCTTTGCACTCGCGACCATGGCTAGCGGTCGCTAGCAATTATGAAGTGGTCGCGAGAAATCGCCCAAGAAGTTCTCGACGCCAGCTTCGCCGCGGCACGAGGTCGCGGCGCGCTCTCGGGCGCCGCCGGTTTGCTCATGACCAGCCTAGCGACCGCTAGGCTGGTCGCTAGAAACCGGATGATTGTTCATTTTGTTCGTGCTTCGCTCCTCGCTTCGATTTTCAACACATCTACCTACAAAACACCAAAATAACACCCAAGAGCAATATCTTCTAGAAATAGATAAAACATTAAGAATCGATACATAAACGCACATTAAACGAGCTAAACTTATCTTCAAATAGCAACTATAAACGTGTAAAATGCGCGTTTATCAGAATTGCACATAAAATAACAAAATTTCATATATAATTGAAAAAGTCAAAATGTTGACTTTAGTCAAAATTGTTGACTAAATGTTGACCAAGTCAAAATAGTTGACCAAAAACGTTGACCAATGTCAAATCGCACGAAAATCGATAATACGTGATCTATGTGACGTAGTACGTTTAGTAACAATGTAACTTATGTTACGTAAGTACATTAAAACGTACATTATGTGCTAAAGAGATGGAATATCTCTTATATGTTGAATAAATTCATAATCGACATCATGTCAATTAAGAAACGTCAAAATAAGTCCGGCGTTAGCCCTATTTGATGCATAGGACGTTATACACGATGTTCATCTCTACCGAAACATGACCAATGGACTAAAATAATTCTTACGTTAAGGTGGGACGTGAATTGAGCCGAGACGTAGAAAGTGACCGTAGAAAGACCTAAACATACCAGGTGGGCTTTATTCGAAAACCCTTTTATTTATTTGCTTTCTGCAAATGAAAAGTATTTATTTACAGTATTTTTGTTGAGAAATGATGATGAGATTACCTGTCCAAAGTGTTTATGTTTTGTGTATGAATCCTATCGAGATAATGGTTAGCCAACGATGAAAGAATATGAGCTGTTGGTTCGCCAACTGACTTCAGTTGCTGGGTTGTTCCCCAACTGATGAGAAAGAGATCTGCTTGTCGGGTCGCCCCAACTTATATTATAGCGATTCGTATCCTTGCTAGAACTCGCAGGATGATTGAGAATTAACCGTGCCGGAGTGGCAAGGATCGATGTGCACTATAGGTGATTGCAGGCCGAAAGAGTTCTCGGTCGATCACAATACCGTGGAAGGAGGCCTTCTTCTACAAGCATAGTTGAGATTATGAGATCAGTTTTGAGATGTTATATATGATATGGATCATACACACAAAGAGAAAATGCGTGCATGCGATCTTTTGAGAAATGATAAAGTGTTTTGGTAATCACGAGTTATTTCAACTAAAACCCTCGTGTTTTACTAAGGGGCAGTGTAATTTAAAGAAAATGTTTTTGGCAATAAGCCCACTGAGTGCATTATTTGTACTCAGCCCTGCATGTTTGTTTTTAAATGTGCAGGTTGAGCTGATTGATGGGATGGAGCAGTGTTGAGCAGTCAGGTCATTTGTTGCTGATAGTAGAACCTTGAATACACATCGTCACATGTGTACTTCACATGTTTCCGCTGTAAAGTACTTTAAGTTGTGTTTTGAGTTTTGAACCTTATTTCCTTCAGATCAATTGAACCCTTTTGTTAAAGGTCTGAGTGGTCCAGTTTCGTATGTAAGTTAGGTGTATTATGTTAAAAGATATGAAGTTTTGGGAGTTTGTCTATCATATGCCTCACAATTCCATAATTAGTTATTGTTTTTGTTGTTAATCCCCGTTATTAGTATCAGTCTCTGTTAATCCGTACTTTGGGTTGGCGGATCGTTACAATCTAGGTTCTTCACGACGGTCAAATAGAAGAACTCATCTCATTGTGATCCATCAATACGCCGAGACATACCAAGATAGACAAACAACCAACCAAGTCAAGTCAATTTTATCTATACTGCAGCCTATACCGACAACTCGTCCTAAAGTTGTCTCACCGTGATCCTTTTATATCTCATTAAGCTTGATCAATCATACGAGACTTATGTGATCTTCTACACACTGTATGATCTAACTTATATCCGAGATAAAGGGACATACATATGTAATCAAGTAAACAATTCAGGTAGGAGATTGTAATAGTGGTAACATGAATCATTGTATACAAGCTCAACAAAACTGCTTCCAGTATACAAATCCAACACCATCATTGTATCATATCAAATGCCTCTACGAGGACTTTCATCGCTTTGAGGTTTACAAAAGAGGCCGCATAAGCATGATGCTCCAAAATGAATATCAAGATCACCCATGTGCCTAGTCACGGTGCGCATAAATATCTAAACGCCACCGAGGTCATCAAAATAGGTTCATGTCGGAACGACTCATCGCTTCGCATGCATCAAAAGATATATGGGCAAAATACTATCTAGTCCTAAGAACTAGATCCATAATCGCCGGGGGTGTACAGGCTTCATGTATCGGAGTTAGATCGAAGTATGAGAACTATCTACTCCATCCATATCATCATCACCGACTGTGTCCTCATCGTGGTCTTCCTCTCGATCTTCTCTGGATCCTCCTCTCGATCTTCCTCTTGGTCCTCCTCTCGATCCCCGCCCGGTCCTCCTCTCGATTCTCCTCCGGATCCTTCTCGTGGTCATTTTCCTCAAAGATCGAGTGCGGTAGCCACGGCTCTCGATTTTGACGACCTAGCTTCTTCCATAGCAGCCGTGTCTCGACAAATCTTGGTCACGACCTTCTCAAAAGCGGTGGTCGGAAACGGAGCAGCAGCCTGGGACAGCACAGCTTCTCTCACTGGTGCTCGTAGCTAGCCCCGTGGATCCTCAATCTCCATAGAATTGTGGTACAAAGGTGCATGCGGGTGTGGCGGTGGCTTGACCGGGGAGAGCCGCGGTAGAGGTAGGTGCAGTACGGCATGATCGGCAACGATAGTCCGGGCGGCAATGACGAGGGTCAATCCTAATGGCGGTAGGACCGAAAGGCGAGCTATCGGGACGGAAGGTCCAACCGAACATGTTCCCGCCATCGCCAGCAAGAATACGGGTCCATCGATGCTAAACGGGCACCTCCAGGTGGAGCCACTCGGGAATCTCATCGCGCGGTGTATTCCCACTCGGGAGATACGCCCACATGGTGCACTTCATAGACCATGAATACGTAGCTCGTGTGACTAACAAAGCGAGGTAGGTCCACCTCAAGATCAAGCTCTCGACGCCAATTGATATAATCCTTCGATATCTCACGGGCATACCCCTACCAGACGGATGGCAGTCTCATGATCAGTCGAAGCACACCGTCATAATATGATGTACCACGGGCATATGCAGTGGCCCAGTGACGTACGAAATGCGCCAAGGACTCGCTGAGGTCATCTTCTCGATACATCTGATAGGAACGGTATGAGCTTAAAACCTCCTCGGGTGTGGCCCTAGAGGATAGAGGGTGCTTGGTCGTGAAAACAGTCCGAGCCATCTGAAAAGGAAAGTATTACTATAGGTTAGACACGGTAAATATAACGGTATATCTAGAAGAAGGTATGTACACAACAGGCATCTGTACAAGAAGGTTATAACAATCTATATGTAATACCCCGCATTCCTGTAGCAGAGATTAACTCCTGATTAAGAGTTATTATGAAGGACATTACATCCTTAAGAAAGAGTTGTTTCACTATAAGCTTTTAAATTAAGCTTCGAGTCGAGAAGATAGAATTTGCGATAGATTCGCGATAAAATTTGAGATAGAACCTAAGATGAGATTCTTAGGTCTTGTCAAGAATCTGAAGACTTAGATTTTAAGAGTTTTGAGATGATAAGTATGTGTTTATAGGCGCCTTGAACACAAAGTCTTGATTTCTAAGTTTTTGTTCTTTGTTACATATGTTTGTCGATAAACCCGAATCGTCGTGAGAATACCCAAAATGGTTTTGAGGCCAAAATATTTTTAGAATCAAGTTTTGATATTTATAATATGTTATTTGAGTTTTAAAAGAGAATTTCAAGCAAAGAGCATTTTATCGAAATCGAGTTTGAAATCGAAACGGTATGGATTAATAAGATGTATTTGTAACATTAGTATGAAATTTAGCAAGAAAGAATGAGAAATTTCTAGATTCATCATGTATTAAAGAAAATGAAAATGGAAAAGAAAAGGAAAATTTGAGAAAGCTTGAGAATTTCTAGAATTGGTGAATAATCACCATAATTAAGAAAATCAAAATAAAATAGAAATTTGTTATTAAATACTCATAAAATTTTGGAGACCACTATTCATCTTCATTTTCTTCCTAATTTTCGTGCCTCACACACACTTACACACACTAAATTTTCGAAAATTTCATGCTCAAATTTCAAAAGATCCAACTGCTCAACTCTCGATCCGTCTTGAATTAAGGTATATTTCTATCTTTAGAACATATCTACGGTTTGAAAATTTTAAAATATGAACCTTTAAGTATGTTGTAATTTTCGGTCATATAATGAATTATGAAGGGATATGTTGTTGTTTGATTATTTCTTGATGATATATTAGATTAATCGCCGATAAGTTGTTTAACGTCAATTTTGAGCTTATATCCATTCTTTCGAACTTTGATATTTTGAAAATTATGGAAGCATGATATTGAATTTATGATGTTTATATGCTTAATATTCCTTCATATATGTGTTGATGAGTTGATATAAACATGTTTTGATGAGAAAACGTTTGAAATCGAAACTATGTGAAAGCCCTAAATGGCGAAAATCGCCCTTATAATGTTGAATTTTAGATTTTATTTGATAATTTTGACTTCATATTTGGACTCTATGATATGAATAAAGCTTAAAAGGATTTATTCGATTTTTCTACCGACGTATTCAATAGTTGCAAAATTTAAGTTTGTCGTCAAAATGGGTTTTCAATTTTAAAGCTTTGATCTTGGATTTTGATGATAGATTAGTGATCTTTGATGATAGTTGAGCATGCATAGAGGTTCGTTGGTGTTAGATGACGCCTCACGCGATTTTAATGTCGGACATAAGCTATGTCTTGGGGTTGTTAGGTTTTCGCTTAGATAGTTTAAGTTTGTTGTCGAGTTTTCTATGCTCGCTTAGACATACGAGGCTTCATGATGTCTTGTTATATGTAAGATGTTAGTGGATGCAATGACCCAAGTGTTTATAGACCATATTGTCTTGATATCGAGAAGATATAGTCGATCGACGACTAAAATAAAAGTTATGTTCTTGTTTGGTTCTCGACAGCTTATATGCCGCTTTATGTGGATTGATGGACCAAATGAGAAGAAGAGAGAAGTGAAAGACAGAAAGTACGGTACTCGAGTGACTGTCGTCAGGTGGGTATATAAATATTTTCTACAAATGATATGATATGCTTATTATATTTTCAAATGATATGAAATGCATTTATGTGCAAAGTTTCAAAGTCGATCGACTTGCTGTTTTGAGCATGAGCATAAGCACGATGCATTTACCTATCCACCAAGAGAAAGAAAGAAAGAAAGAATGTACCGACGTCGGGCATGGACCTTCGGTCAAGGCGTGTTTGAGAAGGAGGCCTACTTTCAACATAAAGAATGTCCGGATATGGGAAGAGAAAGTTATCGGCCGATATAGAACATGCATATGCATATTTTTATGATGATATGAAATGAAAGCAAGTAAGTGTTTATCAGGATGCATGCACAGTTATTTCATTAAAAACCATGTGTATTACAATGTTATGGCAAGTCAATCATATATCCCAATGGCAATGTTTTATGTTTTCAGCGTATACCCACTGAGTGTATTTTTTGTACCACGCCTACATGTATTTCTAAACGTGCGTGTTGAGCTCGAGAGGATGCTTGGAATCGAATGTCGTAAAGAAGCTTCTAAATGTTGATGATAATATTCAATTGTTGATGTTGTTCATTTGATGTTAACATGTTTCGTTGCCCAGAGAGTTATGTCATCATACATAATTCTCAACCACACTTCTCGTTGCCGAACTTTGGCCTTCATTTGCTTTGGAGTGTTGCTACGTTGAGTTGATTATAATATTGATGATAGTCTTTATTTTGTTGATATGATCTCGGCATTATCGCTATAATGTCGACTTGATTATGAGAACATGGATTCATTGAAATGTCTCTGCGATCAAGGATTTACTTGAGAGTTCAGAAATGTATTGTTAGAGCCAATAAGGTTTATATCAAGTCTTTGAAACATTGTTAAACCATGCTTTGAAACGTCGAAAAATTCTTATCGTTGTTAAAGCATGCTTGACTACGTATATTCTTGATATTGGTTATCCTATCTTGATTATCCATCCTCAGCCGTTGTTTTTCGTCATTTGAACTTTTATTATGGTTTGAGGACCTAGAATCAACCTTTGTCAAACTTCATTTCACTTCTTTGAACCATAAATATTTAATTACTTCATGATGAAAGTTGAGTTCACATTTGTAAGATTTGTTTCTTAACCCACGTCACGGCCTAATTACTTGACTAACTACCTGATTAAGTAGTCGGGCTATGACACTATACTATCCTATAACCTATATTCCTAGATCCTTAAGGCATTACTTTCATGGTTTGGTCTCCGGGACGAGACGGTATGGTTTCTTAGAGTAGAGCAACGATCGATGTCTAGCCTTCGGGTAAAGGCTAAGTGGTCACCCTATCTTATTGGGCTTTGGATTCCTTATTTCTATTCGTATTATAACATCAGATCGTATTCGGTCCCATCATATACTTACAATTCGTTATTTTTTTATACTTTCTTAACGTTATACTTTGATTCTTTTCATTATTGTCATAATAGAGGTAACACGATGGTGTTGAATTCCTTCACGAGAGATTGGGACTCATAGCAGTGCGAACCTTCGCCATAATCGCTTCGTCATTGTAGACTCGTCGCGTTTTCATCTACAAATCCATTCGGATTATGATTCTTAAAATTTCCATGTTCTTGTTTTTCCTTAGTATTTCGTCCAATCGGGGACTCCTTATGTTCTCATACTAAGTTCGGCGCAAAGGGATCATGTGTCTTAAGAGCCTATGTTCTCATGGGGAAACATACTCATTTACATCCTACATCTAGCATGCTTTGCATATAGCAGTAGATCATGACATATATTGAGATAATCAAGTATCCTCATATTACTCCTTTACCCAACTCCTAAAGTTTGCAACTTTGTTTCAAACTAATGACCAATTATTTTGAAAGAAACTTTTCAATTTCAAATCATTCCTCTTTCTAAATTTATTTCAACCTTCAAACTAAGCAACATTTGTAAGTCTATTTCATATTTCATATACTTCCATCATTTCAAATAACTTTAAGTTGAGATAGTTACCTTTTTCCTCGTTTAGCAGGACGACGATGGAGTGCAATGCAGTGGCAGTCAAACACTAATAGTTTCTAGACTCCATTTTCAACTTAGTATTCAAGGAAAGGGTTTCTAGGGTTCAGAGCGGACAAAGGCTCTGATACCACTTTGTGACGACCCGACTTCTCAAGAAAGTGCGGATCAAATGGATCGTCACTGGTATGGTAATGCAGCGGATATATACATAACTAACCAATACAATAAACCTTTAAACTACTCATAAATGCATGCATTGAAAGGAATAAACTGTTTCAATACCAAACCAAGTCACAGAAGGACTTGTCAAAAGGTTCAATATCCAAATGTAACCCAATTAGGGCGCAATTCAAGGAACGAGGTACGACCTCAAGTTCAATACGATAATGAATAGCAGTTATAATCAAAAGACACCAAAACAATATTATAGTTTAGCAGCAATAAACGTGTGGATATGCATATGACGATATATGCCCAAAGTTCTAGAAACCTTTCTATTATAGCAACAAAACACCTACCACTGCACCACCGCACTTATCGTTAATCCTTGCTCTACTTGCAAATCAAAACGAGATGCATGGCTAAGTACAAAAGTACTCAGTGGACTCATTCGAAAACATTTTCTTTGTAAAGTCATCAAGCGCCCACAATAGCACATGAGGATTTTAGTTGAAAAGACACATGCCTATCAAATATTTTATCATTTTCTCAAAAGTGTCTGACCGGACTATTTCATCGACGTTGTTCCATATCTGATCATTCATCCATTCATTCATTTGCGAACTATGGAGGTGGCCACCTACACATAGTCTCCGTGACCGGTCGAGGTAGCTAACCTTAACACACAGTCACACGTGTACACAATCCGAGTTAGTCCTTAACTAAGTCGGATCCAATCGTTACCCTTTTTTAACGTGGTTGGACCAACACATTCTCATACCACGTTGGATATACCAACCTCAGATAGGATCATAACAAAACATAAACATTTGGCAGTCAATAACAGTTCATGCAATAATATTTCTTAAAGCTTTTGTAAATAATGCTTGAGGTATGCATATCATTTTGTTTCAGCGAGCCCACCGCTAGTCCGGGTTATAGGTTCTAAGTGGTACGATTGTCCTTCCTCGACAACTATATACTAACAGTGCCCTTCATAAGAAAATATCTTCTTAGATTCCTCTATTGGTCGAGGGTCGCTTATAAATTACGACTTAACGCTCCCAATTTAGAGTTTCTTTGTGATTTCTTATGATGGTTTTAAGATAATTTCTATTATCTTACATTCTCAATTCCCAAACTATATCCCTTCATCTTTATTAGACGAACCTCAACTTTGAGTCATATACTCCCAGTCTAACCTCGACTCTAACCTTAGTGTTCTTCAAACGCTATTATGTAATAGATTGTTAGTATTCAAGTTATGATTGGTATATGGGATATTCTCAAGCCACCAACTAGACTTAACAATTATAGTTACGCCTTAGTAGGTTATCTTGACGGCTTGTCGTATTAACACGATGAATAAAGCGAGTCTCGACTTATGATTCAAGTGATCCCATACTATCACGTAAGTAAATACTTAGAGATTAATGAAGTTATTTGTGAATACTAACTCATCCTTCGAGACATAAGGATCGACATCTTATGTTTCAATCTTAGCTTACACTTTTCGACATTGTTTGTTTCTCTTAACTCGTCGGAGATTATGTAAGTTATATAATCGCTGTTCGTTGTCGAGTTGTCTTAACGCTCAATCTAATATCGTATTTGGTTGTCGTTGTTGAGCATTAACGTTCTAAGTGGGCTTTTGGTTTGTTTAACTTAGGAACTCACGTTTGAGCATCATATTATTAATAGAAAACCCTAATTTGTATCTAACTTTGATTCTCATTAATTCCTTCTTAAATTATCGAAATTTGTCGATTTCTTTTCGATTCTCGTACATAAGGTACTATATGTTGTTTACGTTTGGGGTTTTGTTTGTCGGCATAACATAAATAAACCATACAACACCATACACAACATATATTATACTAAAGAATTAGATAACCCTAATTTCTAACAAAATACATAACCATTGTATATGTGTCCATGAGTGTTCCATTCAATCATCATAATCACATACCATTCATTCTAAACTTGTAGATTAACTATCATAGCATCATTTACAATTAAAATCAAATTCATACTTAACAATTTTGCTATATTTTTATAATTAGCAATAATTAGCATAAGTATCCAATAAATTCCAATAAAATATCATATCTGCTTATATCATATACTAAACATGAAATATTATCTCATATCATACATTAAAATTAAAACACATGCTCATTACTATATATATATATATACTCAAAAAAATTATATCCACTTCACAATATGTTTATAATATGCACTAAACATGTAATATTAACGTTAAACATCAACTAATATTTATAATATGAACTAAATGCTTGAATTTTTTTGTCCTCACACATATATTACATATGTGTTCAATAAATTCCAACAATGCATAATAGGTTCATATTATTTCTAAACATCATATATCATATTATTTTCAACAAATAAAAATCAAATAATCTTAAAATATATAGATATAGTTTCGGTCCTCTTGGAAAAATAGGAGTAGTGTCTCAATAATTTCAAGATTAATATATGATGTTCATATCATATATTAAACATTATACTTCAACTATTTTCCAACAAATAAAATCAAAATAAATCATTTGAATATATATAACTTTCGGTCTTCACACGAAAATAGGAGTAGTGTTTCAAAAATTTCAAGATTAATATATGATTTTCATATCATATATTAAACACTATACCTCAACTATTTTTAACAAATAAAATCAAAATAATCTTTTAAATATACATATATATTTCGCCTATTTGAAGAAAAATAGGAGAAGTGTTTCAATAATTTCAAGATTAATATATGATGTTCATATCATATATTAAACACTATATCTCAACTATTTTTCAACAAAATAAAATCAAAATAATGGCTTAAAATGCCATATAGCTTTCGGCCATTTCAAAAGAAATACAAGAAAAATTCCAAAAATTCTCATATTTATTCTACATGCTCCTAGCATGTAACAACACAGATTTTAGAAGGTCAAATCAATAATAATAATAATAATAATAATAATAATAATAATAATAATAATAATAATAATAATCATGATATATATATTGATATGTATTCTATTTCAAATCAAACTCCATGTACTTATCAAACTCTAATATTTTATTTTTTAAAACTTGTTTGAGTCAGAGATTTATTTTATAGATTAAGATTTAATTAATAAGAGTTTAAGTAGGATTAGGACTTTATTAAAGTTATATATATATATATATATATACACACACACACGCACACATATATGGACACACAAACACACACTACTCATGCACACACGCACACAGCACACACACTACACCCAAACACACACTGCACACACACTCCACACACACGGCGTAACTAAGACCCTTGTTTACGAATTGAGTTGATTTTGATTTGTTGTGCTCAACTGTAATACCGTCCATCCTAAGCTTCAGGTTTGCATGGCACATTTTTCGAGAAATGTCAAAAGGTCGACTTTTGTTTTGGTGACGCGACCATCACGAAACCTCTCAGCGCTTGTGAAGAGTGTGTTATGACGAATTCATAGACACTATATGCGGGTTTTCACCACCCACGAAGGTTTGGCACCGGGAAGTTATCGAAAATTAGACTTTTCATGGGTCTTTAAAAGCATATCTTGTTTATAGTCGTTGTGTTCGGTATTTTATTTCAAGTCAATGGGTACCAAGTTTGCTGATTTTGGAGTCCGTTTGCAAAAGATGCATCACTTTATGTTTTGAAAAGGGTCGCTATAGAAACAAACAGAGTAGTCCCCTGCATTTTTTTTATAAATAGAGGGCTAGGGCCTTCATTTTCAACGCTCATTTTCTTCGTCTCTACGTGTTTACGGACGAGCCGAGTAGCTTTAAGCACGCTGTAATCTTGGATGAGTGGGGATCGAGTAGGGAGGCTCGGCATGGCTCCATTCATACCGCCGCCGCCACCACCGCCGATCGCCCCTCTCCCAGCCTCGTTTTCCATTTTGTCCTTTTCTTATTTTGATTCTATCTTTTAGTAAATAGCATAGCATTGAACTCGGTTTCTAAACGGACGAGACGAGAAACGCCGCGAGAGCCGACCAATTTTACCACCGATCACGCCGTCGCTCTTGTTGGTCGCCGATTGGTGGCCGACGGCTACTTTTGGATATGGGCCCTTTAGGTTTTGAGTTCCAGGCTATGTGTTCTACTAAAGTATCGATTCCATTTTTTCGTTTTTCACGTTTCTACATGTGGGGATGTTTTTCGTCGTTTCGAGTTTCTAAAGAAAGTACATACCCGGGTTATCCATTTTCAACATAGCTTGTCATTCCATGTTCATCGTTATGCATATTGCTTATGTTTCTATTTTCATGCATCGGTTTTGGATGGTTTATCCTGGATTTGAGGATAGACATCGATTTTTGAAGCTTCTTCGCTGCTAAGATTTGTGTCAACTTGCATGCATACATATTTTGAAGGTACCCTATTATTGGTCTTAATGCCCTGAATATATTTTCCTTCTGCATCGAGTTGATTTGAAAATCCGACGAGTGCCAAATGTGGGTTCAGAAAGTCGAAAACTACGGTTTCGCTTCGATCTTCGTTTGGATCACGTTGTTGCTTTGCTTTGTGGAATGTGACTCCAAAAGTTATTCCATCTTATTACCAGGTACCTACCAATGCGATCAGTGAGGTCGTTGGATCTGTGGATATCTCCAGTTAACATTTTCGACTGTTCAGGTTGGGTTATATATGCTTATTTTGAGTTATTTACTCTGATATTTCAAAAATAAAACATGTGCACCTTGAAAATGTTTTAACGGTTATTATCGCTCTCGCTTTCCGAGATGTGGTTCTATTGTGATTGTGCACGGATCTCTATTCGTTGGGTTGATCACCATCTTGAGTATTGATCGAAGGGATAGACCCGAACACGTGGTTATGGTTTTGAAGGGATATACCCGAAGTCCACACGAAAATGATAATGAAGTGATTATGGTTCGAATGGATTGATCCTCAAGTCCACATCGATTTAGCATTTACCGGATACATTCCGGCGGGTCGGGCCGGATATGTTCGGGCCGAGATATTGTAGGTTGGTTGGATATGTTCCGGCCGAGATATGATGGGTCATGGATGTGTTCCGAGCCGTGGTTCTATGATGGGAGTAACAGTAATAACTGGTCAGGTATCAAAAAGGAAAATCTCTTTTTGCTTACTTAGAAGTGGATTTACATTTTAAAACCTTCTAATGTAAGTGCTCTGAACATGGTATCATGGATTTTGTTTTATGTTAAAAACCCCAGCTGAGTGTGCTAGTACTGTGACGACCCGACTTCCCAAGGAAGTACGGATCATACGGATCGTCACTGGTATGATAATGCATCGGATATATATATAACTAATCAATGCAATTAACAAATGAACTACTCATAAACGCATGAACTAAAAAGGGATAATATATTCAATACCAACTCAAGTCACATAAGGACTTGCCAAAAAGGTTCAAGGTTCAAATATAACCCAATCAGGACGCAATTCAAGGAACGAGGTACGACCTCAAGTTTAATACGGTATGAAAGCAGTTATAATAAAGACATCAAAATAATATCAGAGTTAGGCAGTAATAAATGTGTGGACATGTATATGACGATACATGCCCAAGGTTCTAGAAATCCTTCCTAATAAGCAACAAAACAACTGCTACTCTGCACCACCTCGCACCCATCATCAATCCTTGCTCAACCTGCACATAAAAAACGAGATGCAGGGCTAAGTACAAAAGTACTCAGTGGACTCATTGCCAAAAACATTTTCTTTGTCAAAAGTTATTGAACTGCCCACAATAGCACAAGAGGATTTTAGTTAAAAGACTCATGCCTATCAAACATTTTATCATTTTCTCAAAAGTGTCAGGCCTGACTATTTCAATCTCGTTGTTCCATATCTCGATCATTCATTCATTCATTCACAAGCACTATGGAGGTGGTCACCTACACATAGTCACCGTGACCACCGAGGTAGCTAACCTAACACACACACACGTGTACACAATCCGAGTTAGTCCTTAAATAAGTCGGATCCGATTGTTACCATTTTTTAACGTTGGTGGACCAACACACTCTCATACCACGTTAAATATACCAACCTCAGATAGGATCACAACAAAACATAAATATTTGGCAGTCAATAACAGTTCATGCAATAATATTTCATAAAGCTTTTGTGAATCATGCTTTGAGATATGCATATCATTTTTTTTCAAGAGAGCCCACCTGCTAGTTCGAAGCAAGTAAGTCTAAGTGAGCAAGTGTAATTGTCCTTCCTTGCCAACTACGTACGATCAAACCCTTCATAAGAAAATCGTCTTTCTTAGATTCTTTCTATCGATCGAAGGTCGTTTATAAATTACGACTTAAAGTTCCCAATTAGGGTTTCTTTATGATTTCATGTGATGGTTTTAAGATAATTTCTATTATCTTATATTCTCAATTCCCAAACTAGTTTATTTCATCATTCATAGATGAGCCTCAACTTATGAATCACATACTCCGAGTCTATCCTCGACTCTTAATCTTAGTGTTCTTCTAAACGTTATTACGTTATAGATTGTTGGTGCTCAAGTTATGAATGGTAATTAGATATTCTCAAGCCACTAACTAGACTTAACAATTATAGTTACGCCCTAGTAGGTTATGCTTGACGACTTGTCGATTAACACGATTTAACTAAAGAAGATCTTGACTTATGATTTGAGATATCTCATACCATCACGTAAATAAATACTTAGGAATTAATGAAGTTTTTCGGGAATATTAACTCGACCTTTGAGACATAAGGATCGACATCTTATGTTCGAATCTTTGCTTACACTTTACGACATTGTTTGTTTCTCTTAATTCGTCGAAGATTATATAAGTTGTATAATCGCTATTCGTTGTCGATGTAATAACCCGCAGTTTTAAAAGCCTAATTACGGTCTTTAAAACCCGTAAAATAAAATTTCGCCGTGTAATCAAATCAGATATGAAATCGAATATGATTTCAATGATTTACAAAAGAATGATTTCCTTTCACACACTCACTCAAGTTATTGAATGAAAGAAATCGAAAGTTTTAACTTTTATCGGCAGTACATTTTTAACGTCGAATGCATGTCGACTGTTGAAATGTCACGATTTTTCCTAAGCAATCAAGCTTGGAATTATATTCCATTATTAATGGAATATTTTTAATAATGGGATTACGAGTAATTACGACCATTTTAAAGATGAGTCGATACGTATCGTTTTGAGACGTTTTCAAACGTCAACGTTTAGAGATAAAACGAATGATGGTTTTAATGATCAAGAAACTTTAGGAAATTATTTCCTATGATATTTTTATGATATTAAAGTACTAATAAGCATTTAATTAATGCTTGAACATTAGAATTAGTAAAAATATCATAACTAGTTTCGAAAACCCTAATTTTTCGAAATTAGGGTTTTCTTTGAAAACTTTTGCCCTTTTTAATTATCCTATGCTATAATTATTATTTAAATCATGTACCAAGGTGCACAAACTTATGAATGACATGAAATAAAATTTTAATCTATGATTAAACCAAATGGCCGATAGCCATTTTCTTGTGCATAAGTCAATTATTTTCTTTCCTTATACTATTTAATTAACCTATGATATTAAATATCACCTAAATCATATATTATGATTTATATATCTATGATTAGCATGAAATAAGAATTTTATCCTATAGTTTGGCCAAATGGCGAGAGCTACCTATATATGTATACAAATCCTAATTGTTTTATTTATCTCACTTTTGCATGTATATATGTGTATATTCAGATTTTGTATCACCAAATCTTCCATTAGTGATGTATTGTAGCTAGTTTCAAGAAGATTTGTGTGTAAGGAAACAATGATTAACCTCCACTATGGGAATAAAATAGATTAGGACTTGAGCGGTCTCCTCATGAGAGAGAGTAGGCCGAGACATGGGTATAGGGGGAATTATTCTGAATTTCTACAACACTCAAACCTCCCAAAACTAATACACTCAATCCCATATTCTCTCTCCCAATTCTCCACATTTTCTCTCTCACAAACACTCTTCTTCTTCCTCATTTTTCTGCAACAGCCGAGAGCTTCTCTCCTCTCCAAGCTTCAATTTTTTTTTCTCATCTCCATATAACACTTAGACACCTTGTACTTTGTTCCATCCATCCATAGCACAAGGTAGGAGTTGAACAAGAGCTTGGTTTTATCCTTGAAACTTTTGAAAAGTAAACAAAGCTTTGCATGTGTTCTTGATGATCTTAGTTGGTAATCCTATGCTATTGCATGTGTATTGATGATAAGAAGTATGTTGATTATGTGTTCTTATTTTCAAATGAATTGCATGTGGGTTTTGACTTCAAAAATTTTCGAATCAAATGCTATAATGTGTTCTAAGAATGTGTAGGATGATAATTAGAGGTTGATATATATATTTTGAAATTTTCGAAACATAGGGGAAATAAGTGGTGATGATCAAAGCTTAAAGGAATGAATTAGAGCATGATTTATAAATCTATGAAGCCATATGTGTTCATAATGTTTATTTTAAAATTTTGGAAAAATTTCATGCTCAATTTCTCTTTATAACCGAGAGCATATGAAAAATAAGTGGATGTATGATTTTTATTTTGTACATGCAATGTGATATTTTTGATTATTGATGTATTGGAAATGTATATGAATTAATTGAGAATTTTTGAAGCACTCTTGCTATATTTTTATATATATAACCGAGACATATATATATGTAAATATATGTGCATGATTTTATTTGATAACATGCAATGGTGTTTTATTACTCTAGAGCATGAACCTTATACCCTATGATTTAATTGGAAAATTTTTAGAAATGTCTACCTATTTTTATTGAAGAAAACCGAGAGCATGTATATATGTAGATTAATGTGTGATTTTTATTTAATACATGCAATGCTAAATTATTAGCTTAGAATATGTTCTATGCATTTGATGTTATTATTGGAAAATTTTGGAAAATTTTGTACCATTTTCTTGAAAAAGGCCGAGGCATATGTGTATATATATGTTGATGTATAATTTTGATTTGTAACATGCAATGATGTTTTATCGATCTAGGATATGTTTTATGCATCCTATGTTTTTGTTAGAATTTTTAAAATCAATTACAAATTTTGTTCAAATAAACCAAAGCTTTGAGCTAAATTTGGTGATGAATAAAATTGTTCTTGGTGTATTTTATAGTGTTACATTGTTACACTATAATGTATAAGCATGTTATAATTGTTTGGAAATTTTATAAAATTGTTAGACATGTTTAGTGAAAAGGCGAGAGCTATACTAACATTTATATGGCATATAAATGTCATATCATAGATAATATGACATAAAATGTCATGGACTAATGTATGGACCTTGTAGTAATTTATTTAAATTTTAGAAAATTTTTGGGCATTTGTTTTAAAGTGTCAAACCTTATGAAATAATAAGGTGATGATTGAACAATGTATAGTTGATTTTATGACATATTAATGACCATAGTGTATATTAATACACTATATAATGTTAGAAAAAATTTGGACATTGTTTGGTAATTTTATAATTACCGAGAAATTCTAAAGAATTTCTAAGGATTTTAAATCCTTTTAATCAATTTTATAAATAAATTATATGTCTAATATTATTTTAGATATATTTAGAAATTTTGGACAAATTTCAAAATAATTGGTTGAAAAAAACAAAATAGCCGTGAGCTATTTTTTTTTTAAAATTTAAATAAGGATTTTAAATCCTTAAATTCATTATTTATAATGAATTATGTGTTTAAAAATTATTTTTAAACATATTAAAACAGTTTATAAAAAGAAATCAATTGGAAATTGATTTTCGAAAGAATTTAATATTAAAGTATGACTTAGTAATTAAATTACTAAGAAAAGTCAAAATTTTGACTTTTGAAATCAACGTACGAAATACGTTCGATAAATACGCTAATACGCGTAAGACGCAGCATTTGCTAATGATATCACGTTGATATGGAAGGATTTCATATTTAAAGACGTAAAATCGAAAAACGTGAGAAAACGTGGGACCATTTACCAAGAGGGGTAAATTGGTAATTTTCAACACATATCTCGTCTCTATCGAAGAACGAGAAATGTTAAGTTGATCTGGCGTTGAGAAACAATTAAATTCATTAAGGAATTCAATAGCGTCGATATGAAATATCAAATTTTATTATAGACTTTGTAAGTCTCGAATCACGTAAACGACGTACTAAAGCATCCTTTTATATAAAGGTGTGACGCCGACGCACCATTGGACGCCGACAAGTAAGGAAAACGTTAAAGTCGATCAATAACTTCCGGTTGGCTTTATTACTAAAACAGAACAACTTTGTCGCTCTTTTCAACCTGCCTTTGTTTACGCATTTTCAACTAATGTTAAAATTTTTAAATGATTACACCGCCAAAATGTTTACGTTTTGTGTATCGATCCTATCCATGTTGTAATACCCCGTATAGATTAGATTAACTCTTGATTAAGAGTTATAAGAAGGCATTTCATCCTTAAGAAAGAGTTGTTTAAGCTAGAAGCTTTTATATTAAGCTTTCGTCGACAAAAATAAATTTGAGATTTATTTGGAATCGAGTTGAGATAGAACCTAAGATAAGATTCTTAGGTCTTGTTTAGAATAAGAAGACCTAGATTTCGAGAGTCTTGAGATGATAGATACATGCTCAACAAAGTCTTGATTTCATAAAATGGAGAATTTCAAATCTTTAATTTTTGTGATATCGGCGTTTGCCGATTAAACCCTAATCGTCGGCTAAATGTCTAAAACGGTTTTTAAAGCCAAAAATGTTTTATAATCAAAGTTGATATTTATAATATGTTATTTTAGTTATAGAAGAGGATTTCAAGTAGAGAGCATTTTATTAGAAATTGAGTTTTGAAATCGGAACGAAATGGACTAATAGTATGCATTTATAACGTTGGTATTATTTATAAAGAAGTGTACATTTTTGTAATTTCTATAACATGATTAGTCATCATGTATTAAAGAAAAAAAAAATGGAGAATGCTTGAGAGAATTCTAGAATGTGATGAATAATCACATTTATTAAAGAAAATGTAAAATAAAATAGAAATTTTATTAAATACTCATAAATTGTTGGAGATCACTATTCATCTCCTTCATTATTTTTCTCACATTTTCGAAACACACACTCACACACACTCCAAGGTGAAAAATTTCAAGCTCAATTTTAGAAGATCCAGCCGTTGGATTTTCAATCCGTCTTCGAATTAAGGTATATCTCAATCTTTAGAACACACCTATGGTTTGAAATTTTTTTAAAATCATGAACTTATGAACATGCTTAATTTTCGGTCATTTTGATGATTGTGAAGGAATATGTTGTTGTTTGATTAATTCTTGGTATTATGTTAGATTTATCGCCGATAAGTTGTTTAACGTTGAATTTTTGAACATATGTTTAATCTTTGAATTCTTGTGATTTTTGAAAAAAGGGAAGGTCTTAATCTTGAATATATGATGTTGATAAGTTTGTATTGCTTTCATATATGTGTTATTGGAAAGATATAAACATGTTTTGAGCAAGAAAAACGTTTAAAATCGAACCTATGTTGAAACTCTAAAATGGCCGAAAACCCTAGCATGGGTAATGTTGGATTTTTGATTTTATTTGATCATTTTGACTTCATATTTGGATTCTATGATATGAATAAAGCTTAAAATGAATTATTCGGATTTTTCGGCCGACGTATTCGAAAATTGAAAAATTTTAGTTTGCCGGCGAAAATTTGTTTTCAATGCTAAAGCTTTGGTCTTTGTGTTTTGATGATATCTAATGATAGTTGAGCATGTGTAGAGGTTCGTTGGTGTTGGATCACGTTTTGCGTGATTTTGACGTCGGACATAGGTTATGTCTTAAGGGGACGTTGGGTTTTTGGCTAAGATGAGATAGTTTAAGCTTGTTGTTGAGTTTAATATACTCATTTAGACATATGGTGATGGTTTGGTTAAGCTTGGTTGTTTTGGTATTGAAATGGCGATCGCTTTATAAACGTTATTCTCACGAAATTTCATTACAATTTGTTTATATAAGATGTTGGGGATGCAATGACCCAGTGTTATCGACCATAGTGTCTTGATATCGAGAAAATATAGTCATATCAAAGACTAAAACAAGTTATGTTCTTGTTTGATTCTTGGTAGGCTTTAACGCCGATCTATGTTGATTGAAGGACTAAGAAGAAAAAGAAGAAGAAATGAATGAAAGATAAAAGTACGATCGTCGAGGTCGTCGCCAGTGGTATAAATATTTTCTAATATGATATGCTTATGTTTTTATGTTTTCAAACTGAAATGAATTTCATTATGAGCAAAGTTTCAAAGTTAAATGACTTGCTTGTTTTGAGCATGAACATGAGCATGATGCATTACCTATCCACGGAAATGAAAGAAAGAAAAGAAAGAAATGATGAAAGAGTATGGCCGTGGCATGGTACCCTTCGGGTCCATCAACACGGGTATGTTATGATGTTTGAGATTTACCGACGTCGGATAGCGACCCTTCGGGTCATAGCGTGTTTGAGAAGGAGGCCTACTTCTCAACACATAGACAGAGTCCGTGGATATGGAAAGAGAAAGTTATCGGCCGACATGAGAACATGCATATGCATACTTTATGATGATGCTATGAAATGAAAGCAAGTAAGTGTTTATTTATGAAAAGCATGCACAGATTATTTCACTAAAACTATTGTGCATTGCAAATGTTATGGCAAGTCAATCATATAGCTCTAAGGGAAATGTTTTATGTTTTCGGCGTATACCCACTGAGTGCATTTTGTACTCACGCCCTGCATGTATTTCTAAACGTGCAGGTTGAGCTCGAGAGGATGCTGGAATCGAATGCTGTGCAAAGGAGCTTCTCTAAGTAATTTTATTCATGATGATATTGATAAATTGTTGATGTTATTCATTTGAAGTCAACATGTTTTATTGCCCAGAGAGTTATGTCATCATACATAATTCTCAACCACCCTTCTCATTGCCGAACTTTGGCCTTCACTTGTTGCTATGTTTTGTTTTGCCGAATTGACTAAATATTGATGATAGTCTTATTTTGATATTGTGATCTCGGCATTGTTGTTATGACATCGATTTGATTACGAGAAGTCAATTATCGACATGTCTATGCGCACAAGGATTTACTTGAGGTTCGTAGATGTTTTGTTAAATTCAATATGATGACATTGAACCATGTTTTAAAACGTCGACAAATTCTCAATGTTGTCAAAGCATACTTGAATAAGTATATCCTTGGTATTGATTATTCCATTGTATTTGTTGGTCTTGATCGTAGTTCTTCTTTATTCGTTTCTTCATTTTGGTTTGAAACCCTAAAATTATCTTTTACCAAACTCTCATTCTTCCTCTTTCGACCATAAATGTTTGAGTCCTTCAAAGGAAAGTTTAGGTCACATTCGCCGATTTAAGTTCTTAACCCACGCCACGGCCTAATTACTTGACTAATTGCCGGTTAAGTAGTCGGGCCGTGATGAATGGTATCGAGCGGGGTTTGAATTCGAACACGTGAACCTTTGTCAACTTGTGCGATTTGTGCAAAGTTTTGAAGTCTGAACTTGTAAATCCTTGTGAACTTTTGCACATATGAGTATAGTTTTGAATTCTGTACATGGAAATCCTTGTGAATCCTTGTGCAGCTTGTGTGCTGTCTTGAATTCTAAAATCATGAATCTTTGTAAGTCTTGTGCAGTTTGTGCACTTTGAACATATGAAATCTTTTGAGCTGACTCTGTTTGAGAATTTAAGTTTATGGAGTCATTTGTTTGACTCTATCTTGAGAGTTTACGGAATTAGTTGTTTGATTCTGATTTGAGAAGTGAGATAAAAAGTCAGTTGTTCTTAAAGAGAAGCTCAGCATTCGATTTCATCATCTCTAGCTCACCAGGTATGAGATTATGCTTATGATTATGATGATTATGATTATTACAGATGATGATTGAGTATATGCTTTATTGAATGAATTGTTATATGAGAATGTATGCTTGAAATGAGCTATTGCTCTATGAGCTGAAGTTGAAAAGAAAGTTCTGAGAAGAGATGGCAGAACAAAATGAATATGTTTTCTACAAGAGTTTGAGTATTGTTTTTAGTTACGATAACGAGGATCGTCTAGACAATTCGGAAAAGTACGACTTGTTTGTCATCGTCTTGTGTTATTATCTCGTTGTCGTTATTACGTTTGCCGTCGTTTCATTTATCTTCATCAGTAAAGATCAGAGAACGTTTCTATCCGTATACACCAGATGAGCAGTTTATCTAGAGCGAAATTTCTCGCTCAATTCCATCGCTTATGAGAAAGGCATAGATGCGATGCAATGGGACTAGATGGGATACTCAGGTTTATATTATTGCTTAGGAGTAACAAGATTGGCTTTCGGTGATAATCGATATACAAGCAAAGAAGTAATCAAAGATAAGAAGGAATAAGAGACCGCGATCACTTCGCGATCGCTAGCCGACTAGCGAGTGCATTCCAGAAGTTTATGCCTTATAACTAGCAATCAACCTCGCGATCATTAGTCCGACCGCTAGGTAACACAACCTGATGAGAATTTGGGTTTCAACCCATCAACTATAAACACCTTGGACCATCCATTAGCACGTAACTCTCGTTTTTAGCTAATTTTTCCAGACTCCTAACTGTCATCAGTTCTCGTTATTATTTACTCTTGAAAATTTCTTTTGACTCTTTTTCCTCTATGGCTGACTTTATCTCAGCTATTCATCAACTCCAGTTGGCTGGTAACTTTTCAGTTACACCTAATGATAAAAAAAAAAAAAAAAAAAAATTTGTTGAACCCATTAATGATGATCTTACCACCCCTGAGTATGATGTATATCCTATACAGTTTGATCATTTTATCTCAACACTGAGATGTTTTTTATTGACCTAGATTAGTATGATCGATCTTTCATATCTTTTGAGATTTCTATACCGATTCAGTCTGTTCTATTTTTATGTTTCTGAAACTTTTCCTTTGGAAATTTGAGAAGAGACTCAAGCTAGTTTATCGAGACTCCAAATGTCTCAAGATCTTTTATGTCTAAACCCGAGTTTTGCCAGTTATTGGCACAACATAACTACAGTCCCTAGATATCAGTCAAATATCTTTTGTGATTGATTCTGGCATCCTTTAAAATCATTCTTTTGTATTCATTTTCAATTGTGCTATTGATTTGCTATCTCCTAAGATTGAGAAAGAGTGTAGAGATGTCAGACTCCTATGAAGCCGTTGATGGCAGTAAGGACAGAATCGCAAAGATGTAAGAAAAGAGTGATGACGATGACAGCCTATTGTGAACATACGGATATTTACATATAGGTGATGTCAATAGATATTTTTATGATGCGATAGCATGCTCGAGAAGTGCATGATAAGTTTTTCCGAGATGCCAAATTATCTATATGCTTGAAAACCCAGATTGCAAAATTTTCCTTGCTTTTGTAAAAGTTCTCAAGAGGAAAATTTTCTTTCCTCGATATATATGATCATTTTGCTATCCGTTGTGTTAATTCATTTCGTAACTTTGGGATAATCAATTGTGAAAATCCTTGAGATATAACACCTTTTCTTGTTTTGATAAACAAGATAAGTCGCATTGAAATTGTTTGCAATGCGAAGACGCTACCCATCTTGAAGAGGAAGAATAAGAAATTTCAAATTCTTCACAGAAATTACCTGTACCTTCTTTCTCTTAATCGATCATAAAATTTTAGAGCTTTTCCGCGTCAGAATCCTTCATCTTTTAATGGAGTTGGTACCTAGCTGATGCTGAAGATGTGCTCGCTCTATAAAGCAAGTTTTCAAGATTTTGGAGTGCTCTGATCGAGAGTGTCTCCTATGTATAAAGTTCAGTTAAGAGGATCTACAGAATTATGGTGGGAAGCACGTCAGAAAATTCTTTCTCCTGAGATTTCTATCACGTATGAAGCTGACAAGTTAGCTCAAAAATACGTTGAAAAATAGTACGTTTACATGGAATGCTCGTCTCAATTACCTCAAACAGAGACTCCAAGTTTACATCTCGTTTTTAGATGAGTTTTCAACAAGAGATGGGTACAAGATTGAATTCGCATATGACAACAGTTACAAAGCAATGATTAATATGAAGCCCTATGAAGCCTCTACGACAGAAAGCGTAGATCGCTGCTCTTCTAAGACGCGCAATTGGAGAAAGAAAAGTGATTGGACCAAAACGATTGAAGAAATGGTCGTAATCGTACGACAAATCAAGAAAAGAATCCAAGAAGCTCAAGATCGTTAGAAGTTCTATGAAGATACAAGACGAACGGAGCTAAGCTTCGAGATTGGAGATAAAATATTCATGAAAGTATATCCTTCCAAAGATATAAATCTCTTTGGAATTAAAAGAAAAGTTCAAACAAAGATTTATTCGGCCGTACGAGATTCAAGAAAAGATTGGGCCTCACCTATAGATTAACGATGCCCTCAAGTTCCAACAATATTTACGATGTTTTTCGTATGTCACAGTTACGAAAATATGTGTTTGATCCAAAACACATCACACATCAAGAGAACGTTGTTCGTGAACCAGATCTAAGCTATGAAGAGAAGCCAGAACACGTCTTAGATCGAAAAGAACGACAACTAAGGAATAATTAATTCCTTCAGTTAAAGTCCAATGAAAGCATTATGGTTTAGAAGAAGCGATATGATACCTAAAAGATCAGATGAGAATGAAGTACCTCTGCAAACGATACTAAATTTCGAGGACGAAATTTTTGTAAGGGGGTGAGAATGTAATACCCGTATTCTCAGAATATAGATTAACTCTTGATTAAGAGTTATAAGAAGGCATTTCATCCTTAAGAAAGAGTTGTTTAAGCTAGAAGCTTTTATATTAAGCTTCGTCGACAAAAATAAATTTGAGATTTATTTGGAATCGAGTTGAGATAGAACCTAAGATAAGATTCTTAGGTCTTGTTTAGAATAAGAAGACCTAGATTTCGAGAGTCTTGAGATGATAGATACATGCTCAACAAAGTCTTGATTTCATAAAATGGAGAATTTCAAATCTTTAATTTTTGTGATATCGGCGTTTGCCGATTAAACCCTAATCGTCGGCTAAATGTCTAAAATGGTTTTAAAGCCAAAATGTTTTATAATCAAAGTTTGATATTTATAATATGTTATTTTAGTTATAGAAGAGGATTTCAAGTAGAGAGCATTTTATTAGAAATTGAGTTTTGAAATCGAAGCGAAATGGACTAATAGTATGCATTTATAACGTTGGTATTATTTATAAAGAAGTGTACATTTTGTAATTTCTATAACATGATTAGTCATCATGTATTAAAGAAAAAAATGGAGAATGCTTGAGAGAATTCTAGAATGTGATGAATAATCACATTTATTAAAGAAAATGTAAAATAAAATAGAAATTTTATTAAATACTCATAAATTGTTGGAGATCACTATTCATCTCCTTCATTATTTTCTCACATTTTCAAACACACACTCACACACACTCCAAGGTGAAAAATTTCAAGCTCAATTTTAGAAGATCCAGCCGTTGGATTTTCAATCCGTCTTCGAATTAAGGTATATCTCAATCTTTAGAACACACCTATGGTTTGAAATTTTTTAAAATCATGAACTTATGAACATGCTTAATTTTCGGTCATTTTGATGATTGTGAAGGAATATGTTGTTGTTTGATTAATTCTTGGTATTATGTTAGATTTATCGCCGATAAGTTGTTTAACGTTGAATTTTTGAACATATGTTTAATCTTTGAATTCTTGTGATTTTCGAAAAAAGGGAAGGTCTTAATCTTGAATATATGATGTTGATAAGTTTGTATTGCTTTCATATATGTGTTATTGGAAAGATATAAACATGTTTTGAGCAAGAAAAACGTTTAAAATCGAACCTATGTTGAAACTCTAAAATGGCCGAAAACCCTAGCATGGGTAATGTTGGATTTTTGATTTTATTTGATCATTTTGACTTCATATTTGGATTCTATGATATGAATAAAGCTTAAAATGAATTATTCGGATTTTTCGGCCGACGTATTCGAAAATTGAAAAATTTTAGTTTGCCGGCGAAAATTTGTTTTCAATGCTAAAGCTTTGGTCTTTGTGTTTTGATGATATCTAATGATAGTTGAGCATGTGTAGAGGTTCGTTGGTGTTGGATCACGTTTTGCGTGATTTTTGACGTCGGACATAGGTTATGTCTTAAGGGGACGTTGGGTTTTTGGCTAAGATGAGATAGTTTAAGCTTGTTGTTGAGTTTAATATACTCATTTAGACATATGGTGATGGTTTGGTTAAGCTTGGTTGTTTTGGTATTGAAATGGCGATGCGTTTTATAAACGTTATTCTGACGAAATTTCATTACAATTTGTTTATATAAGATGTTGGGGATCAATGACCCAGTGTTATCGACCATAGTGTCTTGATATCGAGAAAATATAGTCATATCAAAGACTAAAACAAGTTATGTTCTTGTTTGATTCTTGGTGCAGTTTTAACGCCGATCTATGTTGATTGAAGGACTAAGAAGAAAAGAAGAAGAAATGAATGAAAGATAAAAATACGATGTCGAGTGGTCGCCGCCGGTGGGTATAAATATTTTCTAATATGATATGCTTATGTTTTATGTTTTCAAACCGAAATGAATTTCATTATGAGCAAAGTTTCAAAGTTAAATGACTTGCTTGTTTTGAGCATGAACATGAGCATGATGCATTACCTATCCACGAAATGAAAGAAAGAAAAGAAAGAAATGATGAAAGAGTATGGCGTGGCATGGTACCTTCGGGTCCATCAACACGGTATGTTATGATGTTTGAGATTTACCGACGTCGGATAGCGACCCTTCGGTCATAGCGTGTTTGAGAAGGAGGCCTACTTCTCAACACATAGGCGAGTCCGTGGATATGGAAAGAGAAAGTTATCGGCCGACATGAGAACATGCATATGCATACTTTATGATGATGCTATGAAATGAAAGCAAGTAAGTGTTTATTTATGAAAAGCATGCACAGATTATTTCACTAAAACTATTGTGCATTGCAAATGTTATGGCAAGTCAATCATATAGCCCTAAGGGCAATGTTTTATGTTTTCGGCGTATACCCACTGAGTGCATTTTGTACTCACGCCCTGCATGTATTTCTAAACGTGCAGGTTGAGCTCGAGAGGATGCTGGAATCGAATGCTGTGCAAAGGAGCTTCTCTAAGTAATTTTATTCATGATGATATTGATAAATTGTTGATGTTATTCATTTGAAGTCAACATGTTTTATTGCCCAGAGAGTTATGTCATCATACATAATTCTCAACCACCCTTCTCATTGCCGAACTTTGGCCTTCACTTGTTGCTATGTTTTGTTTTGCCGAATTGACTAAATATTGATGATAGTCTTATTTTGATATTGTGATCTCGGCATTGTTGTTATGACATCGATTTGATTCTGAGAAGCTGAATTATTGACATGTCTATGCGCACAAGGATTTACTTGAGGTTCAGAGATGTTTTTGTTAAATTCAATATGATGACATTGAACCATGTTTTAAAACGTCGACAAATTCTCAATGTTGTCAAAGCATACTTGAATAAGTATATCCTTGGTATTGATTATTCCATTGTGACTGTTGGTCTTCGACCGTAGTTCTTCTTTATTCGTTTCTTCATTTTGGTTTGAAACCCTAAAATTATCTTTTACCAAACTCCCATTCTTCCTCTTTGGACCATAAATGTTTGAGTCCTTCGAAGGAAAGTTTAGGTCACATTCGTCAGATTTAAGTTCTTAACCCACGTCACGGCCTAATTACTTGACTAATTGCCCGGTTAAGTAGTCGGGCTGTGATGAATGGTATCGAGCGTGTTTGAATTCGAACACGTGAACCTTTGTCAACTTATGCGATTTGTGCAAAGTTTTGAAGTCCGAACTTGTAAATCCTTGTGAACTTTTGCACATATGAGTATAGTTTTGAATTACGTACATGGAAATCCTTGTGAATCCTTGTGCGACTTGTGTTGTCATCTTCAATTCTAAAATCATGAATCTTTGTAAGTCTTGTGCGGTTTGTGCACTTTGAACATATGAAATCTTTTGGTGACTGACTGTTTGAGAATTTAAGTTTATGGAGTCATTTGTTTGACTCTATCTTGAGAGTTTCTGAATTAGTTGTTTGATTCTGATTTGAGAAGTGAGATAAAAAGTCAGTTGTTCTTAAAGAGAAGCTCAGCATTCGATTTCATCATCTCTAGCTCACCAGGTATGAGATTATGCTTATGATTATGATGATTATGATTATTACAGATGATGATTGAGTATATGCTTTATTGAATGAATTGTTATATGAGAATGTATGCTTGAAATGAGCTATTGCTCTATGAGCTGAAGTTGAAAAGAAAGTTCTGAGAAGAGATGGCAGAACAAAATGAATATGTTTTCTACAAGAGTTTGAGTATTGTTTTTAGTTACGATAACGAGGATCGTCTAGACAATTCGGAAAAGTACGACTTGTTTGTCGTCGTCTTGTGTTATTATCTCGTTGTCGTTATTACGTTTGCCGTCGTTTCATTTATCTTCATCAGTAAAGATCAGAGAACGTTTCTATCCGTATACACCAGATGAGCAGTTTATCTAGAGCGAAATTTCTCGCTCAATTCCATCGCTTATGAGAAAGGCATAGGAGTACGATGCAATGGGACCAGATGGGATACTCCAGTTTATATTATTGCTTAAGGAGTAACAAGATTGGCTTTCCAGGTGATAATCGATATACAAGCAAAGAAGTAATCAAAGATAAGAAGGAATAAGAGACCGGCGATCACCCCCGCGATCGCTAGCCAGCTAGCGAGTGCATTCCAGAAGTTTATGCCTTATAACTAGCAATCAACCTCGCGATCATTAGTCCGACCGCTAGGTAACACAACCTGATGAGAATTTGGGTTTCAACCCATCAACTATAAACACCTTGGACCATCCATTAGCACGTAACTCTCGTTTTTAGCTAATTTTTCCAGACTCCTAACTGTCATCAGTTCTCGTTATTATTTACTCTTGAAAATTTCTTTTGACTCTTTTTCCTCTATGGCTGACTTTATCTCAGCTATTCATCAACTCCAGTTGGCTGGTAACTTTTCAGTTACACCTAATGATAAAAAAAATAAAAAAATAAATAAATAAAAATTGTTGAACCCATTAATGATGATCTTACCACCCCTGAGTATGATGTATATCCTATACAGTTTGATCATTTTATCTCAACACTGAGATGTTTTTTATTGACCTAGATTAGTATGATCAATCTTTCATATCTTTTGAGATTTCTATACCGATTCAGTCTGTTCTATTTTTATGTTTCTGAAACTTTTCCTTTGGAAATTTGAGAAGAGACTCAAGCTAGTTTATCGAGACTCCAAATGTCTCAAGATCTTTTATGTCTAAACCCGAGTTTTGCCAGTTATTGGCACAACATAACTACAGTCCCTAGATATCAGTCAAATATCTTTTGTGATTGATTCTGGCATCCTTTAAAATCATTCTTTTGTATTCATTTTCAATTGTGCTATTGATTTGCTATCTCCTAAGATTGAGAAAGAGTGTAGAGATGTCAGACTCCTATGAAGCCGTTGATGGCAGTAAGGACAGAATCGCAAAGATGTAAGAAAAGAGTGATGACGATGACAGCCTATTGTGAACATACGGATATTTACATATAGGTGATGTCAATAGATATTTTTATGATGCGATAGCATGCTCGAGAAGCCGTGCCAGATAAGTTTTTCCGAGATGCCAAATTATCTATATGCTTGAAAACCCCAGATTGCAAAATTTTCCTTGCTTTTGTAAAAGTTCTCGAAGAGGAAAATTTTCTTTCCTTGATATATATGATCATTTTGCTATCCAGCTGTGTTAATTCATTTCGTAACTTTGGGATAATCAATTGTGAAAATCCTTGAGATATAACACCTTTTTCTTGTTTTTGATAAACAAGATAAGCTGCATTTTGGAAATTGTTTGCAATGCGAGACGCTACCCATCTTGAAGAGGAAGAATAAGAAATTTCAAATTCTTCACGTAAATTACTGCACCTTCTTTCTCTTAATCGATCATAAAATTTTAGAGCTTTTCCGCGTCAGAATCCTTCATCTTTTAATGGAGTTGGTACCTAGCTGATGCTGAAGATGTGCTCGCTCTATAAAGCAAGTTTTCAAGATTTTGGAGTGCTCTGATCGAGAGTGTCTCCTATGTATAAAGTTCAGTTAAGAGGATCTACAGAATTATGGTGGGAAGCACGTCAGAAAATTCTTTCTCCTGAGATTTCTATCACGTATGAAGCTGACAAGTTAGCTCAAAAATACGTTGAAAAATAGTACGTTTACATGGAATGCTCGTCTCAATTACCTCAAACAGAGACTCCAAGTTTACATCTCGTTTTTAGATGAGTTTTCAACAAGAGATGGGTACAAGATTGAATTCGCATACGACAACAGTTACAAAGCAATGATTAATATGAAGCCCTATGAAGCCTCTACGACAGAAAGCGTAGATCGATGCTCTTCTAAGACGCGCGATTGGAGAAAGAAAAGTGATTGGACCAAAACGATTGAAGAAATGGTCGTAATCGTACGACAAATCAAGAAAAGAATCCAAGAAGCTCAAGATCGTTAGAAGTTCTATGAAGATACAAGACGAACGGAGCTAAGCTTCGAGATTGGAGATAAAATATTCATGAAAGTATATCCTTCCAAAGATATAAATCTCTTTGGAATTAAAAGAAAAGTTCAAACCAAGATTTATTCGGCCGTACGAGATTCAAGAAAAGATTGGGCCTCACCTATAGATTAACGATGCCCTCAAGTTCCAACAATATTTACGATGTTTTTCGTATGTCACAGTTACGAAAATATGTGTTTGATCCAAAACACATCACACATCAAGAGAACGTTGTTCGTGAACCAGATCTAAGCTATGAAGAAGCGTAACACGTCTTAGATCGAAAAGAGCGACAACTAAGGAATAATTAATTCCTTGATTAAAGTCGATGAAAGCATTATGGTTTAGAAGAAGCGATATGATACCTAAAAGATCGATGAGAATGAAGTACCTCAAGAGCGATACTAAATTTCGAGGACGAAATTTTTGTAAGGGGGTGAGAATGTAATACCCCGTATTCCTGTAACATAGATTAACTCTTGATTAAGAGTTATAAGAAGGGCATTTCATCCTTAAGAAAGAGTTGTTTAAGCTAGAAGCTTTTATATTAAGCTTCGCGTCGACAAAAATAGAATTTGAGATTTATTTGGAATCGAGTTGAGATAGAACCTAAGATAAGATTCTTAGGTCTTGTTTAGAATAAGAAGACCTAGATTTCGAGAGTCTTGAGATGATAGATACATGCTCAACAAAGTCTTGATTTCATAAAATGGAGAATTTCAAATCTTTAATTTTTGTGATATCGGCGTTTGCCGATTAAACCCTAATCGTCGGCTAAATGTCTAAAATGGTTTTTAAAGCCAAAAATGTTTTTATAATCAAAGTTTGATATTTATAATATGTTATTTTAGTTATAGAAGAGGATTTCAAGTAGAGAGCATTTTATTAGAAATTGAGTTTTGAAATCGGAACGAAATGGACTAATAGTATGCATTTATAACGTTGGTATTATTTATAAAGAAGTGTACATTTTTGTAATTTCTATAACATGATTAGTCATCATGTATTAAAGAAAAAAAAAATGGAGAATGCTTGAGAGAATTCTAGAATGTGATGAATAATCACATTTATTAAAGAAAATGTAAAATAAAATAGAAATTTTATTAAATACTCATAAATTGTTGGAGATCACTATTCATCTCCTTCATTATTTTTCTCACATTTTCGAAACACACACTCACACACACTCCAAGGTGAAAAATTTCAAGCTCAATTTTAGAAGATCCAGCCGTTGGATTTTCAATCCGTCTTCGAATTAAGGTATATCTCAATCTTTAGAACACACCTATGGTTTGAAATTTTTTAAAATCATGAACTTATGAACATGCTTAATTTTCGGTCATTTTGATGATTGTGAAGGAATATGTTGTTGTTTGATTAATTCTTGGTATTATGTTAGATTTATCGCCGATAAGTTGTTTAACGTTGAATTTTTGAACATATGTTTAATCTTTGAATTCTTGTGATTTTGAAAAAGGAAGGTCTTAATCTTGAATATATGATGTTGATAAGTTTGTATTGCTTTCATATATGTGTTATTGGAAAGATATAAACATGTTTTGAGCAAGAAAACGCTTAAAATCGAACCTATGTTGAAACTCTAAAATGGCGAAAACCCTAGCATGGGTAATGTTGGATTTTGATTTTATTTGATCATTTGACTTCATATTTGGATTCTATGATATGAATAAAGCTTAAAATGAATTATTCGGATTTTTCTACCGACGTATTGAAAATTGAAAAATTTTAGTTTCTTGGCGAAAATTTGTTTTCAATGCTAAAGCTTTGGTCTTTGTGTTTTGATGATATCTAATGATAGTTGAGCATGTGTAGAGGTTCGTTGGTGTTGGATCACGTTTTGCGTGATTTTGACGTCGGACATAGGTTATGTCTTAAGGGACGTTGGGTTTTGGCTAAGATGAGATAGTTTAAGCTTGTTGTTGAGTTTAATATACTCGTTTAGACATATGGTGATGGTTTGGTTAAGCTTGGTTGTTTTGGTATTGAAATGGCGATCGCTTTATAAGCGTTATTCACGAAATTTCATTACAATTTGTTTATATAAGATGTTAGGGGATCTGATGACCCAGTGTTATCGACCATAGTGTCTTGATATCGAGAAAATATAGTCATATCAAAGACTAAAACAAGTTATGTTCTTGTTTGATTCTTGGTAGGCTTTAACGCCGATCTATGTTGATTGAAGGACTAAGAAGAAAAAGAAGAAGAAATGAATGAAAGATAAAAGTACAGTCGTCGAGTGACTGTCGCCAGGTGGGTATAAATATTTTCTAATATGATATGCTTATGTTTTTATGTTTTCAAACTGAAATGAATTTCATTATGAGCAAAGTTTCAAAGTTAAATGACTTGCTTGTTTTGAGCATGAACATGAGCATGATGCATTACCTATCCACGGAAATGAAAGAAAGAAAAGAAAGAAATGATGAAAGAGTATGGCCGTGGCATGGTACCCTTCGGGTCCATCAACACGGGTATGTTATGATGTTTGAGATTTACCGACGTCGGATAGCGACCCTTCGGGTCATAGCGTGTTTGAGAAGGAGGCCTACTTCTCAACACATAGACAGAGTCCGTGGATATGGAAAGAGAAAGTTATCGGCCGACATGAGAACATGCATATGCATACTTTATGATGATGCTATGAAATGAAAGCAAGTAAGTGTTTATTTATGAAAAGCATGCACAGATTATTTCACTAAAACTATTGTGCATTGCAAATGTTATGGCAAGTCAATCATATAGCCCTAAGGGCAATGTTTTATGTTTTATGTTTTCGGCGTATACCCACTGAGTGCATTTTGTACTCACACCGCATGTATTTCTAAGCGTGCGGGTTGAGCTCGAGAGGATCTTTGGAATCGAATCTTTGTGCAAAGGAGCTTCTCTAAGTAATTTTATTCATGATGATATTGATAAATTGTTGATGTTATTCATTTGAAGTCAACATGTTTTATTGCCTGAGAGTTATGTCATCATACATAATTCTCAACCACCCTTCTCATCACGAACTTTGGCCTTCACTTGTTGCTATGTTTTGTTTTGCGAATTGACTAAATATTGATGATAGTCTTATTTTGATATTGTGATCTCGGCATTGTTGTTATGACATCGATTTGATTACGAGAAGTCAATTATTGACATGTCTATCGCACAAGGATTTACTTGAGGTTCGAGAGATGTTTTGTTAAATTCAATATGATGACATTGAACCATGTTTTAAAACGTCGACAAATTCTCAATGTTGTCAAAGCATACTTGAATAAGTATATCCTTGGTATTGATTATTCCATTGTGACTGTTGGTCTTCGACCGTAGTTCTTCTTTATTCGTTTCTTCATTTTGGTTTGAAACCCTAAAATTATCTTTTACCAAACTCCCATTCTTCCTCTTTGGACCATAAATGTTTGAGTCCTTCGAAGGAAAGTTTAGGTCACATTCGTCAGATTTAAGTTCTTAACCCACGTCACGGCCTAATTACTTGACTAATTGCCCGGTTAAGTAGTCGGGCTGTGACAGAATGGTATCAGAGCAGGTTTGAATTCTGAACCTGTGAACCTTTGTCAACTTGTGCGATTTGTGCAAAGTTTTGAAGTCTGAACTTGTAAATCCTTGTGAACTTTTGCACATATGAGTATAGTTTTGAATTCTGTACATGGAAATCCTTGTGAATCCTTGTGCAGCTTGTGTGCTGTCTTGAATTCTAAAATCATGAATCTTTGTAAGTCTTGTGCAGTTTGTGCACTTTGAACATATGAAATCTTTTGAGCTGACTCTGTTTGAGAATTTAAGTTTATGGAGTCATTTGTTTGACTCTATCTTGAGAGTTCTGAATTAGTTGTTTGATTACGATTTGAGAAGTGAGATAAAAAGTCAGTTGTTCTTAAAGAGAAGCTCAGCATTCGATTTCATCATCTCTAGCTCACCAGGTATGAGATTATGCTTATGATTATGATGATTATGATTATTACAGATGATGATTGAGTATATGCTTTATTGAATGAATTGTTATATGAGAATGTATGCTTGAAATGAGCTATTGCTCTATGAGTGAAGTTGAAAAGAAAGTTACGAGAAGAGATGGCGTAACAAAATGAATATGTTTTCTACAAGAGTTTGAGTATTGTTTTAGTTACGATAACGAGGATCGTCTAGACAATTCGGAAAAGTACGACTTGTTTGTCGTCGTCTTGTGTTATTATCTCGTTGTCGTTATTACGTTTGCCGTCGTTTCATTTATCTTCATCAGTAAAGATCAGAGAACGTTTCTATCCGTATACACCAGATGAGCAGTTTATCTAGAGCGAAATTTCTCGCTCAATTCCATCGCTTATGAGAAAGGCATAGGAGTACGATGCAATGGGACGGATGGGATACTCCGGTTTATATTATTGTAGGAGTAACAAGATTGGCTTTCGGTGATAATCGATATACAAGCAAAAAGTAATCAAAGATAAGAAGGAATAAGAGACCGGCGATCACCCCCGCGATCGCTAGCCAGCTAGCGAGTGCATTCCAGAAGTTTATGCCTTATAACTAGCAATCAACCTCGCGATCATTAGTCCGACCGCTAGGTAACACAACCTGATGAGAATTTGGGTTTCAACCCATCAACTATAAACACCTTGGACCATCCATTAGCACGTAACTCTCGTTTTAGCTAATTTTCCGGACTCCTAAGCGTCATCGTTCTCGTTATTATTTACTCTTGAAAATTTCTTTTGACTCTTTTCCTCTATGGTGACTTTATCTCGCCTATTCATCAACTCAGTTGGTGGTAACTTTTCGATTACACCTAATGATAAAAAAAAAAAATAAATAAATAAAATTGTTGAACCCATTAATGATGATCTTACCACCCCGAGTATGATGTATATCCTATCTGAGTTTGATCATTTTATCTCAACACCGAGATGTTTTTATTGACCTAGATTAGTATGATCAATCTTTCATATCTTTTGAGATTTCTATACCGATTGATCTGTTCTATTTTATGTTTACGAAACTTTTCCTTTGGAAATTTGAGAAGAGACTCAAGCTAGTTTATCGAGACTCCAAATGTCTCAAGATCTTTTATGTCTAAACCCGAGTTTTGCCGATTATTGGCACAACATAACTCTGATCCCTAGATATCGATCAAATATCTTTTGTGATTGATTACGCATCCTTTAAAATCATTCTTTTGTATTCATTTTCAATTGTGCTATTGATTTGCTATCTCTAAGATTGAGAAAGAGTGTAGAGATGTCGACTCCTATGAAGCCGTTGATGGCGATGAAGGACGAATCGCAAAGATGTAAGAAAAGAGTGATAGCGATGACGACTATTGTGAACATACGGATATTTACATATAGGTGATGTCAATAGATATTTTATGATGCGATAGCATGCTCGAGAAGCCGTGCGGATAAGTTTTCCGAGATGCCAAATTATCTATATGCTTGAAAACCCATTGCAAAATTTTCCTTGCTTTTGTAAAAGTTCTCAAGAGGAAAATTTTCTTTCCTCGATATATATGATCATTTGCTATCCATTTGTGTTAATTCATTTCAGTAACTTTGGGATAATCAATTGTGAAAATCCTTGAGATATAACACCTTTTTCTTGTTTTGATAAACAAGATAAAAGTGCATTTTGAAATTGTTTGCAATGCAGTACGCTACCCATCTTGAAGAGGAAGAATAAGAAATTTCAAATTCTTCACAGAAATTACCTGTACCTTCTTTCTCTTAATCGATCATAAAATTTTAGAGCTTTTCCGCGTCAGAATCCTTCATCTTTTAATGGAGTTGGTACCTAGCTGATGCTGAAGATGTGCTCGCTCTATAAAGCAAGTTTTCAAGATTTTGGAGTGCTCTGATCGAGAGTGTCTCCTATGTATAAAGTTCAGTTAAGAGGATCTGAGAATTATGGTGGGAAGCACGTCGAAAATTCTTTCTCACGAGATTTCTATCACGTATGAAGTCGACAAGTTAGCTCAAAATACGTTGAAAAATAGTGCGTTTACATGGAATGCTCGTCTCAATTACCTCAAGCAGAGACTCAAGTTTACATCTCGTTTTAGATGAGTTTTCAACAAGAGATGGGTACAAGATTGAATTCGCATATGACAACGATTACAAAGCAATGATTAATATGAAGCCCTATGAAGCCTCTACGACGAAAGCGAGATCATTTGCTCTTCTAAGGCAGCAATTGGAGAAAGAAAAGTGATTGGACCAAAACGATTGAAGAAATGGTCGAATCGTGCGACAAATCAAGAAAAGAATCAAGAAGCTCAAGATCGTTAGAAGTTCTATGAAGATACAAGACGAGCGGAGCTAAGCTTGAGATTGGAGATAAAATATTCATGAAAGTATATCCTTCCAAAGATATAAATCGCTTTGGAATTAAAAGAAAAGTTCAAACAAAGATTTATTCGGCCGTACGAGATTCAAGAAAAGATTGGGCCTCACCTATAGATTAACGATGCCCTCAAGTTCCGACAATATTTACGATGTTTTTCGTATGTCACAGTTACGAAAATATGTGTTTGATCCAAAACACATCACACATCAAGAGAACGTTGTTCGTGAACCAGATCTAAGCTATGAAGAGAAGCCAGAACACGTCTTAGATCGAAAAGAGCGACAACTAAGGAATAATTAATTCCTTGATTAAAGTCGATGAAAGCATTATGGTTTAGAAGAAGCGATATGATACCTAAAAGATCGGATGAGAATGAAGTACCTCAAGAAGCGATACTAAATTTCGAGGACGAAATTTTTGTAAGGGGTGAGAATGTAATACCCGTATTCAGTAACATAGATTAACTCTTGATTAAGAGTTATAAGAAGGCATTTCATCCTTAAGAAAGAGTTGTTTAAGCTAGAAGCTTTTATATTAAGCTTCACACGACAAAAATAAATTTGAGATTTATTTGGAATCGAGTTGAGATAGAACCTAAGATAAGATTCTTAGGTCTTGTTTAGAATAAGAAGACCTAGATTTGAGAGTCTTGAGATGATAGATACATGCTCAACAAAGTCTTGATTTCATAAAATGGAGAATTTCAAATCTTTAATTTTTGTGATATCGGCGTTTGCCGATTAAACCCTAATCGTCGGCTAAATGTCTAAAATGGTTTTAAAGCCAAAATGTTTTATAATCAAAGTTTGATATTTATAATATGTTATTTTAGTTATAGAAGAGGATTTCAAGTAGAGAGCATTTTATTAGAAATTGAGTTTTGAAATCGAACGAAATGGACTAATAGTATGCATTTATAACGTTGGTATTATTTATAAAGAAGTGTACATTTTGTAATTTCTATAACATGATTAGTCATCATGTATTAAAGAAAAAAAAAATGGAGAATGCTTGAGAGAATTCTAGAATGTGATGAATAATCACATTTATTAAAGAAAATGTAAAATAAAATAGAAATTTTATTAAATACTCATAAATTGTTGGAGATCACTATTCATCTCCTTCATTATTTTCTCACATTTTGAAACACACACTCACACACACTCCAAGGTGAAAATTTCAAGCTCAATTTTAGAAGATCCGGTAGTTGGATTTTCAATCCGTCTTCGAATTAAGGTATATCTCAATCTTTAGAACACACCTATGGTTTGAAATTTTTTAAAATCATGAACTTATGAACATGCTTAATTTTCGGTCATTTTGATGATTGTGAAGGAATATGTTGTTGTTTGATTAATTCTTGGTATTATGTTAGATTTATCGCCGATAAGTTGTTTAACGTTGAATTTTTGAACATATGTTTAATCTTTGAATTCTTGTGATTTTGAAAAAAGGAAGGTCTTAATCTTGAATATATGATGTTGATAAGTTTGTATTGCTTTCATATATGTGTTATTGGAAAGATATAAACATGTTTTGAGCAAGAAAACGTTAAAATCGAACCTATGTTGAAACTCTAAAATGGCGAAAACCCTAGCATGGGTAATGTTGGATTTTGATTTTATTTGATCATTTGACTTCATATTTGGATTCTATGATATGAATAAAGCTTAAAATGAATTATTCGGATTTTTCGGCCGACGTATTCGAAAATTGAAAAATTTTAGTTTGCCGGCGAAAATTTGTTTTCAATGCTAAAGCTTTGGTCTTTGTGTTTTGATGATATCTAATGATAGTTGAGCATGTGTAGAGGTTCGTTGGTGTTGGATCACGTTTTGCGTGATTTTTGACGTCGGACATAGGTTATGTCTTAAGGGGACGTTGGGTTTTTGGCTAAGATGAGATAGTTTAAGCTTGTTGTTGAGTTTAATATACTCATTTAGACATATGGTGATGGTTTGGTTAAGCTTGGTTGTTTTGGTATTGAAATGGCGATGCGTTTTATAAGCGTTATTACGAAATTTCATTACAATTTGTTTATATAAGATGTTGGGGATCTGATGACCCAGTGTTATCGACCATAGTGTCTTGATATCGAGAAAATATAGTCATATCAAAGACTAAAACAAGTTATGTTCTTGTTTGATTCTTGGTAGGCTTTAACGCCGATCTATGTTGATTGAAGGACTAAGAAGAAAAAGAAGAAGAAATGAATGAAAGATAAAAATACGATCGTCGGTGGTATCGCGGTGGGTATAAATATTTTCTAATATGATATGCTTATGTTTTATGTTTTCAAACCGAAATGAATTTCATTATGAGCAAAGTTTCAAAGTTAAATGACTTGCTTGTTTTGAGCATGAACATGAGCATGATGCATTACCTATCACGTAAATGAAAGAAAGAAAAGAAAGAAATGATAAAAGAGTATGGCCGTGGCATGGTACCCTTCGGGTCCATCAACACGGGTATGTTATGATGTTTGAGATTTACCGACGTCGGATAGCGACCTTCGGGTCATAGCGTGTTTGAGAAGGAGGCCTACTTCTCAACACATAGACAGAATCCGTGGATATGGAAAGAGAAAGTTATCGGCCGACATGAGAACATGCATATGCATACTTTATGATGATGCTATGAAATGAAAGCAAGTAAGTGTTTATTTATGAAAAGCATGCATGATTATTTCACTAAAACTATTGTGCATTGCAAATGTTATGGCAAGTCGATCATATAGCTCTAAGGGCAATGTTTTATGTTTTTGTTTTCGATACCCACTGAGTGCATTTTGTACTCACGCCCTGCATGTATTTCTAAACGTGCAGGTTGAGCTCGAGAGGATGCTGGAATCGAATGCTGTGCAAAGGAGCTTCTCTAAGTAATTTTATTCATGATGATATTGATAAATTGTTGATGTTATTCATTTGAAGTCAACATGTTTTATTACCCAGAGAGTTATGTCATCATACATAATTCTCAACCACCCTTCTCATTGCCGAACTTTGGCCTTCACTTGTTGCTATGTTTTGTTTTGCCGAATTGACTAAATATTGATGATAGTCTTATTTTGATATTGTGATCTCGGCATTGTTGTTATGACATCGATTTGATTCTGAGAAGCTGAATTATTGACATGTCTATGCGCACAAGGATTTACTTGAGGTTCAGAGATGTTTTTGTTAAATTCAATATGATGACATTGAACCATGTTTTAAAACGTCGACAAATTCTCAATGTTGTCAAAGCATACTTGAATAAGTATATCCTTGGTATTGATTATTCCATTGTATTGGTCTTGTAGTTCTTCTTGATTCGTTTCGTAGTTCTTCTTTATTCGTTTCTTCATTTTGGTTTGAAAACCTAAAATTATCTAACTTTACCAAACTCCATTCTTCCTCTTTGGACCATAAATGTTTGAGTCCTTACCCAGTGATAAAGGAAAGTTTAGGTCACATTAGTCCACTCATCGATTTAAGTTCTTAACCCTAAATCGTCTAGATTGAGTCACGACCTAATTACTTGACTAATTCAACGGGAAAAGGTAACTAGTTTCATTTGAGCTTATGGAGTTGAAAATTGAACGTGAGCGATATAGGAAGTATGTTCACATAATGAAAGAAAACAAAAGAATGATAGGGAGCATGAATGTGTGTTTAATTTTGGGTTTTGAACGACGAGTGTGGAACGTAAAGATGATCGAGAACGACGTTGATTATGAAGAATGAAGAAGGTGGATGTTGTATCACAGTTAAAGCGAGCGATCATAATCATAATTTCAACTTGCATGACCGTGGACCGAGATTTCAGAACGACAAGCATCAATTTGAAGACGTGGACGTAATAGTTATACTAAGTCGGCAGCAGCTATAGCGTGCATAATTTCGTCATCAGCACCTTCTCGAAACGTTGCTATAATCGCGAAAATTTTCTGCACTGCGCAGTAAATTTGTTTTTAATCGTACTCCTTTGATAAAACTCCGTTTTACGTATGGTTTTCGCCTACGTATTCCTAACATTCCGAACTTTATTTGTTATGAAGGACATAATCTCGTTTTCCATTTCCCGAATACAGTAGAGTCTGGGTAAAGTTCAGCTTGAGTTTTAGATAGAATAGAGGAACCTATAATACCTTATGTAGCTTAATGTAGCAATAGGAGTTCTGTTTACTAGGTGGGTTAAGAATGTTTGGTTATAGGTTGAATAGTTCATCCTAGTTGATTAATCAAAGTACTAAGCTACCCTATCTGCTATCGGATATTAGTAGTGTCTAACGGTTAGTTTTTGATCGTGACATATGGAGGAAATGCGTTACATTGCGAGGAAGAGGATAGGACCTGACCCGACTCCTGAGGAGACTATCCGTATTTACCGGGAAAGCTGGATGTGTGCCGGCGAGGATTTAGGAGAGTTTCTAATGTATTATTTTAGATTGTGGAGGAATGCGAGAGTATATGGCGTGACGGACTACGATGGCATTAAGCGTCTTCTTACTATACTTCCATGTGATTGGGAAGATTATGCTCGTGAAGTTTCTGGGGATTACATTTACCGTATGATGGAGGATATGACTTGATAGGCGATCTACCTGTGTTCATCACCACCGACTTATGTATATAGCATCTATGACGCAAAGACCGAGAGGACCTTATCTCCCTCCACGGGAGTATACATGGCGTGATGAGTCACCTGAGTGGCTGTACACCGAGGTTCCACGGATAGTTGACCCAGTGGTACCACGATATCGGATTGACGAGGGCAGACTTGTTCAGGCGGACGGAGCAGCCAGACCTCGAGCTTTGGGAGCCCCTGTTTTCCCACCTTTGATATTCGGACATCCGGTGCGTTCACCACTCCCGCCTCTACCACCGATGGCAGCACCCTTACCGCCAGCCGAGAGTTTCCGTCAGACAGCACGGATTAGTGTGACAGGTACTCTTGATGGGTATAATCCCATCCATGACAGCTACAGTCCGATTCGTGTGGATTATGGTCCATCTGCGGGACATTCGATGGTAGAGAGTAATGGGCGGGACCCTCTAGAGTATATAGCGGTGATGACTCGGACGAGGAGGAAGAGGATCCGAGGAAGATGAGGAAGATTCGAGAGTTGATGTAGATATTGATGTTGATGTAAAATTTGAAGGATTATGTTATCTATTTTATGTATGTTTTATTTATGCTTTTGAAAAACTTGAACGATGGGAAGCGAATTTTGTAAGGCTATAAAGCCATTGTGCATGACTTTAATTTTGTAAAGCCTTAAGGCCGATATGTATGGCCCTTTTCTTTTGAAATGTTTTGGAAGCAAGCATGTGAGTAATCCTTGATATAAGGACTTTTGTTTGCAAAGTACGTTATCTATGGTGCTTTTGCAATTATATGTATATATGACCCGAGAGGGCTTTTGCAACAAAATTTATGTATGACAAGAATGAAATGTTTTATTTAAGTTATCGTTTCTAAAAAGAAAAAAAAATGAAATTTGTACATATTCAAGTTATAAAAATGATACATGATGCTAATGATATATTTTACACAACAGAATGCCTCCTAGACAAGACCCTGAACGAGAAGTAAGAGGCAGAGGCAGACCTAGGAGAAGGGGTAGAACTCCGGAACAAGAGGAACAGGCTGTACCTCAACCACCTCCACCTCAACCTGACCGCAGGATAGAGGAATTGTTCTTAAGACAAAACCTCCTACTTTCAATGGGAAGGTAGTCCGGAAGATCTTTGAGCGAGTGGATGAGAACTATTGAGAGAATTTTCACATTTCTAAGGTGCACAACACAGAGAGACTATCATGTGTAGCCTTCCGGTTAAATGGGCTCACTTGATTTACGGTGGGAGGCGAAGAAAACTTTCACAAAGCGGGCGGATGGAAGAATTGACATGGGAAGATTTTAAAAGGGAAGTGTATGATAAGTATGTATCGAAAAGTTACAAGAAGAAGAAGAACATGAATTTTTCTTGTTAAAAGCAGAAAAGATGTCGGTGACCGATTACGATCGCACTTTTGCGAAATGTCTAGATATGCTTTGGATCAAGTGGACACGGATTTAAAGATGGCGGAAAAATTTAGATCGGGGTTAAGGCGAAATAAGAATGTCTCGTTGGTCTTGGAGACATGACTTATCAGAGGCTCTTACACGAGCTTTGGACATTGAGGCAAAGAATGCCGGATGATAAGTCGGCATCAGCTCAGATGCAGAATACCATGGACAGAGGAAAGAGAAAATGGGATACTAGTTTTAGTAACAGCAGCAGAGGAAATTTTGAAAACAAAAATAGCAAACAACAGTGGCAAGGAAACTCAGCAAGTCAAGGGCAAGGATGGAGGAAGCCAGCCTTTATTCCTCCAACAAGGGACCACAAGAGCGTGAAGGGCTCTCCGTGCCCAAAATGCCGAAAGATGCACACGGAATGTGCATGACGGGCGATGGAAACTGTTTTAGGTGTGGTATGAAAGGACATTACAAACTTTTGCCCGGGGATACGTTCGAAGCAATCGTAAGGCCGAACCAACCGGTAATGTCCAACGGCGAGGGCTATCAATTTCATTAACCTCAACAAAGAACTACAGCCGCAACAATGGCAACAACCTCCACAACAAGCGCAGCAACCACAACAACAATACAACAACAGCGAAGTGGCAACCACCCCAAAGAACGAAGACAACAACCACTACGGCAACGCTGGCAACAAAGACCGGACGCATAACAAACAATTTCAAAGCAAAGGCAAGCACCACGCCACCGCAGCTACCTCAAGCTAGGGCGTATGCTTTGCTGAACAACAGAACAAACAGACCGTGGAAACTGGCGGTATGGAATCATTCTCAACATACCTGTTATAGTATTGTTCGACACGGTGCTTCGCACTCTTTCATAGCAAAATCATGCGAGATCTGTTGGGACTTAGTCTATAAAAGCAAATCGGGATATGAGAATCTCTTCACCTATAGGAGGGATTATGGCGTACACATTTCGCTCGAACCTAGAGTTGAACTTAGGATCACCGAGGTTCTAGAAAATAATTTGAACATAATGTCCATGGGTGGCGAGATATAATCCTAGGAATGGATGGTTAGCGCAAACCACTCCACGATTCTTTGCAAGGAAAGGAAAATATCATTTCATTTTCCGGCAAGAAGCAACACATTTCCATGGAATCGCATGGGAAAGAGAGTCCCGATTGTGTCCGCATTGAAGGCGAGGAAAATGATGAATAAGAAGGATACCATGCTTTTCTCGTTTATTTGAACGGAGAAGAAAAGCCGGGCGAAAGAGAAGACATAGAAATTGTCGAGAATTTCGGATGTATTTCTAAGGATCTACCAGATTACCTCACGATGAGACAATTGAATTTACCATTGACTTGGAACCGAGGATCGGCTCCGGTGTCAAAGGCACCCTGAGAATGGCCCCAAAGGAATTGGAAGGCGAAAATCCAAATCCAAGAATTGTTGGACCTAGGTTTCATCGGACCTAGTGTTTCGCCTTGGGGGCGCTTTGTATTATTCGTCGAGAAGAAGGATGGATCTTTAAGGATGTGTATAGACTATCGAGAGTCGAACAAGATGGCTCAAGAACAAATATCCTTTACCAAGAATCGGCGATTTGTTCGATCAATTGAGAGAAGCGAGCATATTTTCAAAATCGATCTCAAGTCGGGATACCATCAACTCAAGTACGACACAAGACATAGCTAAAACGCATTCGAACAAGATATGGCCATTATGAATTTGTAGTTATGCCGTTCGGATTAACTAATGCACCAATTGTGTTTATGGACCTCATGAACCGAGTGTTTCATCCGTACTTAGACAGGTTTGTTTTGGTTTTATAGATGACATTCTCATCTATTCGAAAATGAGGAAGATCATAAGGAACATCTAAGAATGGTGTTACAAACTTTGAGGTGAAAGATTATTTGCTAAGTTTAGCAAATGAGAATTTTAATTTGAAGGAAGTAATGTTCCTAGGACACATCGTGTCTGTGATGGAATCAAAGTGGATCCAGCCAAAGTGGAAGCAGTGCAAGAATGGAAATCACATCGAACTCAGAATGAGATCCGGAGTTTTCTAGGGTTGGCTGGTTATTATAGGAGATTCATTGAGGGATTCTCCAAAATAGCAAGACCAATGACCCAACTACTTCGAAAAGGAGTTAAGTACACTTGGACTGAGGAATGCGAGACGAGTTTTCAAGAACTCAAAGAAAAATTAACAAGTGCACCGGTGTTAGCAGTCCCGGAATCAGATAAGGAATATGTGGTTTATATCGACGCTCAAGAACGGACTAGGATGCGTTTTGATGCAAGAAGGAAAAGTAATAGCATACACGCGTCACGGCAACTTAGACCACATGACCTAAACTACCCAACACATGATTTAGAGTTAGCGGTGGTTCATGCACCGAAAATATGGAGACACCATCTCTACGGGTGAGATCTGAAATCTATACGATCATAAGAGTTTGAAATATTTTTCGAGCGGAGAGATCTAAACATGAGGCGAGAAGATGGCTCGAACTAGTAAAGATTACGACCGTGGTATTAACTATCACCCGTAAAGCGAATGTAGTAGCCGCGCTTGAGTCGTAAAAATCAAACTCATTTGGGATGTCTCTTGACACAAGAAGATAAACTCGTTGAGGAGTTCAGCAAATTAAGAATCGAATTAGTTAAAGCGACCGGTGACGATCGGGAATTATATTGCTACACTCACCATGACACCGATCTAAGAAAAGGATCATTGAGAGACAAAGGATGGAGGAAAAGTTGGAAAAGATAAGAGGAAGAGTGAGAGCCGCGAATGGAAAATTTCGAGAAGCATCGATAATGCTTTAATGTTCGAAGGAAGAATATGTGTTCTCGATGATGCCGAGATTGAATGACATAATGAGTGAGGCTCATGATACACCTTATACCGCCCACCCAGCGATGCGAAGATGTACCAAGACCCAAAAGAAAGGTTACGGTGGGAAGGCATGAAGCGAGACATAGCTTCTTTCAGAGAACGTTGCCTTGTTTGCCAACAAGTAAAGCTTTACACCAACGTCCCTACGGGAAGTTACAACCGTTGGGTATACGAATGGAAATGGGATGAAATAACGATGGATTTCGTTCTGATTTACCAGTGCGGGAAAGGAAACACTACCATATGGGTAATAGTGGATAGACTCACCAAGTGCGCTCACTTTATACCAATTCAAAATACATATGGAGCTTATAGACTATCCCAAATATATGTAAAGGAAGTGATACGGCTACATGGAGTACCAAAATCCATTACATCGATAGAGACTCAAGTTCACATCGAAATTTTGGATGAGCCTACAAAAGAATTGGGAACAAAGTTAAACTTTCAAGACAACATTTCACCCTGGCGATGGGCGATCGTGAAAGGACAATCAAACTCTAGAAGATATTTGAGAACAGTAGTATGGATCGAGGTGCAAAATGGGAAGACATTTTACCTCTTATTGAGTTTGCCTACAATAATAGTTATCAAGCGACGATTGATATGGCCCCATATGAAGCTTTGTATGGCAAAAAGTGTAGATCACCACTTTACTGGGATGAGGTAGGTGAAAGGAAAAATAATAGGGCGAGCGGTGAATGAAATGATTGAAATCGTCCGGCAGATTAGGTAAAGAATCAAGGAAGCTAAAGATAGATGAAATCCTACCGACACGCATAGATCGTGAGCTGCATTTTGAAGTTGGAGACAAAGTATTTCTCAAAGTCTCTCCATCGAAAGGGATCACAAGATTTGGTGTGAAAGGAAAACTAAGACCGTTTACATGGGACCATATGAGATCTAGAGAGAATAGGCTCGAGAGCCTATAAGTTGGCTCTTCCGCCAAACTTGGGAAATGTGCATAATGTATTTCACGTATCTCAACTAAGGAAATATGTATACGATCCAAAACACGTGATCCGTCAAAACGACGTAGTTCTCAATTCAGACATGAGTTATGAAGAAGAGCCTATCGCAATAATAGACCATAAAGTTCAACAATTGAGAAACAAATCAATTTCGCTGGTCAAAGTGCTGTGGAATCACCATGGACAAGAAGAAGCTACGTGGGAGCTAGAAGATACAGTGAAGGAACGGTACCCCAGATTATTCTTTTAAGGTATACAAATTTCGGGACGAAATTTCTTTTAAGGGGGGTAGGATGTAATAACCCGCAGTTTTAAAAGCCTAATTACGGTCTTTAAAACCCGTAAAATAAAATTTCGCCGTGTAATCAAATCAGATATGAAATCGAATATGATTTCAATGATTTACAAAAGAATGATTTCCTTTCACACACTCACTCAAGTTAGTGAATGAAAGAAATCGAAAGTTTTAACTTTTATCGGCAGTACATTTTTAACGTCGAATGCATGTCGACTGTTGAAATGTCACGATTTTTCCTAAGCAATCAAGCTTGGAATTATATTCCATTATTAATGGAATATTTTTAATAATGGGATTACGGTAATTCGACCATTTTAAAGATGCGTCGACACGTATCGTTTTGAGGCGTTTTCAAGCGTCAACGCGTTTAGAGATAAAGCGAATGATGGTTTTAATGATCAAGAAACTTTAGGAAATTATTTCCTATGATATTTTTATGATATTACAGTACTAATAAGCATTTAATTAATGCTTGAACATTAGAATTAGTAAAATATCATAACTAGTTTGAAAACCCTAATTTTTTCGAAATTAGGGTTTTCTTTGAAAACTTTTGCCCTTTTTAATTATCCTATGCTATAATTATTATTTAAATCATGTACCAAGGTGCACAAACTTATGAATGACATGAAATAAAATTTTAATCTATGATTAAACCAAATGGCCGATAGCCGTTTTCTTGTGCATAAGTTGAATTATTTTCTTCCCTTATACTATTTAATTAACCTATGATATTAAATATCACCTAAATCATATATTATGATTTATATATCTATGATTAGCATGAAATAAGAATTTTATCCTATAGTTTGGCCAAATGGCCGAGAGCTACCTATATATGTATACAAATCCTAATTGTTTTATTTATCTCACTTTTGCATGTATATATGTGTATATTCAGATTTTGTATCACCAAATCTTCCATTAGTGATGTATTGTAGCTAGTTTCAAGAAGATTTGTGTGTAAGGAAACAATGATTAACCTCCACTATGGGAATAAAATAGTATTAGGACTTGAAGGGTCTCCCTTGTGAGAGAGAGAGAGAGGGCCGAGACATGGGTATAGGGGAATTATTCTGAATTTCTACAACACTCAAACCTCCCAAAACTAATACACTCAATCCCTATTCTCTCCCAATTCTCCACATTTTCTCTCACAAACACTCTTCTTCTTCCTCGTTTTTTCTCGCAATGAGAGCTTCCTCTCCTCTCCAAGCTTCAATTTTTCTTTTCTCATCTCCATATAACACTTAGACACCTTGTACTTTGTTCCATCCATCCATAGCACAAGGTAGGAGTTGAACAAGAGCTTGGTTTTATCCTTGAAACTTTTGAAAAGTAGCCTAAAGCTTTGCATGTGTTCTTGATGATCTTAGTTGGTAATCCTATGCTATTGCATGTGTATTGATGATAAGAAGTATGTTGATTATGTGTTCTTATTTTCAAATGAATTGCATGTGGGTTTTGACTTCAAAAATTTTCGAATCAAATGCTATAATGTGTTCTAAGAATGTGTAGGATGATAATTAGAGGTTGATATATATATATTTTGAAATTTTCGAAACATAGGGGAAATAAGTGGTGATGATCAAAGCTTAAAGGAATGAATTAGAGCATGATTTATAAATCTATGAAGCCATATGTGTTCATAATGTTTATTTTAAAATTTTGGAAAAATTTCATGCTCAATTTCTCTTTATAACCGAGAGCATATGAAAAATAAGTGGATGTATGATTTTTATTTTGTACATGCAATGTGATATTTTTGATTATTGATGTATTGGAAATGTATATGAATTAATTGAGAATTTTTGAAGCACTCTTGCTATATTTTATATATATAACCGAGACATATATATATGTAAATATATGTGCATGATTTTATTTGATAACATGCAATGGTGTTTTATTACTCTAGAGCATGAACCTTATACCTATGATTTAATTGGAAAATTTTTAGAAATGTCTACCTATTTTTATTGAAGAAAACCGAGAGCATGTATATATGTAGATTAATGTGTGATTTTTATTTAATACATGCAATGCTAAATTATTAGCTTAGAATATGTTCTATGCATTTGATGTTATTATTGGAAAATTTTGGAAAATTTTGTACCATTTTCTTGAAAAAGGCCGAGGCATATGTGTATATATATGTTGATGTATAATTTTGATTTGTAACATGCAATGATGTTTTATTGATCTAGGATATGTTTTATGCATCCTATGTTTTTGTTAGAATTTTTAAAAATCAATTACAAATTTTGTTCAAATAAACCGAAAGCTTTGAGCTAAATTTGGTGATGAATAAAATTGTTCTTGGTGTATTTTATAGTGTTACATTGTTACACTATAATGTATAAGCATGTTATAATTGTTTGGAAATTTTATAAAATTGTTAGACATGTTTAGTGAAAAGGCCGAGAGCTATACTAACATTTATATGGCATATAAATGTCATATCATAGATAATATGACATAAAAATGTCATGGACTAATGTATGGACCTTGTAGTAATTTATTTAAATTTTAGAAAATTTTTGGGCATTTGTTTTTAAAAGTGCCGAAACCTTATGAAATAATAAGGTGATGATTGAACAATGTTTAGTTGATTTTATGACATATTAATGACCATAGTGTATATTAATACACTATATAATGTTAGAAAAATTTTGGACATTGTTTGGTAATTTTATAATTACAGAAATTTAAAGAATTTCTAAGGATTTTTAAATCCTTTTAATCAATTTATAAATAAATTATATGTCTAATATTATTTTAGACATATTTAGAAATTTTGGACAAATTTGAAAATAATTGGTTGAAAAAACAAAATAGCCGTGAGCTATTTTTTTAAAATTTAAATAAGATTTTAAATCCTTAAATTCATTATTTATAATGAATTATGTGTTTAAAATTATTTTAAACATATTAAAACAGTTTATAAAAGAAATCAATTGAAATTGATTTTCAAAGAATTTAATATTAAAGTATGACTTAGTAATTAAATTACTAAGAAAAGTCAAAATTTTGACTTTTGAAATCAACGTCTGAAATACGTTCGATAAACACGCTAATCTGGCGTAAGACGCAAACATTTGCTAATGATATCACGTTGATATGGAAGGATTTCATATTTAAAGACGTAAAATCGAAAAACGTGAGAAAACGTGGGACCATTTACCAAGAGGGGTAAATTGGTAATTTTCAACACATATCTCGCTCTCATCGAAGAACGAGAAATGTTAAGTTGATCTGCGTTTGAAAGCAATTAAATTCATTAAGGAATTGATTCGCGTCGATATGAAATATCAAATTTTATTATAGACTTTGTAAGTCTCGAATCACGTAAACGACGTACTAAAGCATCCTTTTTATATAAAGGTGTGGACGTTGACGCACCAGCTGGACGTTGACAAGTAAGGAAAACGTTAAAGTCGATCAATAACTTCCAGGTGGGCTTTATTACTAAAACAGAACAACTTTGCTGCTCTTTTCAACTGTCTTTGTTTACAGTACTTTTCAACTAATGTTAAAATTCTTTAAATGATTACCTGCCAAAATGTTTACGTTTTGTGTATCGTATCCTATCCATGTATGATGTGATGTTGATGGGTTATTCCCAACTTATGAATGAAAATCGATATCGGATCCTATGCCGGAAGGCTTATACAGCTAGGATTAACGTACACCGATGGTGATTGTGTCTTTGTAAGGACAATTCACGGCCGGTCACGGGGTCGTAGAAGGAGGCCTCCTTCACGACTTTCGACTATGATAACATGATGAAATGATAATAAGGGATATGGATCACGTACACCAAGAAAATGCTTGGCCAAGCAACTTTTATAAACTCGTGAAAATATTTTAGTAAGCACAAGACATTTTCAAATAAAACCCTTGTGTCTTACCACTATATTGGCAGAGTAATTCAATGAAAATAAAATGTTTTCGGCATAAGTCCACTGGGTACAAATTTTGTACTTAGCCCTGCATGTTTGTTTTTAAATGTGCAGGTTGAGCTCGGTTGCTGATGATGGAGGAGTGTTGAGAAAGCCATATGTCCTTGATGTTCGTTAGGAATGGATAACCTTGAATACATATCGTCATATATGTATTCACACACTTTCCGCTGCAACTCTGAACTGTTTTACCTTTATGTTGAATGTTAAGATGATATGAACTATGAAGTCCTTCGGATCGTCATATCCTTTGGATCCGTTGACTTAAACCTTTTTTCCGAAATGTTATATGTGTATGTTAATCTCAAGTTCGTTATACCCATGTGATAAGCCTTATGGTGATAGTTTTCCACATCCGTGAATACTATTCCTAATATTAGTCCACTCACTCCGGGTCATCCTGAGTGGGGTCGTGACAGTCGAGTTGTCTTAACACTCAATCTAACGTCGTATTAGGTTGTCGTTGTTAAGTATTATAGTTGTAGTTCGGTTTTTGGTTTTTCTAACTTAGGAACTCACGTTTGAGTATCCTTTTATTAATAGAAAACCCTAATTTGTGTTTAACTTCGATTCTCGTTAATTCCTTCTTAAGTTATCAAAATTGATCGATTTCTTTTGGATTCTCGTACATAAAGTATTATGTTGTTTACGTTTGGGGTTTTGTTTGTCGGCATACATAAACATAACCATTCAACACTATACAATACCATACACAACATAAACTATACTAAAGCATTAGAAAACCCTAATTTCTAACATAATGCAAAACTATTGTGCATGTGTGTATAAGTGTTCCATTCATTGATCACAATCACAACCATTCATTCCAAGCTTATAGATTAACTATCATATCATCATTTACTATCAAAATCAAACTCATACTTAACCATTTTGCTACGTTTTTGATAATTAGTAATAATTAGCATATGTATCCAATAAATTCCAATAAAATCATGTTATACTCCTATCATACTATAGAATTTAATTATCAACTCAATATAATCAAATAAAATTTTAAACCATGAGTTAATATCATCAAAGTTTTTGGCATTCATGATTAATTGAGCATTGGTGTTCAATAAATTCCACAAAAATCATATCATGCTTATATCATATACTAAACATGGAATATCATTTCATATCATGCATTAAAATTGAACACATGCTTTTCACTACATCATTATTTTCGGTAATTATGAAATATATACATATATATTCAATAAATTTCATTAACTTCACAATATGTTTATATTATGCAATAAACATGAAATATTAACATTAAACATCAACTAATATTTATAATATGAACCAAATGCTTGGAATTCTTTTTGTCCTCACACATATTTTACATGTGTTCAATAAATTTCCAAGAATTCATATTAGGTTCATATTATTTCTAAACATCATATATCATATTATTTTTCAACAAATAAAAATCAAATAAATATATATATACTTTCGGTCCATATGAACAAATAGGAGTAATGTCTCAATAATTTCAAGATTAATATATGATGTTTATTAAACATTATACCTCAACTATTTTTCAACAAATAAATCAAAATAATTCTCAAAATTTACATATACTTTCGGCCTTTTGAAGAAAAATAGGAGATGTGTTTCAAAATTTTAAGATTAATATATGATGTTCATATCATATATTAAACACTATATATCAACTATTTTCAACAAAAAAATTAAAATCATGGCCTAAAATATCTATATAGCTCACGGCATTTTTAAAAAAAATCAAGAAAAAATTCTGAAAATTCCCAAATTTATTCTACATGCTCCTAATACATCAACAAGCAATAATATCAAATAATATTCACAAAATCATGCTTTATCTCATATGAAAAGAAATTATAACAAAATCGAAAAATAACAAACATGCTCCAAAAATTCCCAAGTTTTAAATACAGCCTTAGAACATTATTCTAAGCATATTTCATTCATGGCTTGAGAGCATTTGGTGGCTCAAAAGCCACAAAATTAAAAGGACGAAACTAGGGTTTCAAAATGAAGAAAATTCTAAAAGAACTGATGGAAGAGGATGATGAATACTACCTTTGTATGGTCTTAGAAACTGATTTTGAGAGTTTGAAAGGATTTAAATGGGGATTAAAGCTTAAAAGCTTGAAGAACAAAAGAGAGAATTTTGAATTTAGTGAGAGAAAATGGGTCTCAAGTGAGAGGAGGATATGGATGAAATGTGCTGCTCTCTTGCAGTCTAAAGAACTGTTATTAGCTCATTTGGGGAGGTCTTGGTGGTAGTTGGGAGGAGGAATGGTCAAATTACCGATTTGGCATGTTAATACCGACTCTAAGTTTTATCGCGCTTTCGATTGATTTCTCGGAATCTTAAGGTTTTATTTTCTTAAATAGCCTTTAAAAGACTTATTTCAATGTTTATAATAATTTCATGAAGTTTGGATGACATCCGATAAATCAATTCCGAGTTATCGCGGAAAAACAGTGTCCGGCGATTAAATTATTCTCATTCGAAATTCTATTGAATTCTTGAGATTTCATAATTTATTTGAGTCTTATAAATTATTTCTTATTGATTTAGACCTTTGGTTTGAGTTTCGGTTCGTTCGGAACAGTTTAGGGTTTTTTCGATATATTTTCCCGGCGTTCGGTTAAGTTTTTCAGAAATTTCGTTTAGAAATTGATTCTTATGAATTCTATATTCATAATAATATATTCCTCCTTTATTTTTATTTTTATCATTAATTTTCATGAATAGCACGGGCTGGAAGTTGTTCCGCTCGTCGATAATACTTTGAGACCGGCCAGGGCGGTATGCGAAAATTCTCATTCTTTGGCTTCTCACATTTTTTCGTGAGAGGATTCTAGAAATGAAATCCTTTTGTTGAGATTCATTCTCGATATTTCATTCTATGCTCAGGCTATTCAGAAAACCCTAATCCGGTAGGACTAGTCACTAGTTTTTTATTTCTCTAGTTTTTAATATCCGAATCAATTCTAATTCGTTTCGTTGGTTACCTTAAACATAATTAAGGTCTAAGAACCACAAATAATTGGTTTAATCATCACTAATAAAAGTTTTAAATTTTTCGTGTTATTACAAGTACTCACCCCAAACTCTTTTTCAAATGTTTTCACAGATGGAGGAGGGCTAACGGGCGACGCTGAGAGGTTGAGCTGCGGGTTCTTTCATGCCTTCTGCTTCCGCGATGTTGTATTACATATAGGTATTCTGTTGTTGATGTATTATTGTCCCTTTTATTTTGCTCTCTGATTGGGATCAAGGTTCGCTATGATATTATTATGTTGTGAGTCTCGTTAAGAGCAAGCTATGTGGTTGACCGGTCTAGTCAACAGGATGTAATACTATTTTGTTTCCCTGCATTACTAATATCTAATCAAGATCACGTTCATTGAAGTTATGATGTCGATATAATTCTGTTGGGGGATTGTTTACTCACCTCTCCCCTTAAGGATATGTCCTAGTTATAGATGAGATGTTGCCCGATTTTCTGTTCATATCTTTTTATTATGTACACTTTATGTACACTTTCTGTTCAAATTCTATAAATGAGATGCTGCCCAATTTTCTCTTCTTCCCCGCTTCTTAACCCCAACCCCTAATCACACCCCGGCATCCGTGCCTTCTCTCGGGAATTGGGGCGTGACATCAACAAAACAAGGTGAAGAAATTTATGCATGTGGTTATGTTATCCCTATTGTTTTATATGTTTTTATATTCATATTGATTATATGACTACATGTTTTTATTTTAAAGACTACATGATGTTTATGTTAATATATATATTCTCATGTTATACTATATGTTGTTATATATATTTAAGACCTCACAGAATATTAAGGTCTCATGTTATTATTATATTTAAGACCTCACAGTATATTTAAGGTCTCACAGTATATTAAGGTTTCATGTGATAATTATATTTAAGATCTCACAGTATATTAAGGTCTCACGTTATTATTATATTTAAGACCTCACAGTATATTAAGGTCCCATGTTATTATTATATTTAAGACCTCACAATATATTAAGGTCCCATGTTATTATTATATTTAAGACCTCACAGTATATTAAGGTCTCATGTTATTATTATATTTAAGACATTACAGTATATTAAGGTCTCATGTTATTATTATATTTAAGACCTCACAGAATATTAACGTCTTATGTTATTATTATATTTAAGGCCTCACAGAATATTAAGGTCTCACAGTGTTATATATATATATGTATATATATATATATTTTCATGATATTAAATTCTATTTATGTGGCAATATGAAAGATTAACATGTATTACATATGTGGATAATTGCATTGTTCCTCACTGATTATATTTATGATATGCTCACCCCTATCTACTTTCAGTTTTGCAGTTGAGGAGTCGAAGCAGCCATGGAAGTCGAGAATGACTAGTACAATAAGAAGTCGTTTATTTATTTTAGTTTAAGTTATGAGATTTTCGATATTGATTAAAATCATAAGTTTAGTTTTCTTAAGTTAAGTCGTTTTTAAATTAAAATATTTTTTTAGACTCGTCTTTTAAGTTTATTATTTTGTTTAACATGGTCACTTGTGAAAACAAGATTGAACCAGTCCTTTCGTAATAAAGTCAAAATTAACTTTGTACTTATCTGTTAGGTTTACAAGAGTTTCATTTGTTTTTCAAGTTTAAATTAAGTAGCAATATATTAATATTATTTTTCTCTTATAAAATTGGGACGTTACATAGTGGTACCAGAGCGGGTCTACGTTCATGTAGACTCGTGTTAAGTATAAAACTAAATATGTTTATGGAAAAGAAAATTTTGAGCCTAGTCATTTGAGACTCCTGCGCTGCATCGACTCTAAGGTATGTGTTTTAGTTTTATGCAAGTCTATTGAAAGTTAGTGTTTAAATTTGAGTTATGTTTTTGATGCTTTCATGATTCAGTGTGAACTTACATATTCTTAGTACACTAGGAAAATAAAAAATTATTTAACTTGTGATAAGTTACATAGATGGTAAAATATTATAGCCGATAAGCGGTTTTTTTTAAATATAGTATGCAAGAAAATGCTACATGTAAAGAGATTTTTTTTACTCAACGATAAAATCTTATTTTGGATAATTAAATTTCGAGGACTAAATTATTTTAAGTTAGTAAGGTAGTAACACCCAGTTTTAGAAGGTCAATCAATAATAATAATAATAATAATAATAATAATAATAATAATAATAATAATAATAATAATAATAATAATAATAATAATAATAATAATAATAATAATAATAATAATAATCTTAGGGATAATCATGATATATATATTGATATGTATTCTATTTCAAATCAAACTCTATGTACTTATCAAACTCTAATATTTTATTTTTTAAAACTTGTTTGAGGCCTAGATTTATTTTATAGGATTAAGATTTAATCAATAAAAGTTCAAGTAGGATTAGGACTTTATTAAGTTATATATATATATATATATATATATATATACACGCACACACATATGGACACACAAACACACACTGCTCACGCATACACGCACACAGCACACACACTGCACATATTCCACACACACACACAAACACACACTGCTCATGCACACAACACACACACTACATACACGGCGTAACTAGGACCCTTGTTTACGAATTGAGTTGATTTTGATTTGTTGTGCTCAACAAAACAAGGTGGGGAAATTTATGCCTGTAGTTATGTTATCCTTATTGTTTTATATATTTTTATATTCATATTGATTATATGACTACATGTTTTTATTTTAAAAGTCTACATGATGTTTATGTTAATATATATATTCTCATGTTATACTATATGTTGCTATATATATTTAAGGCCTCACATAATATTAAAGTCTCATGTAATTATTATATTTAAGACCTCACAGTATATTTAAGGTCTCACAGTATATTAAAGTCTCATGTGATAATTATATTTAAGACCTCACAGTATATTAAGGTCTCATGTTATTATTATATTTAAGACCTCACAGTTTATTAAGGTCTCATGTTATTATTATATTTAAGACCTCACAGTATATTAAGGTCTCATGTTATTATTATATTTAAGATCTCACAGTTTATTATATTTATGATCTCACAGTATATTAAGGTCCCATGTTATTATTATATTTAAGATCTCACAGTATATTAAGGTCTCGTGTTATTATTATAATTAAGACCTCACAGTATATTCAGGTATCATGTTATTATTATATTTAAGACCTCACGAGAATATTAAGGTCTCATGTTATTATTATATTTAAGACATCACAGAATATTAAGGTGTCATGTTATTATTATATTTTAGGCCTCACGGAATATTAAGGTATCACAGTTATATATATATATATATATATATATATATATATATATATATATATATTCAAGATATTAAATTCTATTTATGTGGCAATATGAAAGATTAACATGTATTACATATGTGGATAATTGCATTGTTCCTCACTGAGTATATTTATGATATGTTCACCCCTATCTACTTTCAGTTTTGCAGTTGAGGAGTCGAAGCAGCCATGGAAGTCGAGAATGACTAGTACAATAAGAAGTCGTTTATTTATTTTAGTTTAAGTTATGAGATTTTCGATTTTGATTAAAATCATAAGTTTAGTTTTCTTTAGTTAAGTCGTTTTTAAATTAAAATATTTTTTTAGACACGTCTTTTAAGTTTATTATTTTGTTTAACACGGTCACTTGTGAAAACAAGATTGAACCGATCCTTTCTTAATAAAGTCAAAATTAACTTTGTACTTATCTATTGGGTTTACAAGAGTTTCATTTGATTTTTCAAGTTTAAATTAAGTAGCAATATATTAATATTATTTTTCTCTTAGAAAATTTGGGTGTTACATAACACATCAAAAAACAACAATATGAAATAACATTCACAAAAGCATGTTTTATCTTTCATAAAGCAAATTCTAACAAAATTTGAAAATAATAAACATGCTCCAAATATTCCCAAACTTTAAACACAACCTCAACATACATTTCTAAGCATATTTAATTCATGGCTTGAGAGAATTTGATTGCTCAAAAGTCATGAAGAAAATTAAGAACAAAAATTATTGTTCTTCATGAAAGAATTCCAAAAAGAAAATATAACAAAAATCTACTCCATTAAAAATGAAGAGAATGATGAATGTTACCTTTGTATGGTCTTAGAAAATTATTTTGAGAGTTGGAATGGAGGATTAAAGCTTGGAGAAGATGAAGAAATTTGAAAACAAAGAGGAAAACTTTGTTCCAAAGAGAGAGAGAGAGAAAGGGGCACGAAATGCTACTGTAATATCCTGCAAAATGATCTTTTTTAAGCCTATATGGGGTGCCCATTGTGGTATTTGGGAGAAGACTAGTCAAATTACCCGATTTGGCATGTTAATTCTGGTTCTTTAAGTTTTATCGCTTTCGATTGATTTCTCGGAATCTTAAGGTTTTATTTTTCTTGAATAGTTTTAAAAAGACTTATTTCATAGTTTATAATAATTTCATGAAGTTCGGATTGCATCCGGTAAGTTAATTCTGAATTATCGCGAAAAAAGTCAATCGACGATTAAATTATGTTTATTCAATTTCTATCAATTCTTGAGCTTTCATAATTAATTTGAGTCTTATAAATCATTTCTTATATATTTAGACCCTTGGTTTGTGTTTCGATTCATTCGGATAAATTTAGGGTTTTTCAGGTATATATTCCCGGTGTTCGGTTAAGTTTTCAGAATTTCGTTCAGAATTGATTCTTATAATTCAAAATTCATAATAATATATTACTTCATAATTTTATTTTCTCATTAATTTCAATGATTAGCATAGATTAAATTGATTCGCTCGTGAATAGTACTTTTGAGACTGATCCGGCAAGTCTCGCCTTGAAAATTCTAATTCTTTGGCTTCTCACATGTTTTCATGAGATGATTCTAGAAATGCAATCCTTTTGTTGAGATTCATTCTAGATCTTTCATTCTATGTTCAGGTTATTCAGGAAACCCTAATCCGGTTGGACTAGTCACTAGTTTTTGATTTTTCTAGTTTTCGATCTCCGAATCGATTCTAATTCATTTTGTTGGTCACCTTAAATATAATTAAGATCTTAGCACCATAAGCAATTGGTTTAATCCTCACTAATAAATTTTTTTAATTTTTTGGGTTATTACAGGTTCCCCCTTGATTCACAATGAGTTCTTGACAATTTGGTTCATGGGGAACATCCATCTATGTTGAATCATTTCATGGATTTGTTGATCATCATTTGTTTCCTCTTCTTCTCCTGGTCCTCAAATAAGTACTTCATTTGGGATACTGAGGGGAGTATAGGACTTCTGAGAGGTTGATGATGCTTCCATATTTTTCTGATTCCTGTACTCAGTAGTAGATTCACCATAGACAACATAAGATGTTACTTCTACAATATAAAATTGTTTATTAAAGACTTAGTAAGAATTTTTGGTTTCTTCAAATAATGAATATCCAAAGAAATTTCCTTGGTCAGCTTTGCTATCGAATGTCTTTAGTTGCACTTTATCATTGTTATGGATATAACACAAACAACCAAAAATACAAAAATGAGATATAGAGGGCTTTCAATTATTCCATATTTCTTAAGGTGTTTTCCCATGTCTCTGAGTAAGGAACGATCTGTTCTGGGTGTAGCATGTTGTGTTGATTGTTTCAGCCCATAATTTTAGAGGTAGCTTTAAGTTGGTAAGCTTTGTTCTTGTTGCTTCTTTATGCGTTTTGTTTCTACGTTCAGCTACTCTATTTCGTTTAAACGTTCGAGTAGTAGAAGTTTTATGGCTAATTTATTCTTTCTCACAATATCTGATGTCACGCCCAAATTCTCGAGAGAAGCACAGATACCGGGGACTGATCAGGGGTGGGGGATAAGAAGCGGGGATGAAATAGGGATACGTAAAGCATACATAACAAGAAGATGTGACAAAAAAATCGGACAACATCTCCTCTAAAATTGGACATATCCTGAAGGTCAGGGATAACAAGCAATCCACCAATAGATATATTAACAATAATATTCATAATCTATCAAATAACCATCATCTGAATAGACAACCGTAATGCACAGAAGGTAAAATAACATTACACCCTATTTAGTCTATACTTGATCAATCACATAGCATGCTCATGCAGAGTCTCATAACATTTATAATAACATAACAAATCTTATTCCCAATCAGAGTGCAAAATGAAGGGACAAGAATATATTATAACAACTTTTACGTAAAAAAAGCGAAAGCTGAAGACATGAAGAGACCCAAAGCTTTAACACCCCCTCCCCCAACATCGCCCATTCTACCATTCTCCATCTGTGAAAAAATTTAAAAATATTTGGGCTGAGTACTAGAGCACTCAGTTGGTTTTTGTAATATTTCATAAAAACAAAGCCATGATATCCGTGTTTAGAGAACTTACCTTAGAAGGTTTCAAAACAAAAACTCACTTCTAAGTAAGCAAAATATTTTCCATGTACATGACCCGTTATTACTATTATTCCCATAATAATATCGGGTATTTACCAACAACGTATTTAATATCACTATCTTGCTCGAAACGTATCCAGATAGCCTATGTTTGGTTTATAGGGTCTATCCACATTAACCCATATCACGATGGTAAATACTTAAGATGGTGAACAACCCGTCAAATATAGACCGCCCACAACCATGATGGAGTCTTGAGCGATAATAACCGTTGAAAGCGTTTTCCGGCATAACATCTTTTAGAAATATCGAGTTAATACCTCAAAATAAGCATATATAACCCAACATGTACCGACCTAAACATATACTAGGAGAGATCTAGAAATTTGATAACTACATCGATCGTGCTGATAGGTACTGGGAACAATACATAATAACTTTTGGGATCTCATTCCACTAAGCAAAGCAACACCGCAATCTAAACTGCAGTTGAAGCAAAATTTGGGTTTTCAACTTTCTGAACCCACATTTGGCAACATCTGGGTTTTCAAACCCACTTTATGCAGAAAGCAAATATGTTCGGAGCATTGACCAATATTGTTTTATCAAAAAGTTACAATATCGTTATTACGGATTATATGCGATAAATCGCTTATGTGTTTATATTACTTTTCATTTATGTCTCTTACTTCGATTATCAATATGCTCGCACAAAACCCCTTATTTGGTCTGAACTATATCTAGTGGAAGCGAAACATGGAATATGTTCTTATTGCAGAAGAACACATGTTTGTGCTTACTACTCCCAAAACCGCTGCCCTTACTGACACATCAACTGATGAGCAGCGAGAGACAAGTAGATTTTGGCACTAGTCAAACAATATGGCTAAGTGTTATATGATCATTACGATGTCGAAAGGTTTGCAACTACAACATCAGCCGATGGCAGATGCGACCGAGATCTGGTTAAGTCTCAAAAGTAAGTTCAAGCAGTCGATTCGAACAGTCCGCTTTCATACGATGAGAGAAATCTTAGTGTGTAAGAGTGAAGAAGAAATTTCGATCCATGAATATGTCTCTCATAACACATTTCATGGATAGCCTTGATTAGTTAGGAGGAGGTATCGACGGTGAAGCCAATGTTGATATCATTCTCAATAGACTGTCCAAGTCTTTTGAGAACTTTTGCATGAACGTGATCACGAGCAAGACCGAGTATATATTTAATCAATTGATCAATGATATCGTGGCAACTGAAGGAGTTATGGGCAAATAAATGCATGCCCTCGCTAGCACATTCAAGGGCCCCAATGTTCCATCGAAAGGTGGAAGGAGGAAGAGGGGTACCAAAGATTGTAGAGGCAAGGGAAATAGTGGGAAAAAGGGCATTAGTGTCGCCGGTAGTATGAAGAAGCCAAAGGAGAAGGACAAGTGCTTCAAGAACAGTAAGACTGGGCATTGGAAGACTAATTGCCCTATGCTCACGGATCAAGATACCAAATTTGCTCTTGTAACGGAAACATGCATGGCGACTTGTTCTACTTATTCGTGGGTAGTAGACACGGGCACGGTTAATCATGTTTGTTACACCTTGCAAGGGTTCGCAGTTGAGCAAATACGAGATAACGATCTCCATGGGCAACGCAGCGAAAGTCGAGGCCATTGCTGTTAGAGATCTTACTTTATGCTTTGATATGATGATTTTAGTTTTGAGAGATGTACTTTATGTGTTGGAGTTCCGGCAGAGTTTTATTTTCGTTTCTAAGCTTTTGTTAATGGATATTCTATTGTTTTTTATAATGGTGTTTCTATCATGAGAGATGACGAGTTTATCTGTGGTGACACATTATACAACTCTCTATATATTATTTCTGCTAAGCATAATACCTATAATTATATTGCATCTACTACATCAAACTATAAGAAGGCGAAGTTTTCTTCGCAATAGGACTATATATATCATTGGCATCTTAGATTAGGTCACATTAATTTAAATGGGATCGAAGACTAGCTAAGAATGGAGCATTGCATGAATTTACGATTACTCCATTTCCCAGTTTGCGAGTCCTGCATAGAGAAAAAGATGTCGACCAGGCCCATCAAGACTAATGGATATAGAGCCGAAGAAGTATTAGAATTTGTCCATTCTGACCTATATGGACTGATGTCTACACAAGCTCATGGAGGGACGAGTATTTTTTCACTTTTATTGACGATTACTCAAGGTACGGGTACGTTTACCTGCTTCACCGCAAGTCTAAATGCTTTGAGAAATTCGAAGAGTTTAAGACGGAAGTGGAGAATAAGCTAGGTAAAAGTATTAAGTCATTACGGTCTGATCGCAGTTATGAATACCCCAGCAACGAGTTCGAGGACTACCTGTTGGGTTATGGGATTACATCCCAGTTGACTACACCGGGTACACCATAATAAAACGGTGTGTCGGAGCAATGAAATAGGACTCTTTTAGAGATGGTTAGATCAATGATGAGTTATGCAACATTGACTGTTTTGTTCTAGGGGTATGCCCTAGAAAAAATGGCATACTTGCTCAATCTAATACTATTAAAGCCAGTCGATAAGACCTCTTTCGAGTTGTGGTTTGATAGAAAGCATAGTTTAAGCCATATATGTATAATGGGTAGTAAAGTACACATTCTGAACAAGCAGACTAACAAGTTGGAGGCTATATCTGACGTAAGACTGTTTGTTGGATATCCTAGAGGAACGAAAGATGGTTATTTCTACAGTTCTAAGGATCAGAAGGTCGTTATTAGACTAACGTCCGATTCTTGGAGGAGGACTACATGAAAACAACAAATCTAAAGTTGAAATTATTCTTGAGAAATTGAAGATGATCGTATTCCACCACCGATTCCAAAGTTACAAGATATCATGTATAGTAGGGGATCGATGCAGATCTTGAAATTGAAGTGGTTGTGTTCCACTAAGGAAACCGATATGCACGAGTGGCGTCTACCCAGCAAAGTGTGCAAGAATCGGTACCACAAATTACTGCACCCACCATTGCTATTGTGCCAGTAGCGCTTCATCGTAGTGGGAGGGTTGTACGACAACCTGATCGATATATGTTTGTGGGTGAATCTTCAAATTTAATCCCAGTATACGAACATGTTATAGTCGACTCATGGACATACAATGAGATGATACAAGACATAGATGCGGGAGAATGACACGTCGCTATGTACTTAGAGATTGAGTCCATGACTACTATGGATGTATACGTGAAAAAACATCTTTCAGATGGTAAGGAAGTCATCGGTAATAAGTGACTATACAAGCGGAAGAGAGATTCTGATGGAGAGGTTTCAACTTTTAAAGCTAGAATCATGGCAAAATGATGAACACGAGATAGATGAGATCGATTATGATGATCCATTTTCACTGTAGCAATGTTCAAGTCCATCAAAATTCTTCCGCCATATGACTCACTTGAACTTGAGATTTTAGCAAATGGATGTGAAAACCACTTTCTTAAATGGCTACCTTGAGAAGGTAGAGACATCTATATCAAACAACTGAAGATTATGTGAAGAAAGGTGATGAGCATCTAGTGTGGAACTTATAAAGTCTATTGATGGACTCAAGCAAGCTTCCCGATCATGGAACTTACATTTTGACGAGGTGGTAAAGACCTATGTTTTTACTCAATTACCAAACGAGAGTTGTTTGTACCGTTTAGATATCAACGGTGATGTGGTATTTTTTACACTTTACGTAGATGACATGCTTTTACTTGGCAACAATATGAAGCTATTATCAGACTTAAAGAGTTGGTTATCGATCAGTTTCAGATGAAAGACTTAGGAGATGCTGTGTACATTCTTGGGATAAAGGTATAGTGAGATCGCAAGAAGAAAATATTGAGCTTATCTAAGCGTCTTGCAATGATACTGTGTTAACTAGTTTTAGCATGCAAACCGCTAAGAATGGATTGGTACCCTTCAGATATGACGTTCATTTATCTATGGAGTAGTCATTGAAGACTGCAAAGGAGATACAAGAAATAAGATATATTCTGTAATAACCCGAAAAATTTAAAACTTTTATTAATGATGTTTAAATCACTTAATTGTGGTTCTTAGAACTTAATTATGTTAAAGGTAACCAAGGAAATGAATTAGAATTGATTCGGAGATCGAAACCTAGAGAAATAAAAAACTAGTGACTAGTCCTACCGGATTAGGGTTTTCTGAATAGCCTGAACTTAGAATGAAAGATCGAGAATGAATATTGACAAAAGGATTTCATTTCTAGAATCCTCTCGCGAAAACATGTGAGAAGCGAAGAATGAGAATTTTCGGGTATACTTGCGGTCGGTCTTAAAAGCACTATTTACGAATTTGGATCAACTTCCAATCCGTGCCAACCATGATAATTCATGATAACAATTAAAATCATAAAGGTATATATTATTATGAATTTAGAAATTATAAGAATCAATTTACAAAGAAATTCTGAAGAACTTAACAGAACAGGAAAAATATCTGGAAAACCTAAATTGATCCGAGCGATCCGAAACTCGAACCAAGGGTCTAAATCAATAAAATATGATTTATAAGACTCAAATTAATTATGAAATCTCAAGAATTCAATAGAATTTTTGAAAGAATATAATTTAATCGTCGAACACTGTTTTTCCGCGATAACTCGAAATTGACTTATCGGACGACGTCCGAAATTCATGAAATTTTTATAAACATTGAAATAAGTCATTTAAAGTATATTTAATAAAATAAAACCTTAAGGTTCCGAGAAATCAATCGAAAGCGCGTTAAAACTTAAAGAGTCGGTATTAACACGCCAAAACGGGTAATTTGACCAATCCACCTCCCAACCACCACCAAGACCAACCCAAATGAGCTAAGGACAACCCATTAGGCTGGCATACAGCAGCCTCACATTCCATTACAGCCTCTCACATTTTGGAACACTTTTCTCTCTCTTTTCAAATTCTCTCCATTGTTCTTCAACTTCTCAACCTTTAATCCTCCTATACAAACCTCTCCCACACTCAAATAATCTTTATAAGACCATAGAAAGGTATTACTCATCATCCTCTTCCATCCTAATGGAGTGAAATTTTTGTTTGAATTTTTTTGGTTTAAAAACCCTAGTTTGCTCCTCATTTTATTTTGTGACCTTGGTGCCATCAAATGCTCTCAAGCCATGAATGAAAAATGCTTAGAATAATGTTCTAAGGCTACTGTTAAAATTTCAGAATTTTTGGAGCATGTTTAATATTTTTGATTTATGCTTTATTTCTTTTATATGTGATAAAGCATGATTTTGTGAATATTATTTGATATTGTTGCTTGTTAATATATTAGAAGCATTTAGTATAAATATCATAATTTTCAGAATATTTTGGAATTTTTTGAAAAACCGTGAGCCTTGGGATGGATTTAAGCCATGGTTTGATTTTCTTTTGAAAATAGTTGAGATATGGTGTTTAAAATATGATGTGAACATCATATAAAAATCTTGGAATTTTTGAAACACATCTCCTATTTTATTTTATATTGACCGATATATATATATATATATATATATATATATATATATATATATATATATATATATATATACTTTAGAGTATTGTTTGATTTTGTTGTTGAAAATAGTTGAGATATGGTGTTTAAGGTATGATATGAACATCATATATTAACACAAATTTATTAAAACACCTCTCCTATTTTCCAAGAGAAACCGTGATTTATATATATATATATATAGTGATTTATTTATTTTGTTGTTGAGAATAATAGGATGTGTGATACTATAAATAATAGTTGGTGATTAATGTTAATATTACATGTTATTGCATGATATAACCATATTGTGAAAGATTGGAATTTATTGAATATGTATATATATATATGTGATTGCCGAATTGAATAAGGGATGAAAAGCATGAATATAAATTTTAATGCATGATATGAAGTGATATTTCATGTTTAATATATGGTATAAGCATGATATAATTTTTGTGGAATTTATTGAACACCCAAGCTATTAAATTTGGAATTACCGAAAACTTTAATCAATTTTAACCTATGGTTAAAAATTTTGTATGATGATATTGAGTTCGTAATTAAATCCTATAGTATGATAGGAGTATAACATGATTTTATTGGAATTTATTGGATACCTAAGCTAATTGTTGCTAATTATCGAAAACGTAACAAAATGGCTAAGTATGGGTTTAATTCTAATGTTAAATGATGCTATGATAGTGAAATTAGAAGCTTAGAATGAATGGTTGTGATTATGGTGGATGAATGGATCACTTATGCACACATACACAATGATTGTGTATTATATTAGAAATTAGGGTTTTCTAATGCTTTAGTATAGTTTATGTTGTGTATGGTATTGTTTGGTGTTGGATGTTTATGTTTACGTTGTACCGACAAACCAAAACCCCAAACGTAAACAACGTAATACTATATGTACGAGAATCCAAAAGAAATCGACCAATTTCGATAACTTAAGAAGGAGTTAACGAGAATCAAAGTTCGACATGAATTAGGGTTTGCTTTTAATAAAGGATACTCAAACACGAGTTCCTAAGTTAGAAAGACCAAAAACCGAGCTACGCCGTTGATACTCAATAACGACAACCCAATACGATATTAGTTGGCGCTAAAATAACTCGATAACGAGTAACGATTATCGGCATATGTAATCTCGAGCGAGTTAAGATGAACAAACAATGTCGTAATGTGTAAGCAAAGATTCGAACATAAGATGTCGATCCTTATGTCTCAAAAGTTGAGTTAATATTTCGAAGCACTTCGTTTATTCTTAAGTACATACTTACATGATAGCATGTGTTCCTTGAATCATAAGTCGATACTCTCTTTTAATTATCGTGCTATCACGACAAGTCGTCAGCGTAACCTACTAGGGCGTAACTATAATTGTTAAGTCTAGTTAGTGGATTGACAATATCTATTTACCAATCATAATTTGATTACCGACAATCTATAACGTAATAACGTTTGGAATAACACTAAGGTTAAGAGTCGAGGATAGACTCGGAATATGCGATTCATAATTGAAGTTCACCTATGCACGATCAATTGATATAGCTTGGGAATTGTGAATGTAAGATAATAGAAATTATCTTAAAACAATCACATTAAATCATAAAGAAACCCTAAGTGGGAACTTTAAGTCATAGTTTATAAACGACCTTTGATCGATAGAAAGAATCTAAGAAGCGCAATTTTCTTATGAAAGGTTTGATCGTGCGTGGTCGTGAGGAAGAACAACCACACCACTCATTTAGACTTACTAGCTTTGGATTAGCGGTGGGCTCTCTTGAAACAAATATGATATGCATATCTATCTCCGGCATGATTTACAAAGCTTTATGAATTATTATCACATGAAATGTTATTTATTGCCAAATGTTTTGTTTTGTTGTGATCTATCCGAGATTGGTATATCGATGTGGTATGTGAATGAGTTGGTCCACCAGCGTTAAAAAGGGTAACGATCGGATCCGACTTAGTTAAGGACTAACTTTCGGATTGTGTACGTGTGTTGTGTGTTAAGGTTAGCTACCTCGACCGGTCACGGCGACTATGTGTAGGTGGCCACCTCCATAGTGCACGAATTGAATGAATGAATGATTCGAACAACGTGGATGAAATAGTCCGGCGGACACTTTTGAAAAATGATAAAATGTTTTATATGCATGAGTCTTTTAACTAAAATCCTCATGCGATATTATGGGCGATTAATAACTTTTGACAAAAAAATATTTTCGCAATGAGTCCACTTGAGTACTTTTGTACTTAGCCCCGCATCTCGTTTTGATGTGCGGGTTGAGCAAGTATCGATGATGGGTGCGGTGGTGCGAGTAGCGATTGTTTTATGCTTAATTAGAAGGATTCTAGAACCTTGGGCATGCATCGTCATATGCGTGTTCACCGTTTATTCTTTGCCTAACTCGATAACTTTTGGTGTTTTGATTATAATTACCTTCATCTAGTATTGAATTTGAGGTCGTACCTCGTACTTTGAATTGTGCCACGGTCGGGTTATATTTAAACCTTGCACCTTTTGAAGAGTCCTACATGACTCGAGTTAGTATGAATAGCTTATTTCCTTGTTAGTTATCGTTGTTAAGTAGTTAAATGGTTAATTGCATTGGATAATTATGTTTATATATGCTGCTTTATCATACCGGTGACGATCCATAGGATCCGTACTTCATTGGGAAGTTGGGTCGTCACAAAGTGGTATCAGAGCACTTGTTCACTCTGAACCCTAGAAACCCTTTCCTTGAATCCTTAGTTGAAAGTTGAGTCTAGAAATTATTTATGTTTGGTACTCGCACTTGCACTCCATCGTCGTCACCTTTCAGCGAGGAAGAAGGTAACTATTTCAACTAAAAGTTGTTTTGAAATGATGGAAGTATATGAAATGTGAATTGGAATTTCAATATTGCCTTGTTGGGAAGTTGAAAAATATTTTGGAAAATGGAAATTTTTGAAATTGAAAAGTTGTTTCAATTGTATTGGTCATTAGTTTGAAAGAAATTTACAATCGTTAGAAGCTTGGTAAATGAATAAAGGAGAATGCTTGATTATCGCTGGCGTGTCGCTATTTGTGTTTCTTGTTGTATGCAAAGCATGATAGAACCATGATGTAAATGAGTATGTTTCCCATGAGAACATAGACTCTTAAGACGCATGATCCCTTTTGGCGAACTTAGTATGAAAACATAAGGTATCCCAATTGAGCGAAATACTAAGGAAGAGCGAGCGTAGAAATCCTAAGAATCACAATCCTAATAGATTCGAGGATGAGAACGCGATGAGTCTACGATGACGAAGCGACTCGATCGCTTAATTGGAAGTTCGTACTGTCATGAGTCCCAACCGCTCTACGCGAAGGAATTCCGAACGTCATGCGTGTCGCCTCTATCGTAACAATAATGGAATGAATCAAGTATAACTATAGAAGCAAAAAAAAGGGAGGGGAAATAATGATTCGTAAGTACATAATGAGAGCGGATAGAATGTGATGCGATAGCGAGTAACAATAAGAAATCAAAACCCAATAAGATAGGGTGACCCCTTGAGCCTTTACCGAAGGCTAGACATCGATCGTTACCTACTCTAAGAAACCATACCGTCTCTTCCGGAGACCAAACCAAGAGAGTAATGCCATAGGATTTGAGCATGTAGGTCGTAGAATAATGTATATTACTATAACCTTCTTTGTATAGATGTTTATTGTGTCGTACCTTCTTCTAGATACACCGTTCGTTCTGAGTGTCGACCATAGTGATACTTTCCTTTTCGGATGGCTCGGTTGTGTTCACGACTAAGCGCCTCTGTCCTCTAGGGCCACCCCGAGGAGGTTATCGTTAATCTGCTCCTACCGGATGTGTCACGGAGGCGACCTTGGCAAGTTTTGGCACACTTCACACGTCACTGGGCTGCTGCACATGCCGAGGTACATCGCATTATGACGGTGTACTCCGCACGATCATGAGGCGCCATCCGATTGGCGTGGTTCGCCCGTGAGATATCGGCGGACTACATTTACCGACGCCGAGAGAGCTTTGACCTGATGGCGGACCTGCCTCGCTTTGATAGCCACTTGAGCTATGTATTCACAGTGTATGGAGCTGCACCATGTGGGCCGTATCTCCCCACACAGGAATACACTTGGCGCGACGAGATTCCAGAGTGGCTCCGTCCAGTGCCCGTCTAGCGGTGATGGACTGTGTTCTTGCACTGGCGATGGATGGAACATGTTCGAGGAGGGACCTTCCCGTCCCCGATAGCTCACCTTCCTGGTCCTACCACCAGTAGGATTCCATCCAAATCCTTTGCACGCCTGACCATCACCGCCGGTTATGCCATGCCCGTATCCACCTCCACCTGTCGGCCCTCCCCCAATCCAGCCGCCGCCACCCCCGCCTGAGTCTTTGGGCCACGATGCTATGAAGATTGAGGACCCACGCGACATAGCTACAGGTACCGTAAGGGGAACCGATGTCCGCCCTGCTGTTGCCCCATTTCCGGATGATGTGTATGAGGAGGTCATGGCGGAGATTCGCCGAGACCTAGCTGCGATGGAGGAAGCCAGGGTTGCTAGAGACTAAGAGGCCTTGGCTCCTACATACGACGCTGACGAGGAAGACCCTAAAGAAGATCACGAGGAAGACCAGGAGGAGGATCCATCGGTACGCCGAGATGGAAGGGTGGAGAGTTCCCGTGCTTCCGGTCGACTCTGACACATGGAGCCCTATCTACACTCCGGGCGACCATAGATCTAGTTCTTAGGACTAGATTATCTTTTGTCTATATACTTTGTATATCTTTTCATGCATGCGGAAGCGATGAGTCGTTCCGACATGAACCTATTTGATGACCACGGTGGCGTTAGATTTTTATGCGCACCGTGACTAGATCCACTGGGTGATGCCGATATTTGTTTTGGGCATCATACTGCATGCACGGTCTTTGTAATCTTCAAAAGCGATGAATGTCCTCGTGAGGCAAATGATATGATATGGTGATAGCTCCTCGAGAGCCTTTTGTTTTAATATTACGATATGGTGTTCGATGATGAGTTGGATTTATGTTCATATTTATAAATACCGTCTTGATATATAGAAATACATTGATCGATGGATAGTATAAGACAATTTCTAATTGCGTGTATTTATGAAGGATAGGATGCCACGAGAAGAAGAAATCATGAAGTAACACACGAGAGAGGACACTCCACCCCACCACCACCACCGCGAGACGGATTGAGGAACTATTCTCGGTGAGAACCCACCAACCTTCAACGGATGGGAATCCATGGATCTTGAACTTTGGATTCGCTGCTGGGCGAATCTTCAACTTCCTCCTTGCACCTCTTAGGGCAGCTTGTCATGCGTTGCCATCCGGATATTTGGTGCCGACTTACGGTGGGAGGCGAAGAGGAAGACCTATCGAAGAAGAGTGGAAAATTTCTCACGGGAGGAATTTAAGGAGGAAGTGTCTGAGAAGTACATTCCCAAGAGTTACCGGAAGAAGAAAGAACATGAGTTCAACAACCCACGCCAGGAAGGACGCGGTCACGAGACTACGACCGTGCATTACATGAGATGTCGCGGTATGCGCCCAGATTGGTCGACACCGCGAGAAGAGGACCGAAAAATTTGGGCAGGACTCGCCATGAGATCGGTGTCGCTAGCTGGTCACGGAATCGACTTACCGTGAGGCCCTCGATCGGGCATTGGACATCGAAGCTGCTATGCCGAAGGCAGGATTGTCATTGCGCGTCCCCGAATCATCAAGGGATCGTGGGAAGAGGAAGTGGGAAGGACCCACCAGGACAAGGATCGACTTGGCCGGGCCGACGGAGGCCATGGCGAGAAATAACGTGCCATCCGGCACAGGCGGAGAGAATGGACGCCCATGGTACCGTGTCTGGTGGGAAACCAAAATTTGTGAAACTCCCGTGTGCCCGGTGCCATAGGAGTCATAAGGAGCATGCGCATTCACAAATGACGGATGCTTGAGTGTGGCGGAAGGGCCACTACCCGAGGATCGCACAGGATCGCCAAGGAGGAAACGACCGTCCCAATGTGCCCAACCAAGTCCAACCGGTCCGGGCTATTCAAGCCCAACCGATCCAACAACAACCCCCGGTTCAGTACAATCAGCCAAATCAACGACCATATCAACCACGGCGGCGGCGATAACAATGGCGACGGCAGAAGCAATACCGCTAGCCCCAACAACAACAACAACAACAACAACAGAAGAAGCAACGCGCAACCACAACAACATTATCGGTAACAACGCCGCCCGACAAGCGAGGCCTACGCCTCAACCGGGAAAGAGTTTCCGCAGGAGCCGCCAGGAACCAAGGAAACTTGGCGGTATGGAATACTCCTCAATTACTGTTATCCTCTTGTTTGATCTTGGCGCCTCGCGTTCTTTTATTCTTTGAAGCATCGTAGAGAACTTAGGATTAGATCTAAACGCCACGAACAAATTATGAGAATATCTTCTCGATGGGAGGCATAAAACGGTGACCCACATATGCTCGAACCTATAACTTAGACTAGGCTCACTTAAGGTCTTGACATATAACCTTCACGTCATACCTATGATGGATGTGGACATAATCCTAGGAATGGATTGGTTAACCGAGCATAGTGCGACCATCCTGTGTAATGAAAGGAAAATTTCTTTTCAACATCCCGGGGAAGAACCTACCGACCTTCACGGGATCAGCATGGGGAGAAGAGTCCCAATTGTATCTGCACTACAAGCAAGGACGTTGCTGAACAAGACCGAGAACCATGTCTACCTCGTCTACCTCCAGGAGGAAGATCAGAATGAGAGGAGGATAGAAGACGTCCCGATCGTGAAGGAGTATCCCGATGTGTTTCCCGACGAACTACCGGGATTACCGTCAAACCGACAAATCGAGTTCACGATCGACCTCGAACCAGGTTCTGCCCCTGTGTCAAAAGCCCCATACCGGATGGCACCAAATGAACTTGAAGAATTGAAGATCCAACTGCAAGAACTCTTGGAGTTAGGTTTCATTAGACCCAGTGTGTCTCCATGGGGAGCACCTGTCCTTTTCGTGAAGAAGAAGGATGGCACTTTGAGAATGTGCATAGACTATCGAGAGTTAAACAAGATAACTCTTAAGAATAAGTATCCCTTTCCCGAATTGACGATCATTTGATCGACATGGGAGCGAGTCTTTTCAAAGATAGATCTAAAGTCGGGATACCATCAACTAAGAATTAGACGGAGGATGTACCTAAAGCGACTTTACATACAAGGTATGGTCATTTCGAATTCATCGTTATGCCCTTTGGACTTACAAATGCCCAGCGGTATTTATGGATATCATGAATATGGTATTTCACCCGTACTTAGACAAATTTGTCCTAATATTCATAGGCGATATCTGATATACTCGAGAATAACGAGAACACGAAGAGCACTTGAGAGCGGTCTTGCAAACATTAAGGCGGGAGCAACTCTTCGCCAAGTTTAGCAAGTGCGAGTTACGGTTAGGTGAAGTGACATTCTTAGGTCACATCATGTCCATGAGGGAATCAAAGTAGACCCTCGAAGATTGATCTGATTCGAGAATGGGAATCACCAAAGAACCCGAATGAAATTTGGAGTTTCTTAGGACTTGCCGGCTACTATCGAAGATTTATCGAAGGATTTTCGACGATAGCCCGACCCATGACCCAATTATTGAGGAAAGTAATCAAGTACACTTGGACCGCCGAGTGTGAGGCTAGTTTTCGAGGCCGAAGGAGTTCTTGACGACGGCACCTGTACTAGCATTGCCCGAAGCAGATAAAGAATACACAATCTACGGATGCTTGAAGAATGGACTAGGATGTGTCTTGATGCAAGAAGGCAAGGTTATTGCTTATGCTTCAAGGCGATTCGCCTACATGAGTTGAACTATCCCACACACGACCTAGAATTAGCAATGATCGTTCATGCTTAAAGATTTGGAGGCATCACCTTTATGGAGTTAGATGTGAGATCTATCTTGACCATAAAAGCACAAGTATTTCTTTGAGCGAAAGATCTTAACATGAGGCGTAGATGGTTAGAACTAGTGAAAGATTACGACTATGGTATCAATTACCACCCGAGCAAGGCTAATGTTGTGGCCGATGCCTTGAGTCATAAATCCACCCTAGTTTGGGATGTCTCCTCGGTCGTGAGGAAATACTTATAAAGGAATTTGAGGAGGATGAGCATCAAGTCATAGACCGTCTCGACAATAGAGGTTGTATTGCAGCGTTGATTGTAATCCCGGACTTAAGAGTTGAATCTTAGAAGCTCGGAGGAAGGCGAAGCTAGAGGAATCTGAGCTAAGATCAAGGACAACAACCACAAGAATTTTAAAGAAGCAGATAATGTTTTCTTTGTATGGCGGGAGGTGTGTGTTCCGAGGCGAGGGGCTTAGGCGAGATCTTGAAGGAAGCCCATGAGACTTCTTACACACACCGGAAGCACCAAAATGTACCAAGACCTCAAAGATAAATTTTGGTGGGATGGAATGAAGCGAGGCGTAGCTTCATTCGTAGAAACGTTGTTTGGCGTGCCAAAAGTGAAAGCACTTCACCAACGACCGTATGGAACCTTACAACCGCTAGACATACCGGAATGGAAATGGGATGATATAGCCATGGACTTTTTACCGGCTACCCAAATCACAAAAGGAAATACGCTATTTGGGTCATCATCGATCGTTTGACCAAGAGCGCATTTTCTACCCATTAGATAACACATGGATCGACAGACTAGCACGGTTATGCGTCAGGAGGTCGTGCGTCTACATGGAGTTAGAAGACTATTACGTCGATAGAGATTGAAATTTACATCCGGTTACGGATGAGTTTACAAAAGGAATTGGGGACTCGACTACATTTCGATACGCGTTCCACCCACAGACGGACGGACGGTCCGAGAGGACCATTCAAACGCTAGAAGACGTGTTGAGAACCGTTGTCCTCGATAGAGGAGAAAGTTGGGAACAAGTGTTGTCACTTGTGGAATTCGCCTACAATAACAGCTACTAGGCAACAATTGGAATGTCCTCGTATGAAGCTCTTTATGGAAAGAAATGTCGATCACTCCTCTACTGGGATGAAGTGGGAGAAAGGAGAGTGTTAGGACCTGACTCTGTGGGCGAAATGATCGAGATTGTGAGACAGATCCGCCAACGGATCAAGGAGGCCCAAGACCGACAAAAGTCATACGCCGACAAAAGTAAATGCAGCCGATAAGCGTCGCCGTAGGCGCATTTTGGCGAGAAGACAAAGTCTTCTTGAAGATTTCCGTCAAAAGGAATCGTGAGATTTGGAATAAAAGGAAACTACGACCACATTTCATGGGACCCTATGAAATTTTGGAAAGAATAGGACCAACGACACCGACTTGCATTGCCGCCAAGTTTTGGAAGCGTGCACAATGTGTTCCATGTTTCACAACTAAGGAAGTACATACATGACCCCATCCACGTGATACCACCGCGGATATTGTCCTCGATGACGATATGAGTTACATTAGAAGCGCTACGAAATCTTAATCGCAAGCGTATCAAAAGCTAAGAACAAAGAGATATCGTTAGTGAAAGTTCTATGGCGACACCATGGAAAGAAGAATCAACACAGGAGCTGGAATCAGCTATGAAAGAGAAATACCCAGATCTCTTCCGAGGTTAGCAAATTTCGGGACGAAATTTATTTTAAGGGGGATGGTATGTAATAACCGAAAAATTAAAACTTTTATTAGTGATGTTTAAATCACTTAATTGTGGTTCTTAGAACTTAATTATGTTAAAGGTAACCAACGAAACGAATTAGAATCGATTCGGAGATCGAAACCTAGAGAAATAAAAAACTAGTGACTAGTCGGATTAGAGTTTTCTGAATAGCCTGAACATAGAATGAAAGATTGAGAATGAATCTTGACAAAAGGATTTCATTTCTAGAATCCTCTCACGAAAATATGTAAGAAGCCAAAGAATGAGAATTTTCGGGTATACTTGCCCGATCAGTCTTAAAAGCATTATTTACGAGCCGGATCAACTTCAAGTCCGTGCCAACCATGATAATTCATGATAAAAATTAAAATCATGAAGGGATATATTATTATGAATTTAGAAATTATAAGAATCAATTTCTGAAAGAAATTCCTGAAGAACTTAACCGAACGCCGGAAAAATATACCGGGAAAACCCTAAATTGATCCGAACGATCCGAAACTAGAACCAAGGGTCTAAATCAATAAAATATGATTTATAAGACTCAAATTAATTATGAAAGCTCAATAATTCAATAGAATTTTTGAAAGAGCATAATTTAATCGCGAATATTTTTTTCCGCGATAACTCGAAATTGACTTATCGGACGACGTCCGAACTTCATGAAATTTTTATAAAAATTGAAATAATTAATTTAAAGACTATTTAATAAAATAAAACCTTAAGGTTCCGAGAAATCAATCGAAAGCGCGTTAAAACTTAAAGAGTCGGTATTAACACGCCAAAACGGATAATTTGACCAATCCACCTCCCAACCACCACCAAGAACAACCCAAATGAGCTAAGGACAGCCCTTTAGTCTGGCATACAGCAGCCTCACGTTCCATTACAGCCTCTCACATTTTGGAACACTTTTCTCTCTCTTTTCAAATTATCTCCATTGTTCTTCAACTTCTCAACCTTTAATCCTCCTTTCCAAACCTCTCCCACACTCAAATAATCTTCCTAAGATAGAAAGGTATTATTCATCATCCTCTTCCATCCTAATAGAGTGAAATTTTTGTTTGAATTTTTTTGGTTTAAAAACCCTAGTTTGCTCCTCATTTTTTTTGTGACCTTGGAGGCATCAAATGCTCTCAAGACATGAATGAAAAATGCTTAGAATAATGTTCTAAGACTACTGTTAAAATTTCAGAATTTTTGGAGCATGTTTAAAACTTTTTGATTTATATTTTATTTCTTTTTATATGTGATAAAGCATGATTTTATGAATATTATTTGATATTGTTGCTTGTTAATGTATTAGAAGTATGTAGAATAAATATCATAATTTTTAGAATATTTTTGGAATTTTTTTTTGAAAAACCGTGAGCCTTGGGATGGATTTTTGCCATGGTTTGATTTTTATTTTTGAAAATAGTTGAGATATGGTGTTTAAAATATGATGTGAACATCATATAAAAATCTTGGAATTTTTGAAACACATCTTCTATTTTATTTTATATTGACCGATTATATATATATATACTTTTAGAGTATTGTTTGATTTTTGTTGTTGAAAATAGTTGAGATATGGTGTTTAAGGTATGATATGAACATCATATATTAACCTTGAATTTATTAAAACACCTCTCCTATTTTTCCAAGAGAAACCGTGAGCTATAAATATATATATATATAGTGATTTATTTGATTTTTGTTGTTGAGAATAATAGGATGTGTGATACTATAAATATTAGTTGGTGTTTAATGTTAATATTACATGTTATTGCATTATATAACCATATTGTGAAAGATTGGAATTTATTGAATATGTATATATACATACATATATATATAATTGCCGAATTGAATAAGGGATGAAATGCATGAATATAAATTTTAATACATGATATGAAGTGATATTTCATGTTTAATATATGCTATAAGCATGATATATTTTTTGTGGAATTTATTGAACACCCAAGCTATTAAATTTGGAATTACCGAAAACTTTAAGCAATTTTAACCTATGGTTTAAAATTTTGTATGATGATATTGAGTTGTTAATTAAATCTTATAGTATGATAGGAGTATAACATGATTTTATTGGAATTTATTGGATACCTATGCTAATTGTTGCTAATTATCGAAAACGTAACAAAATGGCTAAGTATGGGTTTAATTCTAATGTTAAATGATGCTATGATAGTGAAATTAGAAGCTTAGAATGAATGGTTGTGATTATGGTGGATGAATGGAATACTTATGCACACATACACAATAATTGTGTATTATATTAGAAATTAGGGTTTTCTAATGCTTTAGTATAGTTTATGTTGTGTATGGTATTGTTTGGGGTTGGATGTTTATGTTTACGTTGTACCGACAAACCAAAACCCCAAACGTAAACAACGTAATACTATATGTACGAGAATCCAAAAGAAATCGACCAATTTCGATAACTTAAGAAGGAGTTAACGAGAATCAAAGTTAGACATGAATTAGGGTTTGCTTTTAATAAAAGGATACTCAAACATGAGTTCCTAAGTTAGAAAGACCAAAAACCGAGCTACGCCGTTGATACTCAATAACGACAACCCAATACGATATTAGTTGAGCGTTAAAATAACTCGATAACGAATAACGATTATACGGCATATGTAATCTCCGACGAGTTAAGATGAACAAACAATGTCGTAATGTGTAAGCAAAGATTCGAACATAAGATGTCGATCTTTATGTCTCAAAAGGTGAGTTAATATTCCCGAAGCACTTCATTTATTCTTAAGTACATACTTACATGATAGCATGTGTTCCTTGAATCATAAGTCGATACTCCTCTTTAATTATCGTGCTAATCGACAAGTCGTCGGCGTAACCTACTAGGGCGTAACTATAATTGTTAAGTCTAGTTAGTGGCTTGAGAATATCTATTTTACCAATCATAATTTGATTACCGACAATCTATAACGTAATAACATTTGAAATAACACTAAAGTTAAGAGTCGAGGATAGACTCGGAATATGCGATTCATAATTGAAGTTCACCTATACACGATCAATTGATATAGCTTGGGAATTGGGAATGTAAGATAATAGAAATTATCTTAAAACAATCACATGAAATCATAAAGAAACCCTAAGTGGGAACTTTAAGTCGTAGTTTATAAACGACCTTCGATCGATAGAAAGAATCTAAGAAACGCTATTTTCTTATGAAGGGTTTGATCGTACGTAGTCGGCGAGGAAGAACAACCACACCCTGCTCATTTAGACTTACTAGCTTTGGATTAGCAGGTGGGCTCTCTTGAAACAAATATGATATGCATATCTATCTCCAGGCATGATTTACAAAGCTTTATGAAATATTATCACATGAAATGTTATTTATTGCCAAATGTTTATGTTTTGTTGTGATCCTATCTGAGATTGGTATATCCAATGTGGTATGTGAATGAGTTGGTCCACCAACGTTAAAAAAGGGTAACGATCGGATCCGATTTAGTTAAGGACTAACTCGGATTGTGTACACATGTGACTGTGTGTTAAGGTTAGCTACCTCGACCGGTCACGGTGACTATGTGTAGGGGGCCACCTCCATAGTGCGCGAATGAATAAATGAATGAATGATCAGATATGGAACAACGTGGATGAAATAGTCCGACCGGACACTTTCCCTGCATCTCGTTTTTGATGTGCGAGGTTGAGCGAGATCGATGATGGGTGCGGTGGTGCGAGTAGCAGATTGTTTATGCTTAATTAGAAGGATTCTAGAACCTTGGGCATGCATTGTCATATGCGTGTTCACACGTTTATTCTTTGCCTAACTCGATAACTTTGGTGTTTTGATTATAATTGCCTTCATACCGTATTGAATTTGAGGTCGTACCTCGTACTTTGAATTGTGCCTTGACTGGGTTATATTTGAACCTTGCACCCTTTTTGAAAAGTCCTTCTGTGACTCGAGTTGGTATTGAATAGCTTATTTCCTTGTTAGTTATGCGTTGTTGAGTAGTTAAATGGTTAATTGCATTGAATAATTATGTTTATATCCACTGCTTTATCTTACCGGTGACGATCCATAGGATCCGTACTTCATTGGGAAGTCGGGTCGTCACATATTCCCTACTTTTCCATCATAGGAAGTCTCTTATATACGATGCGTACACGAGGCCCTATATCTGTTATGCAGTAGGCATATTGGCAAGATATCAGTCTAACCTTGGACAAGCTCATTGGACTACGGTAAAGTATATACTCAAGTACCTGAAAAGGAATCGAGATTATTGGCTAGTTTACCAGTTAGATAGTCTAATGCATTTGGGTTATTTCAACTCGGATTTCCAAGCTGATCATGATACGAAGAAGTCTACTCAATGTATTTGTTCACCTTGGGATGTGGATCCGAATCTTGACGGAGTGCAAAGCAGCGGTGCATTGCAGACTCCACCATGGAGCCCGAATGTGTAGCTGCATCAAAGGCTGTTAAAGAGGTGGTATGGCTCAAGAACTGCCTCTTGGATATAGGTATATGGTACCTCATTTGCCAAAGAGTATCAAAATGTTCTGCCATAATCTGGTGCAGTAGCAAACTCGAAGGAACCACAGACCCACAAGACGACGAAGCACATAGAGAAAAAGTACCACATCATACGAGAAATTGTACGACGAGAAATTATACGATGAGGAGAAGTGCTTATTGAAAAAATTGATACAACGGACAACCTAGCTGACCCATTCACGAAGAGCCTGTCGTAAATAGTTTATGATAAATGATAAACGCGCATTTTACACGTTTATAGTTGATATTTGAAGATGAGTTTAGCTCGTTTAATGTGCGTTTATGTATCGATTCTTAATGTTTTATCTATTTCTAGAAGATAACGCTCTTGGGTGTTCTTTTCGACGTTTTGTAGGTTTATATGTTGATAATCGAAGCAAGGAACGGCCTTGCGAAATGAGAAATCTGTGCGGTTTCTAGCGACCAGCCTAGCGGTCGCTAGCTGGTCGCGAGGAAAACCGTGAGCGCCTGGAGGAGAAGCGATCAGCGACCTCGTGCACGCGAGCAAGCCCTAGCGCCGAGAACTCATTGGACGATTTCGCGACCGGTGCGGAATTGCTAGAGACCGCTAGCCCGGTCGCGGTACCATCTTGGCGCAAGGAGGACCATGACGAAGAAGAAGCACGAGAGATGGCTCACGGTCGAGCTAGCGACCATGAGCGAGATCGCGAGGCGGGCGGCAGAGGTGTAAATTAGGGTTTCCACCCTTTTCTATAAATAGAGCAAGCCCTAGCACCCCATGAGACCCCATACGCCCCAGAGCTCGTTTTTCTTCAGTTTTTCCTCAGTTTTTCCATTCTTTAGCTTTAGTCTTCATTTAGTTTAATTCTAGTATTGTTTTTCCATTGTTCTAGTTTAGTTTATCGTTTCGTTTTCGATCGAAACGTTTTTGTCCGATCATTTTCCGTTGTTTTCCATTCGTTCACTTAGGATTGGATTCAAGACCAACCTTTGTTCTTCAGACGTCTCCCTACGGGTTTTATATATTTAATTTCCGTTTTTATGGTTAAATCGTATTTCATTACGTTTATTATGTCGGCTAGTTTTCCGCTCTAATCCTAGGGTTTGCATGATTCGATCCTATATGTTGTGATTCCCGCTATTGTTATTTACATTCCGCATTGATTCATGATTCATGGTGCTTATTTATATGTGTTGATTTACGATCAATCTTGATGCATATCTAGTTGCCGATTAATGACGAATCGTATTAATTGTCAATCGATCTTGAATGCATGATACGACTAAGCCTCGAGTCGAATCGAGATAGACATTCGAGGAAGCATATTCTTAGTGATCCTTTTGAGTTGCTTATTTTCCTCTAGAGACGAATCGTGATAGGAAAATTAGTAATCAATCGCCGCAATTGTCGAATCAAGTTGTTGGTTATATATGTGATCTTCCGTCTTGTGCGGATTAAAGCGGTTAATAATAAGCGGGATAAACATCGTTGTGGATAGGATTGGTGCATCCCTAGGGTTAGTCTTTCTTCATAGTTATCTTAGTGTTTTATTGCTTTATTTATATTTTCGCAGCTACCTTTGCTTTGATTAAATTCAAGCCCTAAACCTCTCATCCTTTATCCGTGGCGAATAATGATGAATTGTCGTTGAGCTAGCTTCTATGTTTTCGTGATACAATCTCGTGGATACGATGCTTGCCACCACTATACTTACACCTTTTCGTGTGGAAAAGGAGCGATCAAATTTTGGCGCCGTTGCCCGGGATTGTTAAGATTGCATAGGAATAATTTGACGATTTGGATTTATTAATTCAAGTTATATATATATTATATTTATTTATTTTTGTCAGTGCTAAATTCTCTCTTTTCTCAGGTGGTTTATGCGTACAAGATCTCAGGGACCTCCTGAAATATTACTAGATCCCGAGATCGAAAGCTCTCAAAGGAGAAGAGGACGAGAGAAGAGACGAGCTGCAATGGCAGCCAATCCGCGAGCATCCGGGCATTCTCCCGAGCAAGTTGACGATGCTAGCCGACTTTGAGAGATGCGCCACGATGGCGAATATGGGAATCATTGTCCTCGCCTGCAGGAGGAAGACCTCTCAATCACATGTACCGACATCCCACCGGTCAGTTCAAGGAGGCGGTTGGGCCCGCACGTAGATGCAAACAATTTTGAGCTCAAACCGCCCCGATCAAGATGGTCCAAGGAGAGCGGTTTGGGGAGGAGTCACGGAAGACCGAATGCGCATCTCGAAACTTTCTCGATATTTGTGACACCATCAAATGTAATGGGGTGCCACAAGACACGATCCGGACGCGATGTTCGGTTTCTCACTGACAAAGCGAAAGATTGGTTCAAGAGTTTGGACCGGTGGCATCGACACTTGGGGAAACTTTGCGAGAAGTTTCTTTCGAAATACTTTCGCCGCGAAAGCGCAGAAGATCATCGCCGAAATCTCTCATTTTGCCAAAACCACGACGAATCATTATTCGAGGCATGGGGAGATTCAGAGGTCTATCGAGACGATGTCCACAACATGGGTTCTCCAAGGAGCAACAAATCACACAGCTTCTACGGTGGGTGACATGGCGGCATTTAGGAGCATGGTAGATCGTCGGTGGGGCTGTTTATTGAACCGACAAGTAGACGAGGCGAGCCGTATTTTAGAAGAGATGGTGCCAGCAGCTATCAATGGACAACGGAGAGAACACCATTGTTCAAAGCAGCTGCTATTGAGAGTGATTCAAAATATGACGATCTCATGAAGAAGTTCATTATTTTGAAGAGTCGATTGAGACAGAACGCGTCGACCACATCAATCGGAGGAATCATCCGAATTTCAAAAACCTCCAGCAGCTTCAATGTTCGTAATTCGCTTCAAGAGTCGAAGAAGCCAAGTCTCGAAGACATGATGCGTGATTGGTTGTAAGCAACCAACAATTGGCAACGAACCGAGTCGTTTATAAGTAACAAGGCGGAAGATAAACCATTTGGAGTCCACCGTGACGGCTATGGGAAACATATGAAGATGTTGGAAAATCAAATTGGTCAAATAGCCGTACAAGTGAATGCACTACAAAAGACGGGCCAATTTCCGAGTAATGGAGGTGAACCCGAAGAATCGGTGCTTCGCCATCCGCACGAGAGTGGACGAGCTTACCCGAGCCCTACTGGGAAGAAGAGGCTGAAAGCACTTTCGAGGCGAAACTTCGCGATCGAGCTCATGACCATGAGCCCGATCGCGAGGAATACAAGAATTTTACGCAGACGCGGCCCGAGCACGCGCGCACCGACCCGAGCCGTCGAGTGTGCGCGCGCGGAGCTGTTCGCGGCGACCCGGCGCTCGCATGCCACCCCGCGAGCAATCAGCGAGCATGCGATCGAGAAATCAATGACGGCTCGGCCGCAAGCTCTTCACGCGAAGAAGGAGATCGGCGCACAATGATACCTTGCGACCTTCCCAGTGGTCGCGAGGTCGACCGCGAGGCAACCCCGAAGCAAATCCTCGCACATACACTCCTCGGTCCGCTTCCGAGTCGACTTGTCAAGTCGAAATATGACGAGGAGTTTGCTCGTTTCAAAGAGGTTTTCAAAAGTTGAGATAAATTTGCCTCTCTTTGAGCCACTGCGAAACATGCCGGATACATGAAATTCTTAAAGACAGCTTGCAAGAAAGAAGAAAGCTGGGAAATTTGAGAAAATTACCCTATCAGAAGAATGCAAAGGTTGTCTTGCAAGGAAGCTCCCTTTGAAGCAAAAGGATCCCGGCAGTTTCACGTTAGAGTGCGAGATCGCCGAGCAGACTTTTCCAAATGTTTTGTGCGACTTGGGAGCGAGCATCAATCTGATGCCGTTGAACGTATTCAACCGGCTACACCTAGGAAAGATGAAGCCGACGAAGATTTCGATGATGGTGACCGTCACCACATATCCAAAAGGTATCGTCGAAGATGTGTTGGTAAGAATTCGAGATTTTGTTTTTCCTGCCGACTTTGTTATTCTAGATATTCCCGAATTCAAACAACAACCACTAATCCTTGGTAGACCTTTTCTATGGCGGTCGTGCGTTGATTGATGTGCGGGAAGGCAATCTCACGTTTCGTGTTAACGATGAGAGCTCAAGATTTCCATATCTGACGCCATCAAGCAACACGGCGGTGGAAGCAGGAAGATTTGTCTCGATCATAACCGTTCGCCGCACACGCCTCACGCGTTTAGAGGGTACTCGACCGATCGAGGAAGCTGCGAGAAGGAAGAAGTGGACTCGGCATGGAACTCCGAGTGTATCATTCAAGTTTGGGGGGGGCCACTTCCATAGTCAGTGGTGGTCATCCGTGAATGCGAAGTTTAGGAGGATCCACAAGTTGGGAAAGATGTCTATTGCTACCAAAACGCCAGATTGACAAGGTTAGTGATGGTCTAGCTAAAGACGTTAAATTAAGCACTTGTTGGGAGGTAACCCAACGTTTTCTTTGTTTTTGTTTTCGTGTTTTGTCGTGTCTTTCGTTTGTGTTGCTTTTTGTCGTGTTTCTGTTTTTCTTTTCGTTTTCGTGTCTGTCGATCAACGAGTTAAGTGAAGTGTGTTAATCCATGTGGCCAATGACGATAGAAATTTTTGTGAAATTTAATGATAGTGCGCATGATATGTTAGAAAATGACGCATGAATGACGTGAGATTGCTTAAACTTGTTGTTTTTCACCATTTGCTTAACCCGTGAGACTTGAGCTTCACTGTATACATATCTTGATACAGTTTCTTTTAATTGTGTGATATCATGCATGTGATTATCTTCTAGAACTTGCCGTTCTTCTGTGTCGAGACTGCAATATGTGTTTCGAATTTGGAAAGGATAAAAGGCCATCTTTGTTAACCACATATTCACCCAAACACTAACCCGATGATATATACCATTTGTCGCCTTCTTTGAGCCTTTATTAGACTTTTTCTTTCGATTAACCGGATGATAGGAGGTGAGGATGGAAATGGGAATCAAAAGGGGTTGAAATTTTGATGTAGTTATAACGAGAAAAGTTTCTTTTAGAAAAATACATCTGTGGTGAAGAATAGTACCTTGTTCAAAGCAACTTAAACCCTATAAGCTCTAGAAAAGAAAAGAAAAAGAAAAATGTTAAGTTCACTATGAGTGTTGAGCATAAAGGGTCTTTAATCAAAGTATAGGTACCTTCTGTGGCATTAAACGTTGATTTAGCACGTTGGGAGAGAAGAGGAAAATGGACAAAAGTCCATATGTGTCGAAATGTATAAATGGTGGTGCTTGGAATATTCTTGAGTCACTTAGCCATATTTTATCCTACCCAACCAATGTGGCCAACATATAACCTATGAAAAGACCTCTTTGATCCTAATTTGAACACAATGACGGCGGTGGAGATATTAGAGAAACGGCAAGCCTATGGTAAGATGTTGCATTGCATTGATCGTTGAGTGTATACACGCCCCACATTTCTTTATGAGTTGAGTGTATCCTACTTTCTACACATACCTTTGTGAGGTTGAATTAAATGAGTTTTGCCGTAAATTGTTGTTTGTGTTGAGTGGACTAACGCCGTCATGTGCACTAATGTTTTTGAGCGTTGATATGTTTACGAGGCCTAGAATGGTTATCCTCTTTGCTATGCTCGTTGATCTTTTGTTTGTCTTTCTGCTCATTTTTGTTTGAGGACAAACAATGCTTTAAGTTTGGGGGTTTGATAAACGCGCATTTTACACGCTTATAGTTGATATTTGAAGATGAGTTTAGCTTTCGTTTAATGTGCGTTTATGTATCGATTCTTAATGTTTTATCTATTTCTAGAAGATAACGCTCTTGGGTGTTCTTTTGACGTTTTGTAGGTTTATATGTTGATAATCGAAGCAAGGAACCACTTGCGGAAAATGAGAAATCATGCAGTTTTAGCGACCAGCCTAGCGGTCGCTAGGCTGGTCGCGAGGAAAACCAGCGAGCGCCCGGAGGAGTAGCGATCGCGACGTGCACGCGAAAGCAAGCCCTAGCGCCGAGAACTCATCGACGATTTCGCGACCGTGGAATTGCTAGCGACCGCCAGCCCGATCACGAGGTACCATGCGGCGCAAGAAGGACCATGAGCGAAGAAGAGCGTGGAAGATGGCTCACGGTCGAGCTAGCGACCGCGAGCAGAGATTGCGAGGCGGCGCGCGAGAGGTGCAAATTAGGTTTCCACCCTTTTCTATAAATAGAGATAGCCCTAGCGCCCACGAGACCCCATACGCCCTAGAGCTCGCTTTTTCTTGATTTTCCTCGGTTTTCCATTCTTTAGCTTTAGTCTTCATTTAGTTTAATTCTAGTATTGTTTTTCCATTGTTCTAGTTTAGTTTATCGCTTCGTTTTCGATCGAACGCTTTTGTCCGATCGCTTTCCGTTGTTTTCCGCTCGCTCGCTTGGGATTGGATTCAAGACCAACCTTTGTTCTTCGTACGCCTCCCACGGGTTTTATATATTTAATTTCCGTTTTATGGTTAAATCGTATTTCATTCCGCTTATTATGTCGGCTAGTTTTCCGCTCTAATCTAGGGTTTGCATGATTCGATCCTATATGTTGTGATTCACGCTATTGTTATTTACCTTCCGCATCGATTCATGATTCATGGTGCTTATTTATATGTGTTGATTTCGATCAATCTTGATGCATATCTAGTTGCCGATTAATGACGAATCGTATTAATTGTCAATCGATGTTGAATGCATGATACGACTAAGCCTCGAGTCGTGAATCGAGATAGGACATTCGTAGGAAGCATATTCTTAGTGATCCTTTTGAGTTGATTATTTTCCTCTAGAGGCGTAATCGTGATAGGGAAAATTAGTAATCAATCGCCGCAATTGTAATGAATCAAGTTGTTGGTTATATATGTGATCTTCCGTCTTGTTCGGATTAAAACGGTTAATAATAAGCGGACAAACATCGTTGTGGATAGGATTGGTGCATCCCTAGGGTTAGTCTTTCTTCATAGTTATCTTCCGTGTTTTTATTGCTTTATTTATATTTCGCTTGCTACCTTTGCTTTGATTAAATTCAAGCCCTAAACCTCTCATCCTTTATCCGTGTTGAATAATGATGAATTGTCGCTGAGCTCGCTTCTATGTTTTCGTGATACAATCTCAGGATACGATACTAAACACCTATACTTACACCTTTTCGTGTGGAAAAGGAGCGACCAATAAACATGTTAGAGGACTTAGATTGCGCAAGATGGACCTCACTTAGGGAAGGAAACTTTTGTATAAGTGGGAGAAACAAAGTGATGGTATTTGTAGTAGCTAGTAGGAAGACACATTATATACTAAAGGTTTGCTTTAGTATAAGTGGGAGATTGTTGGATTTGTATACTAAAAGCATATTGTTTGAGCTTATATACAATGATTCCAGTTACCACTATTTCGATCTTCTATCTTAATTGTTTACTTAATTGCATATGTTGTCCATTTATCTCATACAAAAGTTAAATCATACAGTGTGTAGAAGATCACAGAAGTTTGTATGATTGGTTAAGCTGACTGAGATATAAAAAGGATCACAACCGAGATAACTTGATGATAAGTTGTTGGTATAGGTTGCAGTGTAAATAAGAATTAACTTGACTTAATTGCTTGTCTATGTTGGTACTTCTTGACGTATTGATGGATCACAATGAGATGAGTTTTTCTATCTGACCCTCATGAAGAGCCTCGATCTCAATGACTTTAAGTTGATCTAAACATCGATAAGGTTTCAGGTAAGTATGAGTTATTGACCATCACTTTGACTTGTTATGGGCGAAGGTTACATGAAATAACCCAATATTCTCCTCATCTTGGGTGGTGGTAGTGCTTGTATGTCATGTTAGTTACCTGTATCGAGTTACCGTATCCGTTTAGGATGATGACGTCCCCTTAAGGAGCTTAAAAGGTTTATTATACTAAACCCTGCTGGTTGACTTAGCTTAAGTACAATAATAAGGTTGAATGGTACTACTTAAGGAGTTAAAGAGATTAATTATTTTAAGCAATGTAGTCTTATAAATAATTAATGGATGTGCGATATTTTAAATATAAGGATTCGTAAGTCTCAAGTACAAGCCCCACTAACTTCGTAGAATTGATAAACGCGCTTTTACTCGCTTATTAATGATATATTAGGATTATTTTAGATCGGTTTAAGTGCTTATATAGTTGATGTATGCTTTTAGCTATTTTTGAAGATATCGCTCTTGGGGTTCCATTTTGGTGTTCAAGAGTTTTCAGGTGATAATCGAGCACAAGGCAAAGAACAAACCAAAGATGAAAAGGAACAGGAGGCTAGCAGCTGCTAGCCCGACCACGAGCTCGGGCGAAAAAGCTTCTGGGGTAAAACTAGCAACCGACCTAGCGATCACAGCCGCCAGTCGCCGCTAAGAACATCACGCGACCGCGAGCCTAGCCGTGAGCTCATCGAAGAAAGCGACTGACTCATAGCTAGCGACCGCTAGGCCGGCCGCTAGGCGCTGCGGCTTGACACGAATTAGGGTTTCAGTCCATTAGCTATATATACCCCTGGACGTGCATTGGCGCCTCTCTCTCTCTCAGTTTTTAGCATATTTTAGCATACTTTCATTCTAGCTTTCGATTTTACGCTTCTAGACTTTAGATTATTGCTATTCTACGTTACATTAATGCTTTCTAATCGCTATTGGAGTAATTTATCTGAAGGATTTCAGTTTTTCCGTTTTCTACTCGGGTTTGGATTCAAACCCAACAATTTTTCTTCCGACACTCCATTACGGGTTTTATCAATTCAATTCTTATTTCTATGTTAATTTCGTATTTTATTTCAATTTATATGTCCAGCTAAATTCATGTTCTAATCCTAGGGTTTGTATGATTTTGTCCTAAGTGTGGTGATTCTGCTATTTACCTTCCAGTCATTGATTTGTGATTCTTGGTGCTAAATCTTATGTGTTAATTTCTGATCAATCTTGATGCATATCTAGTTGCCAGTTAAATACTTAACAGTTTTAATTGTCAATCGATCTTGAATGAACAATACGGGTAAGCCTTGAGTCGTAGCTGAGATATGAACATCCGTATGAAGCATATTCTTTGTGATCTTTTTGGAGTTACTAATTTTCACCTTGAGACGTAACAGTAATAGGTAAATTAGTAATCCACTACCACAATTGTCGTAGCTGAAATTGTTGGTTACTTATGTGATCTTTCATCTTGGCTGGATTAAAATTGGTTAATAGGAAGCAGGATAAACACATGCTGTGGGTAGAATTAATACATCTCTAGGGTTAGTCTCTTATTCTATTCGTCTATTTGAGTTTTATCGTTGTCTTTATTAGCTTTATTTCTCTCGACTTTGAATTAAATATTTGAAGTCCCAAAAACTCTTATAAAACCAAATTTTTGCTTGGATAATGATGAAGAATCGTTGAGTTAGCTTTTGTATTTTCGTGTTACAATTTCTATAGATACGATACTCGACTTGCCTATCTACTAGCATGTTTTCGTGTTAGAAAATAGTGCGATCAAATTTTGGCTCCTTTACCGTGGATTGTTTAGATTATATAGGAATAACTTTTTGATTTAGAATTATTAATTCAAGTTGTATTTTTTATTTTTTTATTTTATTACTTGCCAGGACTAATTTTTCCTTTTTTCTCCATGTAGTTTATGATCACAAGGTCCTGGGGATCTCCTGAACAACCTTTAGATTCCGAGATCGAAAACACCCAAAGGAGAAGGAGACGAGAAATGAGACGGCAAGAGATGGCAGCAAATCCAAACAACGTGGGTGTACCTCCCGAACATGTTGCTCGTCTTCTGGCAAAATTTACTGAGATGCAATGCCGATGATGAATATGGACTCCTCCTCGTCAGAAGATACGACCATCAAGTACATGTACCCACCACCAACCCAACAGCTTCAAGGAGGTGGATGGGGCCCGAGGTGAATGCTAACAACGAATCGAAGCTCGCCCTAATCAAGATGGTACAAGGAGAATAATTCGTGAGGAGTGATGGAAGATCCAAATGCTCATCCGAGACATTTTTGGACATATGTGACACCATTAAGCAAAATAGGTGCTAAAGGATACGATCCGAATGCGTATGTTCGGATTTTCTGCGCAACTGCATTTAATGATTGGTTTAAGAGCTCGGACCGCATCGATCAACACTTGGGGAAACTTTGTGAAAAGTTTCTTTCAAATATTTTTCACGGCTAAAGTGCGTAAGATTATAGCAGAGATCCCCACCTCCCAACCGGGAGATGAGTCATTGTTCGAGGCATGGGAGAGATTCAAAGGTTTATTGAGAAAATGCCCCAGCATGGATTCTCCAGGAAGCAGCAGATCACGTAATTCTATAGTAGACTAACACCTCACACTAGGAGCATAGTAGATGCGCCAGCAGGAGGATGCCTGTTGAACCGACGAGTGGAGGAGGCCAGCAGAATTTTAGAAGAGATGGTTGCCAACAGCTATCAATGGCCTATGGAGAGAACACCGATGATTAAGACAGTTGTTGTAGAGGCCGACTCCAAATACGACGATCTCATGGAGAAATTCAATCTTTTGAAGTGTCAATTTAAAAAGGAGAGGAAAGCTAAGGGGGTAGCTCACATCACCGCTGCAGAGCTGGACATGATAGAGACGAAGGACGTGAATTATATAAATCAGAGGAACCGTCCTGGGAGAAATCCGGCATATCATCATAACAATATGAACCATCCCAACTTCTCATATGCCAATCCCAATAACTTCCAAAGAACTCCACCGGCTTCACAAAGGCGTAATGGAATAATTCAGGAGGCGAAGAAGCAGAGTCTGGAGGATATGATGTTACAGTTGGTTGTGAGCAACTAACAATTGGCGACTCGACAGAATTCTTTCATAATCAACACTCGTCAGAAGATGACATATCTCGAATCGACTGTGACAGCTATGGGAAATACATGATGATGATGGAGAATCAAATCGGTCCGATAGTCGCACGCCAGAATGGGCAACACAAGTCGGGCCAATTTCCTAGTAATACTGGAGGTGAACCCAAAAATCATTGCAATGCCATCCAGCTAAGGAGTGGAAAAGCTTATCGTAACCACCTAGAATGGAAGAAGGTAAAATTGAACAGAGAGAGCTAGCAATCGCTACCGGCCGCTAGGAAGAGTACATAAGGTTTCATGCAAGAGTCACCGACCCAACAACCGCTAGGCGGCCGCGAGGACGAGTGTTGGTGTGTAATGTAACACAATATAAGTACGCTAAGTGCACATAATCAACAAGTAATACACTAAGTATTCCGAGATCGAATCCACAGAGATCGCGATATAAGTCACGCCGACAACCACTTTGTTTAATAAAATGCAATAAAGGAAATTTCAACAGTGGTAGCTCCGAATATGAAGCATAACTAAGAACCTATGCTAAGATAATACTACGGAAAAGCAAGATAGAATACCAAACACAAAGCTACGGAAAACAAATCGACAACAAGAAAGAGAAATGACTGACCTCTCGATTCCACCCATGCTCGTACTAATAATGCTACAAACTTTATTGTTGCATCATCGCTATGACATGAACTTCTTCGATTCTTAGTATTTTTCCAAATGTAAGATTACATTCTATGGAGCTAATCAATATATTCCTATATCGAACTTACTCTTAGAATACCTATACTAATCCTTTCACATTTGCCACGCAAGGTAAATACATATTCCTATGCTATTCACACACATAATATTTAAATCATGTTCTCAAGGCCACTCTCTTGTGTTCCACTCTACAAGAACTTCCCAAAGAATCATAGAGCTAGAATCTCACCAATGGTGATCAAGCACAAGCAAGATAAACACATCCCAAAAGAGCAATAGCGATTTAACTAAATATGCATAGAAATGAGTTCATCCCAAGAGCATAGGGTTCATCAAGAGATCGTTTAAAGGTTTAGCTCATAACGAGCTGTTCAACAATATTTAGAAAAACAAATGCCATAACAAGCTAAGAATAAATCGAGAAGAAAATGTAAATCGCCGCCGGAATCGTGTGCTCGTTTTCGATCGTCAGATCTTCCGATGGCTTCCTCTCCAAGAGATAGCTCTTTTGCTCTCCTTTCCGCTCTGCCCAAAGATGATTCTCTCCTCCTAGAAAATGAGCGTCCCTTTCTTATAATAGTCTCTGGTTGTTTTAGGGGGTGCATCACAGACCGCCACCCCTTCATCCTCCGATTTTATTCTTTTTCTCGTTGATCCGCAGAGAACAAGTCGCCGTCTCCTTTATGCCGCGCTGGCCACCGCCACGTGGTTGTGGTCCTGCTAATCTCCTCTCAGCCTTCAGCCAAAACCGTCCACTCCATGTCGTTGCTCGTCCACAAGTACAAGCTCGACCACAAGTACGAACTCGTCCACTTCATTTCACAAGCACGAGCTCGTCTACGCTTAGGAGCTCGACTTCACATACGAGCTCGACTTTGCTTACGAGCTCGACTTCAGCATCGTCTGTTCTTTCCTCTTTCCTTATACGAGCTCGACTTCGCTTACGAGCTCGACTTCGCTCCAGCAGAACTCCAGCATCGTCTGTTCTTTCCTCTTTCCTTATACGAGCTCGACTTTGCATACGAGCTCGACTTCGCTCCAGCAGAACTCCAAAGATCGCCTTTTCTTTCGCCTTTCCTTATACGAGCTCGACTCGCCACGAGCTCGACTTCGCCTCCAAAGACACTCCAAAGATCGCCCTGTTCTTTCCTCTTTCCTTATACGAGCTCGACTTTAGACACGAGCTCGACTTCACCCAGCAGTAACTCCAAAGATCGTCTGCTCTTTCTCTTTCCTTATACGAGCTCGACCAGATACGAGCTCGACTTCGCCTCCAAAGAAACTCCAAGATCATCTGTCTTTCCTCTTTCCTGCTACATACCGTAGAATGATTAAATAATGCATAAAATGTACACAATACCCCTTAAAAGCACTTGACTCAATCATGACACGCACACACACGAAAACATAACATAAACATATAAAACATCAACAAACATACGAACAGAACACATAACACTCAAGGTTATTTAAATAAAAAAGGTCATATAATAACTCTTTTACAAGAGTTATCACACCCCCAAACTTAGCTCATTACTCGTCCTCGAGTGATGCTCTGCCACACTACAACACAAAAACACACACCAAACAAAAAAGCGATGTTCATAATGCTTCAATGACAGCTGAGATGATGGCCTAATCAACTAAGGATGTTGCTTTTAGTCACAATATTTTTTCCAATGAAGATGAATCCTTCAATCCTTCTCGTTGCAAGTCTAGTCAATAACCTCATATTGCAAGGTCGCAGACTACAAACATCAACAGTATAAAACACATTAGCAACTACATGAATATTCCCATAACTGGTTCTCCTTAATTTGACCATATTTTGATTATCAAGTACACAAATGTCTCCACAAATTAATTTAGTCAACCCCTCTCCACTAACATGATTGAACATCAATATCGATCAGTAGGTCTTTTAAAGCTTATAACGTTGGGCTTGGGTGGCGGTAGGATTATTTGGGATAATGTAGCTCAAAACACCTGGGCACCTTTACTCATTCTTGGTTTAAGACTCGCCTTATAAATGCCTTTCTTGCTTCCTACAGTAGGCTGACCCTTTTTCTTCCTTGTTTCCTCTTTTTTTTTTATATATATATGTGCGTAAATAACCCACCTTTTTGCACAACTTCACCCTCAAATAACCCACATTTTTGCACAACTTCACCCTCAAGAGGTTACCTCACCACCCCCAAACTTAGAACGCAACATTGTCCCCAATGTTGGAACATCAGAACAAAATGGGGATGAAGCACTTTTAACTCAATGCTGAGACAGAACACGGGCAAAGGCAATAGTCAATATAAAGAAGAATATTTAGTGGTGAAGGGTAAGAAGGGATAAACATATATACGTGGGGTGAAAAGAAGAGTATTTAGTGGCTGCACGAAAGAAAAGGTCAGAAGCACAAAAGGGACCCTAGGGAAATCACGATGTGGGTAGGCCAAGAAAAGCACAAACGATCCAAAAATAGCCTACGCCCTATCCATATTAACACACTCATGCTTGTTGTCTCGGGGAGTACCAATCGATATGAAAGATGTGCACTCATACAAAAGTTTAAGCCAACTAAGGGTTACCAATGCAACGGTCAATCCATATAGAACTAATATGCAAACACCCAAAATATTAGAGCACCAATTCATAAAATAAGTGGTCAATTCCGCACAAGCAATGAGAAGGACCAAAGATCATGATATATAACAAAAGAAACTAACATCATTAAGCCATCCATCGCTAATCGTGCATCAAGATCAAGAATAATGAAAACAAAACAAAGATGCTCTCATACGGATAAAATGTAAACAAGACAAGAAACAACACAGACAAACCAAAGAATGCTTCAACAAGGGACAAGCAAAGCATAAACCAAAACATAAACAAAAAACACACAAACAACAAACAACAAACAACACACTAACAGAGGATTGAGTCAGAAAAACGCCCCTTGCCCACTCATCGGGAGGACCCGAAGGAGTAGGAGAAGAGGGTAGATGGGGCAAGAGTGAAGAACATCATCACCGCAGAGAAGCCCATCTCGGCCTTATGGGACACTGGAGAAGCAATCACTGGGGCGACATCGGGAGCATCTTCGAAAACGCCTTCTGGCGTGGCGGTAGGGTCGACTGTGTGGTCGAGCGTGACTAGGGCCAACGGCCATTTGAAGATCGAGTATGGGCGGGTCCCGCCTACTTCTCCGCCTCTCGCCCCCGCATCAAGATCATAATCGCTAGGACGGCCAAGGCCGGAACAAATTGCTGTGGAAATTCGGGGAAGGCTGGCATTGGCACCGCATGTAAAAATTCCAAAAAAAATTCCAACACGCGATCACGCTTACAGTAGTACACCCAATAGTGCTTGAGAGCATCCTCAAACGCACCAGACCGAAGCATTAGGACTTTGATTTGCAGACAAAGGAACTTCTGCATTTCCAGACCGTGGGGTCAGAAACGGTCGGCAATGAGGGGAAGGGACCAGCCGGAGCGACGTGCGAAGAAGGATCTTTAGACGGACCATGACGATGGGTCAAAGTCTTGATATCAATAAAAGCCTTTTCGCTAGCGCCTTCATTATCCTCAAAAGGACACCGCCTCAGATACAAAGTCGAGTTATCGAGGATGGGTAGAACAACCTTCCTTTCTTCCTCTTCAAAGATTCATCCACCTCACAAATTTGGGCGCCCACATTGATCGACCGCCTGTAAAATGCAAAAGAGCAAAAAGATGCGCTCTTCGAGACCTGTAGTATCATGGGTAGTAGGTGAATACGGCTTTTGATGAAATGAAGCCACACATGAGCTTTCAATCGCAATGCCGCAACTTTGATGGAGCGACACCCTTGTGGAAAGAGTCCACTGCGCCCTCCACCGCCGCCGCCTTCAACGCCTCATCCAGTCATCAACAGAGGAGCCTCTTCATAGCCGAGAAAACATTGTCTACTTCATTATCTAAGTTGTAAAATCATTAATAGTTTCAGAGACAAGACCACCGATTTACCTCAACCATGGCCGATTAACCTCCTTATCCGCCAAAGGTGTGATATTCGGTAAAATTTCGACCAAAGGCGAATGGGCGGGGAATCGCCGCAAAATTTGCCCATCTGCTCGTTGATATCAATTCCACTAAAACACCGGAGTTTCTTTAGTTTGCCATAAGCCTTTTTCCATCCATAATCGCCTTTGATTTCGACGCTAAACCTTTCAAAACCACCATGAGCCCGGAATTTAGGAATGCTATCAATCGACCGACTTTGCTTTTGTTGTCGATGGTTTGTCCTCCCTCGTCTTTTTAACCGGTGACCTCACCTCGCCTCCCTCCCTCACCTTGGATTTTCCTTTATCGCGTCGGCTAACCTTCCTTTTAGATGAGATGGGTGCAGAACCGCGAAGAAACTTGCGGAGCTCCGACGGTGGCTCGCGCCGACACGGGAGTGGTGTGTGCGAGTCACCGTCGAAACAGCCATCGCCTCGCGAATCGTCACACAGTTGAGGTATCTTCCGGCTCAAGGCCCCGATTCTCGGCATTGTAGCAAAATTTCGGAAATAATGAATGCGTGATGGAGGAGATGAGACTAATTTGCTAGAATTAGAACAAGAGCGAGAGATTGGGTGGAAGACGAAGATGTGCAAAGACGACTCTTTAAATAAGAAGTCAACCGATTTCTCCGCCTTTTCGACCAAAATTTCGCTTAATATTCCACCTTTACTCCACCCGCTGAAGTCCAATGTCTTTACAAGAGCTCATCCACTTCATTCCACAAGCACGAGCTCGCCACCGCATCCAAACATTAACACATCGTTTACTAGTATAACCTCATCCTTCTTAAAACAAAGCTATAGCAATTATTAACAACGCTAAAAACAAGAAAGGTAAAATAGCATAAAATAACTATGTACAATGAAACACTGGGCTGCCAGCGCCTGATCGCCATGGCAACCCATGATACCCATGGTCGCCCTTCAAAATGTTGAGGTCTTCTCGCAAACCACCGCCACCCCAATAAGTGTTTGACACGCCCATTAACCATAAATTCACGGCCCGACGTCCATTCTTGTAATGTTATAGCACCATGGGGTGCTACACGAAGAATTGTGAAAGGACCTGACCAACGTGATTTCAGCTTACCAGGGAATAACCTCAACCTCGAATTAAACAACACCACCGCGACTGTGCAAGAATTCTCGGCACAAGATGTTGTTATCATGCCATCTCTTTGTTTTCTCCTTGTACAATTTTGCATTTTCGTAAGCAAACCACCAGAATTCATCAAGTTCACTTAATTGTAACAACCGAGCCTCCGGCAGCCTTTATGATCAAAATTCGGTTTTTAATCGCCCAACAGCTCGATGCTCAAGTTCCGGGAAGATGACAAGCTTTCACATAGACCAACCAGTAAGGTGACATCCCTAAAGGTGTTTTGAAAGTTGTTCTCAGATGCTCACACCGCATCATCCAATCGCATGGACCAATCTTACGTCCTGATTCACCACTTTTTCCAAGATGCCTTTTATTTCTATCGACAGTTCCGCTTGACCATTCTGTTATGGATGATATGTCAGAGCAATCTTGTGGCTAATTTTATACTTAGGTAGAACAAAGACTCACGGCCTTGTTGACAAAATGTGTGCCTTCATCACTAATGATCGCGCGAGGAGTACCGAATCATGTGAATATGTTCTTTTGCAAGAACTTGATTACAACCTTCGCGTCATTAGTGGAACTTGCCACGGCCTCCACCCATTTAGATACGTAATCGACCGCCACAAGGATGTAGAGGTTACCAAATGAGGGTGGAAAAGGACCCATAAAATCGAGACCCCACACGTCAAAGAGTTCAATTTCCAAAATAAAGTTCAGTGGCATCTCATTCCAAGAAGATATATTTCCAACTCTTTAACATCGATCACATTTTTGCACGAAAACATGGGCATCTTTAAACAAGGTTGGCCAAAAATAACCTGATTTAAGTACCTTAGCCGCCGTTCTTTGTCCCGCAAAATGACCACCATATGGGGTGGCGTGACATCCTTCTAAAATCGATTCCATTTCTTCACGCGAACACAAATACCAAAGAAACCGTCAGCACAATGCTTATATAAGAATGGTTCATCCCAAACATAATGTTTGACCTCATAAAAGAACTTTTTCTTCTAATGTGAGGAGAATTCAGGAGGTAACACTCCACTGACCAGGAAGTTAACAAAGTCCGCATACCAAGCGTGCTCTTGTAGTGCATGCTCATCAATTGTTCATCAGGAAATGCATCCTGAATTTGGACATGAGTTGTGTGTAGGGAAAACGTATGTTAACCCTCGCCCGAGGATCCATCTTGGGTGTTTAATTCACCATACATTGATTATAAACCTAGTATGCGCCTATATAATTAATTGCAACACGTAGGGTTTTCTCGTGTTTACCTCGATCCGCCGAGGTGGATCGAACGGATGAACGGATCGAACGGATCGAGACTCGTGCTTTGATCTTCCGGATCGTATCCCGCTGCCCAATCTCCAACGCCGAGTGAGGACGATCTATGGAGAATGCTTCGAAAATCACCCAACCACACTTATGGAATTTTCGAGAATCCTCACACTTGAAATATGTGATGCACGAAAATTGTAGGTTTAATTATGTGATCATTAACCCAGACTTTATCTCATACCTTATATTTATAATGCACTACCTTAATCCTATATGGAATATTACCATAATCCTATATGGAATATTACCATAATCTTAGGATTATTTCCATACTCGTGATTATTTCCATACTCTCAAGATTATTACCATAATCTTATATGGAAAGGATCTATGCACATACCATAAATATAATTATATCCTTATGGATAAAGAGAATAAAAATCTTGCCAATGGGAGCACATAGGGGCCGATTTTCTTGTAGCTATGGGTCTCGACGGGCCAAATTTGGATCAAATGCAAGGAATAAAGATGGGCCTCAAATAAATTAATTATCTTATGTTCACTTTAACATAAATTAATTTATAAACATTCGATCATGCCACTCAGAGAAAGAATGTTGACTTACCCCTTTATTACCGAAGTTGAGTCGGGCTTGCACTTAGACATTACGAATCCTCAGATTTAAGATATCGAACGTCCATTAATCATTTCTAGCAACTGATCGCTAAACGACATAACCTTATTTCTTAAGTAGTACCACTCAACCTTATTATTGTACTTGAGCTAACTCAACCCGCGTGGTTTAGTACAATAAACCTTTGAGCTCCTTAAGGACGCCATCATCCTAAACGGATACTGATGACTGACATGTATAACTAGCGTGACATACAAGATCGCCACCACCCAAGATGCGGAGAATTGGTTAGAACATATAACCCTCACTCATAACAAGTCAAAGTGATGGTCAAGAACTCATACTCACCTAATACCTTATCGAGGTTTAGATCATCGAAGTCACCGAGATCTTGGTTCTTCACGACGGTCGAAAGAAGAACTCATCTCATCGTGATCCTTCAATACGCTCGAGACGTATCAAGACAGACAAGTAACTAAGTCAAGTCACTTATCTATACCGCAGCCTCAAACCAACAACTCGCCCTAAGTTGTCTCACCGTGAAACTTTTATATCTCATTGCTCGACCAATCATACGTACTTCGTGATCTTCACACATCGTATGATCTAACTTATATACGAGATAAGGGACACAGATATATGCAATCAAGTATTCAAATCGGATAGGAGATTGTAATAGTGGTAACAGAAACATTGTATACAAGCTCAACCAAACCGCTTTCAAGATACAATCCAACAATCTCCCACTTATACTAAAGCAAACTTTTAGTATACAATGTGTCTTTCTACTAGCTATTACAAACAACCATCACTTTGCTTCTCCCACTTATACAAAAGTTTTTTCTAAGTGGGTGCCATCAAGCGCAATCCAAGTCCTCTAACGTGTCCATCGAGACTTTATGCGCAGCTCTTCGTGAATGGATCCGCTAGATTTTCCGTTGTATCAATCTTTTCAATCAAGACGCCACCGCCTAACGATTTTCGTATGACATGGTACTTTCTCTCTATGTGTTTGGTCGCTTGTGGGTCCGTGGTTCCTTCGAAGTTTACATCGCACCGAGTTATCACAAGAAACTATGATACTGGGCAAACCAGTACCACATCTAGATCCATGAGGTAGTTCTCGAACCATACAGACCTCCTTAGAAGCCTCCGGCGGCTACATATTCGGCTTCCATGGTAGAGTCCGCAACGCATCGCCGCTTTGCACTCCGCCAGATACGGCTCCACCTCCCAAGGTAAACACATAGCCCGAGGTCGACTTTTTCTCATCACGGTCGCCTTGGAACCGAGTCTCAGATAACCCAAAGGCATTAGACTATCTCGCATGGTAAACCAGCCTATAATCTCGAGTCCTTTTCGTGTACTTGAGTATATGCTTTATCGCAATTCAATGAGCTTGTCCGTGGTTAGATCGATATTCAGCTACTATGCTCACCGCATAGCGTATATCGGCCTCGTGCATAAGATTACGCATATGAGACTTCCTACGGCGGAAGCGTAGGAACTTGTCTCATTCCTCTATCTCCTTTGCGGTCATAGGTGATCGCGTTTTAGATAAAGGAACGCCATGTCCAAAGGTAGCAATCCTTTCTTGGCGGTCCGCATACTAAAACGAGTAATCACAAGATCAATGTAAGACGCCCGAGATAAGCTCAATATTTTCTTCTTGCGATCTCGTAAACCTTGATCCCAAGAATGTACGCCGCATCTCCTAGGTCTTTCATTTGAAACCGATCGGATAACCAACTCTTTACGCCTCGATAATGACTTCACGTTGTTGCCAACTAGAAGGATGTCATCTACATAAAGTGCAAGAAATACCACATCACCGCTGACATCTAACCGACACACAACTCTCGCTAGGCAACTGGGTAAATCCATAGGACTTTACTACCTCGTCAAAGCGTAAGTTCCATGATCGGAGGCTCGCTTAAGCCCATAAATGGACTTCTTAAGCTTCCATACTAGATGCTCTTCACCCTTACCACATAACCTTCGTGTTGTCGCATATAGATGTCTCTACCTTCCTCAAGGTAACCGCTAGAAAAGCGGTTTTAACATCCATTTGCCAAACCTCTAGGTTCAGTGGGCTGCTATGGCTAGAAGAATTCGATGGACTTGAGATTGCTACAGCGAAAAGGTCTCATCGAAATCGATGCCCTCAACTGAGTGTACCCTTTCGCCACAAGCCCGGCTTTGAAAGTCGAAACCCTCCATCGGAATCTCTTCCTCTCAGATATCCACTTACTACCTATGGCCTCCTCGCCATCCGGTAGAGGTGTCTTTTCATATACATCCATAGTCGTTATGGACTCCATTTCTAAGTCCATAGCGGTGTGCCATGATCTTGCATCTATATCTTGTATCGCCTCTCGTATGTCCATGGTCGATTATCGATGTTCGTCTGGCCGACTAAATCCAAGATTTACCCACTAACATAAATCGCCGGGTCGACGAACAACCCTCCCACTACGACGAGGTTCTACAGCACAATGGCAACGGTGGGTGCAGATACTTGTGGTTCTCTAACTTGCACAACTTGCCGTGTAGGTACCACTTGTACGGTCGGTATCTCCAGTGAACTCGACCCACTTCAATTTCTTGAAGTATCCGTGTCCATCCTCCCACTAGACTCGACATCTCGCACCTTCGCCTAATCGGTGGTGGAATACCATCATCTTCTAATTCTTGAAGAATGATTTCAACTTTGGACTTATGATTTTCATATAATCCTCTTCTAAGAATCGAGCATTAGTGCTAATAATGACCTTCCCGATCCTTAGACTATAGAATAAACCACCTTCGCTCCTCTAGATAGCCAATAAACACCTTGCGGCCGATCTAGCCTCCAACTTGTCGCCTTCTTGTTCAAAGACATGCCGGATCGCCCCATATCCTTATGTGGCTTAAACGGGCTTGCGCCCAAACCACAACTTCGAAGGGTCTTTCGACCGACTTGGACGGTACTAGATTTAGCAAGTATGCCGCCTCAAGGCATATCCCCGTAATCTAAATAGCAATGTAGCATAACTCATCATAGATCTAACCATTTCCAAAAGAGTCCTATTTCTTCGCTCCCGACACACCATTTTGTTGTGGTGTGTGCCCGTGAAGTGCGCCGAGGTAATCCCACACTTCACTAGATAGTCCATAAACTCGTTATCGAGGTATTCGCCACCGCGATCGCATCAGCAGCGATTGATACTTTTACCTAGCTTCGTCTCCACTTCCGCCTTAAACTCTTTGAATTTCTCAAAGCATTCGGACTTCGGTGAAGCGGTATATGTATCCGCACCTCGAGTAATCACAATGAAAGTGACAAAATACTGCACCTCCACGAGCTTGTGTGGACATTGGTCCACACAGTCGAATGGACTAACTCCAACATTTCTTTGGCTCTATAACCCTTCGCTGAAGGGTCCGGTCGACATCTTACCTTCTATACAGATTCGCAGACCGAACGAGTAACCGTGAGATCACCCAACGCCCATTCTTAGCCGCCTTGATCCTATTTAGATTGATGTGACCTAATCTAAGATGCCAGAGAAAAGTAGAGCCATCTTCATGAAGAAAACTTTCTCTTTTAGGGTTTGATGAAGATGCAACATAGTTATAGGTATTATGTTTTGCGTAAATAGTATAAAGCTTAATTATATAAGGTGCCAACACGATAACTTCGTCATTTCTTATGATAGAAACACCACTATCAAAAATAATGTAATATCCATGAGTAAATAATTTCAAACAGAACAAGGTTCCACCGAAAATCCGCACATATAAAACGCCTTTCAAAACTAAAACTGTTGTCCCAAAACATAAAGAAACATCTCCAACCGCAACAACCGACTTCGCCGCGCTACCCATGGAGATCGTTATCTCGCCATCAAACAGCTCCCTTGTCCGCAGAACCCCGCAAGGTGTAACAAACATGATCGACATACCAGATCTACTACCCAAGAATGGGTAGAACAAGTCGCTAAACATGTTTCACATTAAAGCAAACGGCACTCGAGCCTCGAGCATAGGGCACTTGGCCTTCCAATGCCCTGGGCCCACCGCACTCAAGCACTCGCCTTCTCCTTTGGCTTCTTCAAGTCCTCCGGTGGCAACCATGTTCTTGCTCCCATTACTCCCACTATTTCCTTCGCTCTACCACCTTTGGTACCCTTTTCTATTTCCATTTTATGATGAAAATTTTGGGCCCTTAGATGTGCTAGCAAGAGCATGTGCTCCTTTTCCCATAACTCCTTCCGCAGAACGAGATCATTAAGCAACCGACTAAGTGTAAACTCGGTCTTGCTCATGATCGCATTCACGCGAAAGTTCTCAAAAGACTTGGGCGGTGTATTTAGGATGATATCGACCTTGGCTTGGCCGTCAATACCTCCTCCCAACCGATCAAGACTATCCATGAGACGAGTCATGTGGGAGACATGTTCATGGACCCAACTTCCTTCTTCCATCTTACACGCCAAGATTTCTCTCATTGTGTGGAAGTCGATCGTCCGATCCGATCGCCCAAACTTACCTCGAGACTTGACCAAATATCGTCGCGCTCTACCATCGACCGATGTTGCACCGCAAGCCTTTGGACATCGTAGTCATCATATAGCATTTAGCCATATTGTTCGACTTATTCCAAAGTCTCGCCGACTCGCCGCTTCATTAGTCGATGCGTCAAGAAGGGCATCGGGTTTAGGAGTAGTGAGAACAAACATGTGTTCTTCAAATGATAAGAACATATTCCATGTTTCGCTTTCACTGATAAAAATTTGGACCGGATAACGGATTTTGTGCGAGCATATTGATAATCGATGTAAGAGACATATCCGAAACGATAATGTAAACACATAAGCATACGATCGCAAATAATTCGTGAATAATAATATTGTAACCTTTGATAAAACAATATTAATTGAAACCTCCAATCGCCCAAGGAATTCCACATGCAAGCCACGCGTGTGGACGCCATACATGAACCCCCGACTGCACTAAAATATACCTTTTAGTCGCTTAATTTCAATCCATGTCAACTTATCCTTATGACAAATGAAATTAATGATTGGACCTTACTAGACCACATCACTATCGCAAGAAGGGACTTCATGGAAGTTGTACTGAGGTGATGTCTAAGCATTGACCACAATTTTAACAAAGAGAAAATGAATTCTTAGAATTGGTATACCACCTGACCATACCGCCCAATTCAAATTCTTTTGTTATCTCATTTTATATCTATCTCTAGAGAACTTATGAAAATCGCACATGCAAGCCACGCGTGTGGATCGCCATACGAAACTTCCACTTCTCAATAGATTTAAAATGTTTTATTTAGAAATCTCATCTAACAAACTTATGATAAACAAGGCAAGCAAGCCACGCGTGTGGATCGCCATCACAGCAAGGCCTCACTTTGTTTAGAGATCAAAAGTGGAGGTCTTGACATTTTAATTTGAAAAATTAATTTGTCGGGTTGCTTGCTTAGTCTTTTATTCAAAAGGTTTGTCCATGCAGATCACGTAATCCTAGCATGCTTTTCTATAGAACTCAACATGTAAAACATGCTCGCGTAATTCTAAAATATGCTTGATAAACGCGATAATCCTAGCATGCTTACTATGCGCATCCAATTACGTAAAACACTTAAAGGTTTGTCAACGTAATATAAACATACATAGCATGCTATCGCATAATTTAAACATCCACGACATGCATATGAACGATAAAAATAAAATAAAATGTTCATCGCGCTCAATCGTGAAACCCGACATTTAAATCTAATCTATTACATAGATTTACAAAGCATGCAATTAAACTTCAAAACGGGCCTCGCGCACCCGCACGGACCGGATTCAACAACGGGCCTCGCGCACGGGCACGGACCGAAAAACTGAAAACGGGTCCGGGCCCGGTCGGCCCATGCTAGGCAGGCACAGGCAAGGCCCACCGCCCGCCTCTCTTGCGTCGCCACCGCCTGCTGTCCTCGCGGGCTACCTGCGTCGCTTATCCGTCGAGCACGCTGCAGGCCACGCCCGCGCCGAACATCCGCCGAGACGTCGTCGCCCGGCCGAAACTCACGATCGCGAAGTCCGCTCGCTGGCGCCGGGTTTCTCGCAACGCCGCCGCCGCCGCTCGCTAGCTCGCTCGCTTGCGGCCGTCAGATCTCGCGATCGCCGATCGCCGATTGCTCGCGATGGCGCCAGGATCTCGCGCGAACGCGACGCCTCGTCGCCACGCCTCCGCGATCGCCTCGCGATCATGCGGCTCGCCGCGAGATACCGCCGAGGGACCGCCGAGTGACTCGTTTTTCCCGTCGTTTCGTTCTTCGTTCTTTCGCTTCGTTCTTCTTTACGGATAAGATTTACATAATAAAATCTAATCTAACCACGAATTTTCTCGTGGTGAAAACAACAACATCCGACAAAAAAATAAACGAGCCACGATGAACCATGGATCCACAATTAAATAAACCCACGTAATAATCAAACGTGAATTAATCCAATGAGCCAAGATTCGATCCCGTGCTCGATACCAATTGTAGGGAAAACGTATGTTAACCCTCGCCCCGAGGATCCATCTTGGGTGTTTAATTCACCATACATTGATTATAAACCTAGCATGCGTCTATATAATTAATTGCAACACGTAGGGGTTTTCTCGTGTTTACCTTTGGATCTGTCGAGGTGGATCGAACGGGATGAACGGATCGAACGGATCGAGACTCGTGCTTTGATCTTCTGGACTGTATCCCGGTTGCCCAATCTCCAACGTCGAGTGAGGACGATCTATGGAGAATGCTTCGGAAAATCACCCAACCACACTTATGGAATTTTCGAGAATCCTCACACTCTTGAAATATGTGATGCACGAAAATTGTAGGTTTAATTATGTGATCATTAACCTAGACTTTATCTCATACCTTATATTTATAATGCACTACCTTAATCCTATATGGAATTTTACCATAATCCTATATGGAATATTACCATAATCCTATATGGAATATTACCATAATCTTAGGATTATTTCCATACTCTCAGGATTATTTCCATACTCTCAGGATTATTACCATAATCTTATATGGAAAGGATCTATGCATATACCATAAATATAATTATATCCTTATGGATAAAGAGAATAAAAATCTTGCCAATGGGAGCACATAGGGGGCCGATTTTCTTGTAGCTATGGGCCTGGATGGGCCAGCCCAGGGATCAAATGCAAGGAATAAAGATGGGCCTCAAATAAATTAATTATCTTATGTTCAGCCCAGAACATAAATTAATTTATAAACATTCGATCATGCCACTAGAGAAAGAATGTTGACTTACCCCTTTATTACCGAAGTTGAGTCGGGCTTGCACTTAGACATTACGAATCCTCAGATTTAAGATATCGAACGTCCATTAATCATTTCTAGCAACTGATCGCTTAAACGACACAACCTTATTTCCTTAAGTAGTACCACTCAACCTTATTATTGTACTTGAGCTAACTCAACCTCGCGGGGTTTAGTACAATAAACCTTTTGAGCTCCTTAAGGGACGCCATCATCCTAAACCGATACGGTGACTGACATGTATAACTAGCGTGACATACAAGATCGCCACCACCCAAGACGCGGAGAATCTTGGTTAGAACATATAACCTCACTCATAACAAGTCAAAGTGATGGTCAAGAACTCATACTCACCTAATACCTTATCGAGGTTTAGATCATCGTAAGTCACCGAGATCTTGGTTCTTCACGACGGTCGTAAAGAAGTACTCATCTCATCGTGATCCTTCAATACGCCTCGAGACGCATCAAAGATAGACAAGTAACTAAGTCAAGTCACTTCTTATCTATATCGCAGCCTCAAACCGACAACTCGCCCTTAAGTTGTCTCACCGTGAAACTTTTATATCTCATTAAGCTCGACCAATCATACGCACTTCGTGATCTTCACACACCGTATGATCTAACTTATATATGAGATAAGGGACACGATATATGCAATCAAGTATTCAAACCGATAGGAGATTGTAATAGTGGTAACAGGAAACATTGTATACAAGCTCAACCAAACCGCTTTCAAGATACAAATCCAACATTGTGTCACCCTACTGTCGGCAGTCGCGATAAATGATCAGCTACTTGATTCTCTGTTCCCTTTCTATCTTCGATTTCCAGATCAAATTCTTGCAAGAGCAAGATCCACCGAATTAACCGTGGCTTGGCATCTTCTTGGTGACAAGATATCTCACGGTCGCATGATCCGTGATAAACAATCACTTGACCCTACCGGTAGGCTCTAAACTTTTCACAGGCAAATACTACAGCAAGCAGCTCTTTCTCTGTTGTGGTGTAATTGATTTGAGCCTCCACCAATGTTTTGCTCGCATAATAGATGGAATGGAATACCTTTTCCCTTCGTTGACCCAAAGATGACCCCACAAAGAAAGTCACTACACACACATCACCTCAAAGGGCAAAGACCAGTCTAGACCAATAATCACCGGGCTGTCTCTAGAGCTCTTTTCAAAATATCAAACGCCTTCAAACATTCGGAAGTAAACTCAAAGTGGCGATTTTTCTCCAGCAAAGCACATAGTGGCTTAGCAATTTTTGAAAAATCCTTTATAAACCGCCTATAAAATCCTCAAGATATCCCAAGAAACTCCACACACCTTTACGGTAGTAGGTGGTGGAAGTTTGTCGATCACTTCAATCTTTGCTCTATCCGGTTCTATTCCTTTCTTGGATATGTGATGGCCTAGCACGATGCCCCTTCGCACCATGAAATGGCATTTTCCCAATTTAAAATCAAGCTGTCGCCTCACAACGCTCGAACCTTCCCCAAATTACTCGGGCATATCCCAAAAGTATCTCCAACACGGAGAAATCATCCATGAAGATTTCCGATTTCTCCACCATATCCGGTAATATGGCCATCATGCAACGCGGAACGTTCTTTGGCATTACAAAGCCCAAAAGGCATTCTTCTAAAAGCGAAAGTGCCATAGGGACGGTGAATGTGGTTTTGTGTTGATCATGGTGCAATAGCAATTTGATGATAGCGAATATCCATCTAAAAAGCAGAAGAACTCATTACCGACGAGTTTATCGAGCATCTGATCTATGAATGGCAGAGGAAAATGATCTTTCCTGGTTTCCGTGTTCAGTTTTCTGTAGTCAACACAAACACTCTATCCAGTTATCACCCGAATTGGAATCAATTCTTGTCGATCATTAGCAATCATAGTAATCCCCCATTTCTTAGGAACGCATTGCACTGGGCTTACCCAAGAACTATCCGAGATTGGATAAATGATTCCAAAGATCCACCATTTAATAACTTCTTTCTTCAACACTTCTTTCATTCTTTGGATTAAGACGACGCCGTTGTTTCTATGGAAGTCTTGTGGCAATCTTCCAAGAATATCTTATGCATGCATGCAGAAGGGCCGATCCTTTTATATCGGCAATTGACCATCCAATAGCTCTTTGTATTTCCGCAACACCGCAAAGCAATGATTCTTCCTTTCGTGCTCGAGAGCGGTGAAATGATTGCCGAAGAGTTTTCCCCGCCCAAATATGCATATTTCGGATGGTTGGGCAAGTTTTCGACTTAACGTTGGAGGTCTCGCCGATTGAAGGTTTGGATCCTGGATGACACGATCTGCAGCCCCAACGACTACGGGAGGCGGCCGATACGTGGCATAACAGAATACCTCTCGTCAGAGGGATACTTAGGAAACTCCCTACCTTGCTCCAATTCCATGAGATCAACATATTCCTTATCACTATTCTCGGACTGAGATGAGTGCTCTAGCATTGTATCCGCAATGACCTGCTCCAGAACTTGAATCACCGAGCATTCTTCCACTTCATGGGATACTTCATAGCATTGAATACATTGAACGTAACCTTCTCGATCATTTACCTCATTGTGAGTTCGCCAACATCAATCAAAGTCCTTCCATTCTGCAGGAAAGGACGTCCCAAAATAATAGGAACCTCGTGATCGCTTCATAATCCAAAATAATGAAATCGTGGGAAAATGAACGTATCCACCTTTACTAGCACATCTTCAATTTTTCCTTCTGGACGAGCCATGATCCGTCTCGCCAATTGCAAAGTCACTGTTGTGGGTCTAGCCTCCCTATCCCAAGTCGAATATTGTAGCGACATTAAATTTATACTGCCCCAAATCGCATAGAAACACGATCGACATCGCGTCCTCCAATTGAACATGGAATTGTGAAGCTCCCTGGATCTTTCAACTTGGGTGGGATTTTGCTTTTTAAAATAGTATTGCTGCTCTCGGTTAGTGCCACTGTTTCGAACTCACCCAACCGTCTCTTCTTGGTTAGGATGTCTTTCAAGAACTTCACATAATTTGGCATATGTTCCAAAGCTTCGACCAACGGAATATTAATATGCAATTGCTTTAAGACATCTAGGAATCTTCGAAACTGAGCATCTTGTTGTTTCTTTTTCAGCCTATCGGGGAAAGGAGGTGGTGGACGATATAACACATCATCCGATTGCTTCTGCGATGGATTTGCTGCAGCAGGCTTCTCAGCATTAAGAGGTTTCTTCGATGCGTCCGTTTCTGAAACTTTGCTGTAGCTTTTTGATAACACAACCTTCTCTTCTTGGTCCAGCAATTCTGTTTCATGCATTTGCTTTCCACTTCTTAGAGTGACAGCCTTGACATGTTCCTTGTCTTTCCGTGGGTTTTCCGTGTCACTTGGCGGATTACCAAGTGGTCGATTCCTCATCTCGTTGGCGAATTGTCCGATTTGGACCTCCAAATTCCTTAGAGAAGTGGATCGCCTCAGACATTCTTGATCTGTCTTAGCCATATACTCCCTCATCAAAGTTTTAATAGATTTGGGCTATGGAACGGCTTGTTGCTGCTTCTGTTGGAAATTTTGTTGTTTTCTCATAATTTCCCCCACCATTTGTTCCGGACCCTTGGCCTCCCCACGAAAAATTAGGATGTTGTCGCCATCTAGGATTGTACGTTTGTGAATAAGGATTATTCCTCTGGCCATTCTGATTTCCCATGTAACACACAGAAGCTGGGTTTGACGGGCAACTATCAAATGTATGCCCTTCCCCATAATAAACGCATGACACCTCATTCACTTGCATCGTGGGTGCAACCACCAGAACGCTTGTCGGCTGAATAGCTGGATTAGTTACTTACATGCTCTTTAACATATTGCTCATGGATGCCACTTGAGCGGTTAATGCCGTCAGGGCATCAACCTCCAAAACACCGGCAACCGATTTCTTTCCCATTGTAGCACGAGAATTGGACCATTGGCAATTGTTATTAGCAATCCTTTCCAAGATCTCATATGCCTCATTGTAGGATTTAGAGAGAATAGCCCCATTTTCGGAGGCGTCAAGCACCAAGCGTGTAGAAGCGTTTAACCCATTGTAGAAAGTCTCAAGTTGAATGCAATGCGGGATGCCATGGTGAGGGCATTTCCGTAGCAATTCCTTATAACGTTCCCATGCCTCGCACACTAACTCATCATCCATCTGTTGAAACGACATGATGTCATTCCGGAATCTTGCATTCTTTGTAGGTGAAAATACTTCATCAAAAAAATTTCCCCTAGCTCGCTCCATGAAGTGATAGAATCTGATGGAAGACCATTCAACCATGCTTTTGCACGATCTCTTAGTGAAAAGGGAAACAACCACAGCCTCAGTGCTTCGGCCGAAACCCCAAGCAACTTGAACGAATCACTGACCTCCAAGAAAGACCGAAGATGAAGGTGTGGATCCTCTGTGGCCTGACCACTGAACTGCCCCACCGTTTGAAGCATTTGAAACATGACCGGCTTTAGCTCAAATTGATTTGCTTGCACCTCTGGTCTTGTAATTCCCGGATTTAACACATTAAATCTGGGGTTAGCATAATCACGTATACCCCTTCCCAGTCATCAGCAATAACTAGGGCATTTCCTCCATTATTTGCATCACCTTCTAGTGCGGCCATTTTGGCGTGCGCTCTGCGAGCGTTTTGCTGTCGCTTTCCTCGATGAAAGGTGCATTCAATTTCTGGATCTAACGGGTATAATACCTGCGCTTTTGCCTTGCGCATATACCACAATCCAAGAGCCCTGTTTGCGTAAAATAACATAAACAAAGTTAACTACTAATTACTAAGAAACACAAAGTTGCAATATCAACGTAATTTATAATTGGCGATCCCGACAGCGGCGCCTAAAAACTTGTTGGGTGTGTAATGTAACACAATATAAAGTACGCATAAGTGCGTAATCAACAAGTAATACACGAAAGTATTCGAGATCGAATCCACGAGATCGCGATATAAGTCACATTGACAACCACTTTGTTTAATAAAAATGCAATAAAGGAAATTTCAACAGGTGGTAGCTCCTGAATATGAAGCACAACTAAGAACCTATGCTAAGATAATACTACGGCAAAGCAAGATAAAATACCAAACACAAAGCTACGGGAAAAACAACTGATAACAAGAAAGAGAAACAGACTTGACCTCTCGATTCCACCCATGCTTTGTACTAATATTGCTACAGCCTTATTGTCGCATCATCGCTATGACATGAACTTCTTCGATTCTTAGTATTTTTCCAAATCTAAGATTACATTCTATGGAGCTAATCAATAAATTCCTATATCGAACTTACTCTTAGAATACTTATACTAATCCTTTCACATTTGCCACGCAAGGTAAATACATAGTCCTATGCTATTCACACATATAATATTTAAATCATGTTCTTGCATCACTCTCTTGTGTTCCACTCTACAAGAACTTCCCAAAGAATCATAGAGCTAGAATCTCACCAATGGTGATCAAGCACAAGCAAGATAAATACATCCCAAAAGAGCAATAGCGATTTAACGAAATATCGCGAGAAATGAGTTCATCCCAAGAGCATGGGGTTCATCAAGAGATCAAGCCTTAAAGTTTTAGCTCATAACGAGCAGTTCAACAATATTCAAAAAAACAAATGCCATAACAAGCTAAGAAGAAATCGAGAAGAAGAAAACAAAATCGTCACCGAATCGCGTGCTCGTTCTTGGATAAATCGCCTCTTCGATGGCTTCCTCTCAAAGATAGCTCTTTTGCTCTCCTTCCGCTCTGCCCAAAGATGATTCTCTCCTCCTAGAAAATGGCGTCCTTTCTTATAACATGCCCCGGTTGTTTTAGGGGTGCGATCTAGCACCGCCTTTCTTCATCCTCCTCGATTTTTATTCCTTTTTATGTTGGCTCTGATAGAGAACAAGTCGCTCATCTCCTTTATGCTGTCGTGGCCAGCTGCCATGTGGTAGTGGTCCTGCTAATCTCCTCTCAGCCTTCAGCCAAAACCGTCCACTCCATGTTGTTGCTCGTCCACAAGTACGAGCTCGACCACAAGTACGAACTTGTCCACTTCATTTCACAAGCACGAGCTCGTCTACGCTTACGAGCTGGACTTCGCATACGAGCTCGACTTCGCTTACGAGCTCGACTTCAGCATCGTCTATTCTTTCTTCTTTCCTTATACGAGCTCGACCGCCCACAGTAACTCAAAGATCGTCTGCATTCTTTCCTCTTTCCTTATACGAGCTCGACTTCGCATACGAGCTCGACTTCGCTCCAGCAGAACTCCAGCATCGTCTGTTCTTTCCTCTTTCCTGCTACATACCGTAGAATGATTAAATAATGCATAAAATGTACACAATACACCTTAAAAGCACTTGACTCAATCCTGACACGCACACACTCGAAAACATAACATAAACATATAAAACATAAAAAAACATACGAACAGAGCACATAACACTCAAGGTTATTTAAATCAAAAAGGCCATATAATAACTCTTTTACAAGAGTTATCAACGAGTACAGAATGTTCTGGAGAAGAACTAGAGATCGACCTAGCGACCGCTAGGCCGGCCGAGAGGAATAACAAAGACGAGTCCGTAGGAGCTCGTGACCACCCTAGCGGTCGCGAGGGAGGCCGCGAGGCAAACCCGAAGAAGATTATTCCAACTTACACTCCTCCGATCCCGTTCCCAAGTCGGCTAGCTAAGCCAAAATTTGACGATAAGCTGGCCCGGTTTATGGAGATGTTTCATATGGTGCACATCAACATTCCATTGCTAGATGCACTCAGAGACATGCCGGGATATATGAAGTTCTTGAAGGATGTTGTGGCCAACAAGAAGAAGTTGGGAAAATTTGTGACTATTAATTTGTCTCAAGAGTGCAGTGTTGTACTACAAAAGAAGTTGCCGCTCAAGCAGAAAGATCCAGGCAACTTCACGATCGCGTGTGTCATTGGAGGATAGACTTTCTCCCGAGTGTTATGCGATTTAGAGGCAAGCATCAACCTGATGCCGTTGTCCATATTTAACAAATTGGAGATTGGAGAGATCAAGCCTACTACCATTGCTCTCCAGATGGCAGACGCATATGTTACCTATCCGAAGGGGATAGTGGAAGACGTGCTCGTCAAGGTCAGGGATTTTATCTTTCTAGCGGACTTTGTAGTCCTTGACATGCCAGAAGATGGGGAACACGCCTCTCATTCTTGGGAGACTGTTCTTATCCACAAGCATAGTACTGATCGACGTGCAGGATAGAGACCTCACTTTTAGGGTCAATGATGAAGAGAAAAATCTCTATTTATGATGCAATGAAGCAACCTGAAGAGAAGATGGTGGAAGAGTGTCATGTCATTGAGCAACCGTCTTCCACCCATTTACAGTCAGAAGATCCTGTTGAGTTTTGCATCCAGAACTCAATTTTTACTTCGTCGGACCTCGATGAAGCTTGTGATGAGATTTTGGAGTACCTTGAAGTGATAGAAGAAGTAAAGGCCCTCCCTGAGGAGTCAGTGTCTTACTTAGATGTGAGGAAGCCAGTTGGAGGAGAAAACATTATAGTGGCGATAGAAGAGCACACCCCCAAGGTGGAATTGAAAGAGTTACCTGACCACCTCCATTATTGCTTTCTAGGAAAAGATGAGACTTGTCCAGTTATAGTCTCCTCAGAGTTGACATAGGAAGAATTGACGAAGCTGATGACCGTGCTGAAGCAGTATAAGTCTACAATTGGGTGGTCTATTTATGATATTAAGTGAGTCAGCCCTTCGATTTGCATGCACCGGATACTATTGGAGAACGAGTACAAACCGAAGGTGCAACCTCAACGCCGGCTGAATCCGACAATGCAAGAAGTAGTGAGGAAGGATGTACTGAAGCTGTTAGATGCGGGCATGATCTATGCGATATCAGACAGTGAGTGGGTGAGCCCAACTCAAGTGGTGTCTAAGAAAAGGGGTGTCACTGTGATATTAGAGATGATAAGAACGAGCTTGTGGCAACAAGGCTCGTGACAGGATGGTGTGTGTGCATTGACTACCGTGCTTTGAATGCAGCCACAAGGAAGAACCATTTTTCCCTGCCCTTCATTAATCAGATGTTGGACAGACTGGCAGGATATAGGTTTTATTGCTTCCTGGATGGATATTCGGGGGACAATCAGATTGCTATCTCCCCAGAGGACCAGCACAAGACGGCTTTCACATGTCCTTATGGAGTCTTTGCTCATAGGAGAATGCCATTTGGTTTATGCAATGCTCCAGCCACTTTTCAGAGATGTATGATGTCCATATTCCATGGCTTGATCGAAAACATTACGGAGGTGTTCATGGATGACTTTTTCGTGTTTGGCTCTTCTTTTGACCATTGTCTCCACAATCTGTCCCAAGTGTTACACAGGTGTGAGGAGACGAATCTAGCGCTCAACTGGGAGAAGTGCCATTTTATGGTTAAGGAAGGTGTGGTACTTGGCCACATGGTTTCTGCTAAGGGCTTGGAAGTAGACCGAGCCAAGATCGTTCTGTCGAGTGTTCGGCCCTTCCACCAATGTCAAATCTATGAGGAACTTTCTCGGACATGCCGGCTTTTACAGACGCTTCATCAAGGACTTTTCCACGATCACGAAGCCGCTGTGTGGATTGCTAGAGAAGGACACTAAGTTTTTGGTCACCAATGACTGCGTTGGGGCGTTTGAGAAGTTGGAGCAGACTCTAATCTCGACTCCAGTTTTGGTCTCACCTGATTGGAGCCAGCCTTTCGAGCTTATGTGTGATGCTAGTGATTGGGCGATGGGGCGTGTTGGGGCGAAAGAGATAAACTATTCAGAGTCATTTATTATGCAAGTAAGACGCTTGACACGGCTCAGATGAACTACACCACCACGGAGAAGGAGCTACTTGCAGTGGTCTATGCTTTTGATAAGTTTAGACCTTATTTGGTGGGCACCCACACTATTGTCCATACCGACCATGCGATCGTTCGCTATCTGTTCAACAAGAAAGACTGAAGCCAGTTAGTGAGATGGTTTCTCTTCGTGAATTCGACATGGAGATCAAGGACATGAAAGGTGCGAGAATGTGGTGACGGACCACTTATCTAGATTGGAGAAGCGTAGAAGGAAAGATAAGAGGGTGGGATCAGGAGAACTTCCCAAGCGAGCACATTATGAGCATATTTGATCATACTCCATGGTACCAGTTTCGTGAACTATTTGGTTATTGAGTAATGCCCTTCGTGCGGTTCTCATCGGAAGAAGAAATTTCTCCTGACGTGAAATTCTACTATTGGGATGATCACCATCTTTACCGCTGATGTGCCGATGGCCTGATACGTCGTTGTCTCCCCTAAAGGGAATGGGATAAGATAATTCATGAGTGCCACAGTTCTTTGAGTAGAGGATATTTTGCAGCGGCCAAGACTGCAACAAAAGTCTATTTGAGTGGTTTCTACTGGCCTTCCATCTTTAAAGATTGCCAAACATTTGTGAAGAGCTGTGACAGATGTCAAAGGATGGGAAAAGTCACTAAGAAGGATGAGATGCCTCAGAATAGCATTGTGGAAGTGGGGCCATTTGATCTATGGGGAATTGACTTTATGGGTCTGTTTCCCATGTCTTGTGGATTCACTTACATTCTGCTTGCTGTGGAATACGTGTCACGATGGGTGGAGGCGATTCCCACAGCCACTAGCAACTCCAAGGTAGTAATTAAATTCTTACATAAAAACATTCTAACTTGCTTTGGTGTGCCTAGGGCTTTGATCAGCGATGGAGGGTCACACTTCAAAAACAAGTGGCTAGGCCATATCATAGCTAAATATGGAGTAAAGCACAGAGTCACCTCTCCATACCATCCACAGGCAAATGAGCAAGCTGAGCTCGTGAATCGAGAGATCAAGAGGATATTAGAGAAACCTTCGTCCAAAGGAAGGATTGGGCTAAACAGTTGGATGATGCTCTGTGGGCCTACCGGACTGCCTATAAAGCCCCTATAGGTTTATCTCCATATCAACTGGTATTTGGAAATCTTGCCATCTGCCGGTTGAGTTGGAGCATAAAGCCTATTGGGCCACAAGAAGGATAAACATGGATTTCAAGGAGGCCGGATTGAGAAGGGTCGAACAACTGCTAGAGCTAGACGAGTGGAGGAACGAAGCTTTCGAGAACTCCCGCATTTACAAGGAAAGAGCGAGAAAGTTCCATGATCTCACCATTCGCCCAAAGGGGTTCTTGTAGGGAAAACTAAGTTTAGCCCTCTCCCGAGGATCTATCTTGGATGTTTAATTCACCATACATTGATTATATTCCTATCATGCACCTATATAATTAATTGCAACACGTGAGGGATTTTTCGTGTTTACCTTTGAATCATCGGTAGAGCGGATCGAGACTGGTGCTTTGATCTTACGGGCTGTATCCGGTTGCCCAATCTCCAATATCAGTGAGGATAATCTATGGAGAATGCTACGGAAAATCACCTAATCCTCTGTAATATTTTCAAAATTATCTCCTAAGAGCTATAGGAATTTCGAAAATTGTGTGATGTGTAATTCGAGATTAGCTTTGATCTTATCTCTTACCTTATATTTATAATGCGTTACCATAATCCCATAAGGAAAGGATCCATGCATATCCCATAAATATAATAATATCCTTATGGATAAAGAGAATCAAATCATATCCATAGAGAGAGAGCGCCGATTTTCCTCCTAACCGAACTGGATGGGCCAACGACCAGGATCAAATGCAAGGAATAAAGATGGGCCTCAAATAAATTAATTATCTTATGTTCAGCCGAACATAAATTAATTTATAAACATTCATTCATGCCACTAGAGAATAAATCTTGACTACCCTTTATTACCGAAGGTGAGTCGGACTCGCATTTAGACATTACGAATCCCGTATTTAAGATATCATGCGTCCATTAATTATTTAGAGCATTACATTGCTTAAAATAATTAATATCTTTAATTCTTAGGTAGTACCACTCGACCTTATTATTGTACTTGAGCTAACTCAACCGGCGGGGTTTAGTACAATAAACCTTTTGAGCTCGCTTAGGGGCGTCATCATCCTAGCGGATACGGTGACTTGATACGAGATAACTAGCATGACATACAAGCACCGCCACCACCCAGATGCGGAGAATATTGGGTTGAACGTATAACCCTCACCCATAACAAGTCAAAGTGATGGTGACAACTCATACTCACCTAATACCTTATCGAGGTTTAGATCATCGTAAGTCCCGAGATCTAGGTTCTTCACGGCGGTCGATAGAAGAACTCATCTCATCATGATCCATCAATACGTCGAGGCGTGCCAGCATAGACAAGCAACCAAGTCGAGTCACTTCATCTATACCGCAGGCTATCACGACAACTCGTCCTCAAGTTGTCTCACCAAGTGATTCTTTTATATCTCATTAAGCTTGACCAATCATACGAGACTTACGTGATCTTCTACACCTTGTATGATCTAACTTATATATGAGATAAGGGACACGAATATATGCAATCAAGTAATCAAATCGGATAGGAGATTGTAATAGTGGTAGCGAAACATTGTATACAAACTCGACCAAAAGCGCTTTGAGTATACAAATCCAACAATCTCCCACTTATACTAAAGCAAACTTTTTGTATACAATGTGTCTCTACTAGCTATTACAACAAAACCATCACTTTGCTTCTCCAACATACAAAAGTTTCCTTTCTAAGTGGGTGTCATCAAAGCGCAATCCATGTCCTCGAATGTGCGCCGTGAGACTTTTGTGGCGGGCTCTTTGTGAATGGATCCGCTAGGTTATCCGTCGTATCAATCTTTCAATTAGCACGTCCCTAGTCTAATGATTTCTCGTATAACATGGTACTTTCTCTCTATGTGTTTGAGTCGCCTTGTGGGTCCGTGGTTCCTTCGAGTTTGCCCTTGCTTGAGTTATCACGATGAAACTATGATACTCTTGGGCAAACCGGTACCACCTAGATCCATGAGGTAGTTCTTGAACCATACATCCTCCTTGCAGACCTCCAAGGCGGCTACATATTGGCTTCCATGGTAGAGTCCGCAATGCATATTTGCTTTGCCCTACTGCCGGGATCGGCTCCCGCTCCCAATGTAAACACATAGCACGAGGTAGACTTTTCTCATCACGGTCGACTTAGAAATCCGAATCAGTATAACCCAAAGGCATTAGACTATCTGCATGGTAAACCTAGCCTATAATCTCGAGTCCTTTTCGGTGCTTGAGTATATGCTTCTCTGCGGATCCAATGAGCTTGTCCGAGGTTAGGCGATATCTAGCTACTATACTACCGCATAGCGAATATCGTGCCTCGTACACAAAGATTGCATACATGAGACTTCCTACGGTGGGGCGTAAGGAACTTGTCTCATTTCTCTATCTCCTTTGCGATCATAGGTGATTGCTCCTTAGATAAAGGAGCGCCATGTACGAAAGGTAGCAATCCTTTCTTGGCGGTGCATACTAAAACGAGTAATCACGGTATCAATGTAAGGCGCCCGAGATAAGCTCAACATTTTCCTCTTGCGATCTCGGTAAACCTTTATCCCAAGAATATACGTTGCATCTCCTAAGTCTTTCATTTGAAGCGATCGGATAACCAACTCTTCGTCGATAACAACTTCACATTGTTGCCAACTAGAAGAATGTCATCTACATAAAGTGCAAGAAATATCACATCACCGTTGACATCTAAATGATACACACAACTCTCGCTAGGCAACTAGGTAAATCCATAGGACTTTACCACCTCGTCAAAGCGTAAGTTCGAGGATCGTGAGGCTTGCTTAAGCCCGTAAATGGACTTCTTAGCTTCCATACTAGATGCTCTTCACCCTTCACCACATAACCTTGGGTTCTTTGCATATAGATGTCTCTACCTTCCTCAAGGTAACCATTTAAGCGGTTTCACATCAATTTGCCAAACCTCAAGGTTGAGTGGGCTGCTATGGCGGAAGAATTACGATGGACTTGAGCATTGCTACAAAGCGAAAAGGTCTCATGAAATCGATGCCCTCGAACTGAGTGTACCCTTTCGCCTGAGCACGGCTTTAAAAGCGAAACCTCTCCATCCGAATCTCTTCCTCTTGTATACCCACTTACTACCTATGGCTTCCTTGCCATCCGGTAGAGGTGTCTTTCGTATACATCCATAGCTGTTATGGACTCGATTTCTAAGTCCATAGCGGTGTGCCATGATCTTGCATCAATGTCTTGTATCGCCTCGTTGTACGTCCATGGGTCAATTATTGCCTGTTCGTTTCCCGGGACTAAATCCGAAGATTCACCCACGAACATAAATCGCTCGGGTTGACGAACAACCTCCCACTACTGACGAGGCGCTACTGAGCCTGATAGCAGGTGGGTGTAGTAACTTGTGGTTCTCATCTTGCACAACTTCTTTGGATAGGAGCCACTTACGCGACGGTATCTCGATGGAACTCGACCCACTTCAATTTCTTGAAGTATCTGGTGTCGATCCCTCCCACTAGACACGACATCTCGTACCTTTGGCTTAATCGGTGGTGGAATACGATCATCTTCTAATTCCTGAAGAATGATTTCAACTTTGGATTTATGGTTTGTCATATAATCCTCTTCTAAGAATCGGGCATTAGTGCTAATAATGACCTTCCCGATCCTTAGAACTATAGAATAAACCACCTTCGTCCCTCTAGGATAGCGATAAGCGACCTTGCGTCGGATCTAGCCTCCAACTTGTCGGCGCTTCTTGTTCAAAGACATGTGTTTGGATCGCCCCATATCCTTATGTGGCTTAAACTGAGCTTGCGCCCAAACCACAACTCGAAGGGGTCTTTTCGATCGACTTGGATGGTACTAGATTTAACAAGTATGCCGCCATTTCTAAGGCATACCCCGAACGAAATAAGCGATGTTGCATAACTCATCATTGATCTAACCATTTCTAAAAGAGTCGTATTTCTCGCTCGACACACCATTTTTTGTGGTGTGTGTCTTGTAGTGATTTGGGAGGTAATCCCACACTTCACAAAATAGTCCATAAACTCGTTCTTGAGGTATTCGCCGCAGCGATCAGACCCATGATGACTTGATACTCTTACCAAGCTTCGCCTCCACTTCGCCTTAAACTCTTTGAATTTCTCAAAGCATTCGGACTTGCGGTGAAAGCGGTATACGTATCCGCCTTGAGTGTCGTCGATGAAAGTGACAAAATACTCGTACCCTCCACGAGCTTGTGTGGACATGGGTCCACACAGTCGAATGGACTAGCTCAACACGCTTTGGCTCTATAACCCTTCGCTTTGAAGGGTGCGGTTGACATCTTACCTTATCACGAGATTCGCGGATGGGAGCAGATAAGCGTGAGATCACCCAACGCTCCATTCTTAGCGGTCTTTGGATCCTATTTAGATTGATGTGACCTAATCTAAGATGCCAGAGAAATGTGGTGTCATTTCTGAAGAAAACTTTCTCTTTTTAAGGTTTGAAGAAGATGCTGACATAGTTATAGGTATTATGTTTTGCGAAATAGTATAAAGCGAATTATATAAAGTGCCACCACGAGATAACCGTCATTTCTTATGATAGAAACATCACTATCAAAAATAGCGAATATCCATGAATAAAAGTTTGAAAGAAATAAGGTTTCGCGAAACTCGCACATATAAAGCGTCCTTTAAAACTAAAGCTGTTCTATCAAAACATAAAAAACATCTCCACCGCAGCGGCCTCGACTTTCGCCGCGTTGCCCATGGAGATCGTTATCTCGCCATCATGCGACTCCCTTGTCGCGGGAACCCCTACAAGGTGTAACAAACATGATCGATCGCGACCGTATCTTCTACCCATGAATGAGTAGAACAAGTCGCTAAACATGTTTCCGTTACTAAAGCAAATGGCGTACCTTGAGCCTTGAGCATAGAGCACTTGGCCTTCAATGCCGGTCTTGCCGCGCAAGTGATCGCTCCTTTTCACACGCAAAGGGTGTAAGTGCGGGGTAGCAATATCGTATCCACAGAGATTGTATCACGAAAACATAGAAGCTAGCTCAACGACTATTCATCATTATTCAAGCACAGAATAAGGGTGAGAGGTTTTAGGGCTTCGGAAATTAATCCAAAGCAAAGGTAACCAAACAGAAATATAAAATAAAGCGATAAAATCACGAAAGATGATTATAAAGAAAGACTAACCCTAGGGATGCACCAATCCTATCCACAACGATGTTTATCCTGCTTATTATTAACCGTTTTAATCCAGACAAGACAGAAGATCACATATATAACCGACAACTTGATTCACGACAATTGCGGCGATTGATTACTAATTTTCCCTATCACGATTCGTCTACAGGAAAATAAGCAACTCCAAAAGGATCACTAAGAATATGCTTCCTACGAATGTCCTATCTCAGTTACGACTCAAGGCTCACACGTATCATGCATTCGATAACGATTGACAATTAATACGATTCGTCATTAACCGACAACTAGATATGCATCGAGATTGATCGAAATCAACACATATAAATAAGCACAATCGAATCATGAATCGATGCGGAAGGTAAATAACAATAGCGAGAATCACAACATATAGGATCGAATCATGCAAACCTAGGATTAGAATAGAAAACTAGCCGAGACATAATAAGCGGAATGAAATACGAATTAACCATAAAAGCAGAAATTAAATATATAAAACCCGTGAGGGAAGCGTCGGATGAACAATGGTTGGTCTTGAATCCAATCCCAGCGAGCGAGCGGAAAACAAAAGAAAAGCGATCGGACAAAGCGTTCGATCGATAGCGAAACGATAAACTAAACTAGAACGACGGAAAAACAATACTAGAATTAAACTAAATGAAGATTAAAGACTAAAAACTGTAATGGCGGGAAAACTTAAGAGAAGCGAGCTGCGGGCGTAAAGGGTCTAAGGAGGCGCGAGTGGGGTGTTGCCATATATATAGGCACACCCCAAAACCCTAATTTTCCTTCTGACGCCGCCGTCTCGCGACCACCCTTCGCGGTCGCTAGGTGTGGTCGCGAGGTAATCCTCGCGCGCGGCCTTCTCGCCCGCGATCGCCTCTTGCGCCCGCTTGGTTGGTTCGCGACCGTGTCTAGCGGTCGCTAGGAAGTCTGATCTGGTCGCGAGAAATCGTCCAGTGGCTTTCTCGCGGGCTTCGCTTCATGGGCACATTCTCATGATCGCGGTATCTTGGGTTCTGCGTGTTTCCTAGCGGCCGACCTAGCGACCGCTAGGCTGGTCGCTAGAAACACGCCCGATTGTATGTTTTGGCTCGTGCGTCGTTCCTTGCTTCGATTTTCAACATATGACCTACACAACACCAAAAGAACGCAAGAAGCGATATCTTCTAAAATAGATAAAACATTAGGAATCGATCGTGGCGCACATTAACCGAGCTAAACTCATCTTCAAATATCAACTAAATCGTGTAAAATGCGCGTTTATCAAACCCCCAAACTTAAAGCTTTGTTTGTCCTCAAACAAAAGCAGAAAGGAAAGACAAACGAAAGATCAGCGATCGTAGCAAAGAGGATAACCATTCTAGGCCTCGAAACATATTAGCGGCAAAAACATTAGCGCACATGGCGGCGTTAGCCAACTCAACACAAACAACCATCGAGGGTAAGAACTCATTTATTTCAACCCTCACAAAAGCATGTCGTAAAATATATAGAATACACTCAAACTCATAAAGAAATTAAGGGCGTGTATACACTCAACGATCAATGCAATGCAACATCTTACCATAGGCTTGCCGTTTTCTAACATCTCCACCGCGTCAAATGTGTTCAAATAAGGATCAAAGAGGTCTTTTGATAGGTTATAATGTAGGCACATTGGTTAAGGTAGGATAATATATGGCTAAGTGACTCAAATAAACTCCAAGCACCACCATTTATATATTTCGACACATATGGACTTTGTCCATTTCCTCTCTCTCCCAACGTGCTAAATCAATGTTTAATGCCACAGAAGGTACCTATACTTTGATTAAAGACCCTTTATGCTCAACACTCATAGTGAACTTAACATTTTTCTTTTTCTTTTCTTTTCTAGAGCTTATAGGGTTTAACTTTTACAACAAAGGTACTATTCTTCACCACAGATGTATTTTTCTAAAATAAACTTTTCTCGTCATAACTTACATCAAAATTTCACCCCTTTTGATTCCCATATCCATCCTCACCTCCTATCATCCGGTTAATCGAAAGAAAAAGTCTAATAAAGGCTCAAAGAAGGCAACAAATGGTATATAACATCGGGTTAGTGTTTGGGTGAATATGTGGTTAACAAAGATGGCCTTTTATCCTTTCAAATTGAAACACATATTGCGGTCTCGACACGGAAGAGCGGCAAGTTCTGAAGATAATCACATACACGATATCACACAATTAAAAAGCGTATCAAGATATGTATACGTTGAAGCTCAAGTCTCACGGGTTAAGCAAATGGTGAAAAACAACAAGCTAAGCCGTCTCACGTCATTCTGCGTCATTTTCTAACATATCATGTGCACTATCATTAAATTTCACAAAAATTTTCAATCGTCATTGGCCACATGGATTAACACACTTCACTTAACTCGTTGATCGGCGGACCACGAAAGCGAAAGCGAAAAAGCGAAACACGACAAAAGAACAACACAAGCGAAAAACAAAAACAAAACACGAGAACAAAAACAAAGAAAATGTTGGGTTACCTCCCAACAAGTGCTTTATTGCGTCTTTAGCTAGACCATCACTAACCTCGTCAATCGGCGTTTTAGTAGCAATAGACATCTTTCTCGACTTGTGGAACCTTCTAAACCGCATTTACGGATGACCACCGCGACTATGGAAGTGGCCCCCAAACTTGAATGATACACTCGGGTTCCATGCGAGTCCACTTCTTCCTTCTCACTGACCTCTTGATCGGTCGAGTACCCTCTAAACGCGAGGCGTGATCGGCGGCGGCGATCATGATCGAGCAACAATCTTCCGGCTTTTCAGCGTCGTGTTGCTTGATGGCGTCGTATATGGAAATTTTGAGCTCCTCATCGTTAACACGAAGCGTGAGGTTTCCTTCCCGCACATCAATCAACGCCACGACCAGTTGCTAGAAAAGGTCTACCTAGGATTAGTGGTTGTTGTTTGAATTGGGAATATCAAGAATAACAAAGTCGGCGGGAAAAACAAAATCCCGAATTCTTACCAACACATCTTCGACGATACCTTTTGGATATGTGGTGACGGTCACCATCATCGATGAAATCTTCGTCGGCTTCATTTTCCTAGGTGTAGCGGTTGAAAGCGTTCAACGGACATCAGTTGATGCTCGCCCCAAGTCGCATAACACATTTGGAAAATTACGCTCGGCGATCTCGCACTCTAGCGTAAGCTGCGGGATCCTACGCTTCGAGGGAGCTTCTTTTGCAAAGACGGCTGCGCTCTTGGATAGGGAAATTTTCTAAAATTTCTCAAGTTTCTTCTTACTTGCAAGCGCGTCTTTTAAGAATTTCATGTAGCCGGCATGTTTCATAGCGCTTGAAGAGGCAAATTTATCTCAACTTTTGAAATACCTCTTTGAAACGAGCAAATTCCTCGTCATATTCGACTTGACAAGTCGACTCGGAAAGCAGGACCGGAGGAATATACGTGCGAGGATTAGCCTGGGGGTGCCTCGCGGTCGACCTCGCGACCCATTGGGATGGTCGCGAGAGGTATCTTGTCGTTGATCTCCTTGTTCGCGTGCGAGCTTGCGGGCGTTAGGTCGCTTCGCGAAGCAAATCTGGCTTCGCATGCTTGGATGGCTCGCGGTCGGTCTTGTGGTAGCGCTTCGATCCGGCGTCTGTGGATAAAATTCGGGATGGCTCGCGATCGGGCTCGTGATCGCGAGCTTCGATCGCGAGTTCTAACGTCGAGAATGTTCTCTTGCTCTTCTTTCTCGGTAGGGCTCGGGTAGGCTCGTCCACTCCTCGTCGAATGGCGAAGCATTGACTCTTGGGTTCACCTCCGTATTACTCGGAAATTGGCCCGTCTTTTGTAGTGCATTCACTTATGCGGCAATTTGACCGATTTGAGCTTCAACATCTTTATGTGTTTCCCATGGCCGTCACGATCGACTCAAGTGATTTATCTTACGCGGTGTTGGCGATGAGCAGTCGATTCGTTGCCAATTGTTGGTTGCTTACAACCAAGCTGCGCATCATGTCTTGAGACTTGGCTTCCTCGGCTCTTGAATCGAATTACGAGTATTGAAGCTGCTTGAAGGTTGTTGGAAATTTGAATGACTCTCCGATTGATGTGGCTAACGTTCTGTTTCAATCGACTCTTCAAAAGTGAACTTCTTCATGAGGTCATCATATTTGAATCACTCTCAGCGGTGCTTTGAGCGATGGCGTTCTCTCCGTTGGCCATTGATAGCTGTTGGCAGCCATCTCTTCTACAATACGACTTGCCTCGTCAACCGGTCGGTTTAATAAGCAGCCCCATGACGCATCTACCATGCTCATAAATGCGCCATGTCAGTCCACCGTAGAACTGTGTGATTTGTTGCTCCTTGGAGAACCCATGTTGTGGACATCGTCTCAATAGACCTCTGAATCTCTCCCATGCCTCGAATAATGATTCGTCGTGGTTCTGGCAAAAATGAGAGATTTCGGCAATGATCTTCTGCGCTTTCGCCGGCGGAAAGTATTTCGAAAGAAACTTCTCACAAAGTTTCCCCCAAGTGTCGATGCCAGCTCGGTCCAAACTCTTGAACCAATCTTTCGCCTGGCTGCGCAGCGAGAAACCGAACATGCGCATCCGGATTGTGTCTTGTGGCACCCCATTCTGTTTGATGGTGTCACAAATGTCGAGAAACGTCTCGAGATGCGCATTCGGGTCTTCCGTGACTCCTCCCCCAAACTGCTCTCCTTGGACCATCTTGATCGGGGCGGTTTGAGCTCGAAATTATTTGCATCTACGTGCGGGCCAACCGCCTCCTTGGAACTGCTCGGTGGGATGTCGATACATGTGGTTTGAGGTCTTTCCTGGAGGCGGGGATAACGATTCCCATGTTCGCCATCGACGCATCTCGCAAAGTCGGCTAGCATGCGTGCTACTTGCTCGGAGGAATGCCCGGTTCATGGTTCTTTGCCATTGCGACTTGTCTCTTCTCTCGTCCTCTTCTCGCTTTGAGAGCTTTCGATCTCGAGATCAAAAAATATTTCGGAGGTCCACGAGATCTTATGCGCATAAACACCGCGAAAGAGAAATTAGCACTAACAAAAATAAATAAAATAATATATATATATAACTTGAATTAATAAATCCAAATCGTCAAATTATTCCTATGTGATCTTAACAATCCCGACAGCGGCGCCAAAATTTGATCGCTCCTTTTCACACGCAAAGGGTGTAAGTGCGAGAATGTAAGATATCGTATCCACAGAGATTGTATCACGAAAACATAGAAGCTAGCTCAGCGACTATTCATCATTATTCAAAGCACAGAATAAGGGTGAGAGGTTTTAGGGCTTGAAATTAATCAAAGCAAAGGTAACCAAACGAAATATAAAATAAAGCGATAAAATCACGAAGATGATTATAAAGAAAGACTAACCCTAGGGATGCACCAATCCTATCCACAGCGATGTTTATCACGCCTATTATTAACCGTTTTAATCCGGACAAGACGAAGATCACATATATAACCGACAACTTGATTCACGACAATTGCGGCGATTGATTACTAATTTTCCCTATCACGATTCGTCTCTGGGAAAATAAGCAACTCAAAAGGATCACTAAGAATATGCTTCCTCGAATGTCCTATCTCGATTCACGACTCGAGGCTCACACGTATCATGCATTCGATAACGATTGACAATTAATACGATTCGTCATTAACAGACAACTAGATATGCATCGAGATTGATCAAAAATCAACACATATAAATAAGCACAATCGAATCATGAATCAATGCACGGAAGGTAAATAACAATAGCGAGAATCACAACATATAGGATCGAATCATGCAAACCACAGGATTAGAATAGAAAACTAGCGAGACATAATAAGCGGAATGAAATACGAATTAACCATAAAAGCAGAAATTAAATATATAAAACCCGTAGGGAAGCGTCGGATGAACAATGGTTGGTCTTGAATCAATCAGCGAGCGAGCGGAAAACAAAAGAAAGCGATCGGACAAAGCGTTTCGATCGATAGCGAAACGATAAACTAAACTAGAGCAGCGGAAAAACAATACTAGAATTAAACTAAATGAAGATTAAAGACTAAAAGCTGTGGCGAGGAAAACTTAAGAAAGCGAGCTGCGGGCGTAAGGGGTCTAAGGAGGCGCGAGTGGGGTGTTGCCATATATAGGCACACCCCAAAACCTAATTTTCATACGCGCGCGTCTCGCGACCACCCCCGCGGTCGCTGGGTGTGGTCGCGAGGTAATCCTCCGCGCGACCTTCTCGCCAGCGATCGCCTCTGCGCCCGCTTGGTTGGTTCGCGACCGTGTCTGGCGGTCGCTGGGAAGTCCCGATCTGGTCGCGAAATCGTCCGATGGCTTTCTGGCGGGCTTCATTCGCGGGCACATTCATGATCGCGGTATGCTGAGTTCTCGGCGTGTTTCCTAGCGGCCGACCTAGCGACCGCTAGGCTGGTCGCTAGAAACACGCCATTGTGTGTTTTGGCTCGTGCGTCGTTCCTTGCTTCGATTTTCAACATATAGACCTACACAACACCAAAAGAACACCCAAGAGCGGTATCTTCTAAAATAGATAAAACATTAGAATCGATACGTGGCGCACATTAACGAGCTAAACTCATCTTCAAATATCAACTAAATACGTGTAAAATCGCGTTTATCATGAAGCACTTGCCTCTGCCATTTTGGCTTCTTTAAGCCTCCGTTGGCGTGCATGTTGTTGCTCCCATTCTCCCACTATTTCCTTGCCTCTACCACCTTTGGTGCCTTTTCTTTTCCATTTTGCAGCGGAAAATTTGGGCCCTAGATGTGCTAGCAAGAGCATGTCTCCTTTACCCATAACTCCTTCCATGCCACGAGATCATTAAACAACCGACTAAGTGTATACTCGGTTTTGCTCATGATCGCATTCATGAAAATTCTCAAAAGACTTGGGCGGTGTATTGAGGATGATATCGACCTTGGCCGCCGTCAATACCTCCTCCCAGTGATCAAGACTATCCATGAGATGAGTCGTGTGGGAGACATGTTCATGGACCGAACTTCCTTCTTCCGTCTTACACGCCAAGATTTCTCTCATTGTGTGGGCGGACTATCCGATCCGATTGCCCAAACTTACTCGAGATTTGACCATATTTCAGTCGCGTCTACCATCGAGTGATGCTGCAACTGCAAGCCTTTGGACATAGTAGTCATCATATAGCATTTGGCCATATTGTTTGACTTATGCCAAAGTGTGCTTGACTCTCGATGCTCATTAGTCGATGCGTCAGTAAGGGCATCGGGTTTAGGAGTAGTGAGAACAAACATGTGTTCTTCAGCGATAAGAACATATTCCATGTTTCGTTTCCACTCGATAAAATTCGGACCGGATAAGGGATTTTGTGCGGCATATTGATGTCGGTGTAAGAGACATATCGAAAAGATAATGTAAAACACATAAGCATCGATCGCACATAATTCGTAACAATAATATTGTAACCTTTTGATAAAACAATATTAATTGAAACCTCCAATGTGAGGAATCCCACATGCAAGCCCGCGTGTGGGCGTTTACATGAACCCCTCGACCGGACTAAAATATACCTTTTAGTCGTTTAATTTCAATCCATGTCAACTTATCCTTATGACAAATGAAATTAATGATTGGACCTTACTAGACCACATCACTATCGCAAGAAGGGACTTCGCGGGAAGTTGTACTTGAGGTGATGTCTAAGCAATGACCACAATTTTAGCAATGAGAAAATGAATTCTTAGAATTGGCATACGCACTAGGACCATACCGTTTCCAATCCAAATTCCTTTGTTATCTCATTTTAAATCTATCTCTAGAGAACTTATAAAAAATCGCATATGCAAGCCACGCGTGTGGACGTTTACACATGAAACTTCCACTTCTCAATAGATTAAAATGTTTTATTTAGAAATCTCATCTAACAAACTTATGACAAGACAGTGCAAGCAAGCGCGTGTGGGCGTTTACTCACGGTCGTATCACTTTGTTTAGAGATCAAAAAGTGGAGGTCTTGACACTTTAATTTAAAATTAATATGTCGGGTTACTTGCTTAGTCTTTTTGTTCAAAAGGTTTATCCATGCGAGATCACGTAATCTAGCATGCTTTTCTATAGAACTCAACATGTAAAACATGCTCGAAATTCTAAACTATGCTTGAAAGCGCGATAAACCTAGCATGCTTACTATGCGCGTCCAATCACGAAAACATATAATATGTTTGTCTCGTAATTTAAACATACATAGCATGTACGCATAATTTAAACATTCGTATGGTGCACATCAACATTCCATTCTTTGGATGCACTCGAGACATGCCGGGATATGTGAAGTTCTTGAAGGATGCTGTGGCCAACAAGAAGAAGTTGGGAAAATTTGTGACTATTAATTTGTCTCAAGAGTACAGTGTTGTACTGCAAAAGAAGTTGCCGCTCAAGCAGAAAGATCCAGGCAACTTCACGATCGCGTGTGTCATTGGAGGACAGACTTTCTCCCGAGTGTTATGCGATTTAGAGGCAAGCATCAACCTGATGCCGTTGTCCATATTTAACAAATTGGAGATTGGAGAGATCAAGCCTACTACCATTGCTCTCCAGATGGTAGACACATATGTTACCTATCCGAAGGGGATAGTGGAAGACGTGCTCGTCAAGGTCAGGGATTTCATCTTTCCAGCGGACTTTGTAGTCCTTGACATGCCAGAAGATAGGGAACACGCCTCTCATTCTCGGGAGACCGTTCTTATCCACAAGCAGAGCACTGATCGACGTGCAGGATAGAGACCTCACTTTCAGGGTCAATGATGAAGAGAAAAATCTCTATTGATGATGCAATGAAGCAACCTGAAGAGAAGATGATGGAAGAGTGTCATGTCATTGAGCAACCATCTTCCACCCATTTACAGTCAGCAGATCCTGTTGAGTTTTGCATCCAGAACTCAATTTTTACTTCCTCGGACCTCGATGAAGCTTGTGATGAGATTTTGGAGTACCTTGAAGTGATAGAAGAAGTAAAGGCCCTCCCCGAGGAGTCAGTGTCTTACTTAGATGTGAGGAAGCCAGTTGGAGGAGAAGACATTGTAGTGGCGATAGAAGAACACACCCCCAAGGTGGAATTGAAAGAGTTACCTGACCACCTCCATTATTGCTTTCTAGGAAAGATGAGACTTGTCGATTATAGTCTCCCCGAGTTGTGGAGGAAGGGTGTGAAGGCGATGGCCGTCTTTGAAGCGGTATAAGTCTACAATTGGGTTGACTATTTACGATATTAAGTGAGTCGACCCTTGATTTGCATGCACGGATACTATTGGAGAGCAGTACAAACCGAAGGTGCAACCTCAGCAGATGAATCCGGACAATGCAAGTAGTGAGGAAGGATGTCTTGAAGGTGTTAGATGTGGGCATGATCTATGCGATGTCGAGACGGTGGTGAGTGAGCCCAACTCAGTGGTGTCTAAGAAGGGGTGTCTTTGTGATATTAGAGATGATAGGCGAGCTTGTGGAAACAAGGCTCGTGGCAGGATAGTGTGTGTGCATTGACTACCGTGCTTTGAATGCAGCCACAAGGAAGAACCATTTTTTCCTGCCCTTCATTGATCAGATGTTGGACAGACTGGCAGGATATAGGTTTTATTGCTTCCTAGATGGATATTCGGGGGACAATCAGATTGCTATCGCCCCAGAGGACCAGCACAAGACGGCTTTCACATGTCCTTATGGAGTCTTTGCTTATAGGAGAATGCCATTTGGTTTATGCAATGCTCCAGCCACTTTTCAGAGATGTATGATGTCCATATTCCATGGCTTGATCGAAAACATTACGGAGGTGTTCATGGACGACTTTTTCGTGTTTGGCTCTTCTTTTGACCATTGTCTCCACAATCTGTCCCAAGTGTTACACAGGTGTGAGGAGACGAATCTAGCGCTCAACTGGGAGAAGTGCTATTTTATGGTTAAGGAAGGTGTGGTAATTGGCCACATGGTTTCTGCTAAGGGCTTGAAAGTAGACCGAGCCAAGATCGTTGCAATCGAGAAGCTGCCTCCTTCCACCAATGTCAAATCAGTGAGGAACTTTCTCGGACATGCCGGCTTTTCTGAGGCGCTTCATCAGGACTTTTCCACTATCACGAAAAGTGTGTGGATTGCTGAGAAGGACACTAAGTTTTGGTCACCAATGGCGCATAGGGCGTTTGAGAAGTTGAGCGAGACTCTAATCTCGACTCAGTTTGGTCTCACCTGATTGGAGCCAGCCTTTCGAGCTTATGTGTGATGCTAGTGATTGGGCAGTGGGAGCTGTGTTGGGGCAGAAAAGAGATAAACTATTCAGAGTTATTTAATATGCAAGTAAGACGCTTGACTCGGTTCAGATGAACTACACCACCACGGAGAAGGAGCTACTTGCAGTGGTCTATGCTTTTGATAAGTTTAGACCTTATTTGGTGGCACCCACTATTGTCCATACCGACCATGTAGTCGTTAGCTATACATTCAACAAGAAAGACTGAAGCCCAGTTAGTGAGATGGATTCTCTTCGGCCGAGAATTCGACATGGAGATCAAGGACATGAAAGGCTGCGAGAATGTGGTGACATACCACTTATCTAGATTGGAGAAGCCAGTAGAAGGGAAAGACAAGAGAATTGGGATCAAGGAGAACTTCCCAAACGAGCACATTATGAGCATATTTGATCATACTCCATGGTACACGGATTTCGTGAACTATTTGGTTATTGGAGTAATGCCCCCTTCGTGCAGTTCTCATCAGAAGAAGAAATTTCTCCATGACGTGAAATTCTACTATTGGGATGATCCCCATCTTTACCGCTGATGTGCCGATGGCCTGATACGTAGTTGTGTCCCCTAAGGGGAATGGGATAAGATAATTCATGAGTGCCATAGTTCTTTGAGTAGAGGATATTTTGCAGCGGCCAAGACTGCAACAAAAGTCTATTTGAGTGGTTTCTACTGGCCTTCCATCTTTAAAGATTGCCAAACATTTGTGAAGAGCTGTGACATAAGTCAAAGGATGGGAAACGTCACTAAGAAGGATGAGATGCCTCGAGAATAGCATTGTGGAAGTGGAGCTATTTGATGTATGGGAATTGACTTTATGGGTCCGTTTCCCATGTCTTGTGGATTCACCCATTACGCTTCTTTGTGGAATCGTGTCACGATGGGTGGGCGATTCCCGACCACTAGCAACTCAGGTAGTAATTAAATTCTTACATAAAACATTCTAACTTGCTTTGGTGTGCTAGGGCTTTGATCGTGATGGAGGTCACACTTGAAAACAAGTGGCTGGGCCATATCTAGCTAAATATGGAGTAAAGCAGTCACCTCTCCGTACCATCCACGAGCAAATGAGCAAGGCGAGCTCGTGAATCGATAGATCGAGAGGATATTAGAAACCTTCATCGAAGGAAGGATTGGGATAAGCAGTTGGATGATGCTACGTGGGCCTACGGACTGCCTATAAAGCCCTATAGGTTTATCTCCATATCAAGCGGTATTTGGAAATCTTGCCATCTGCCGGTTGAGTTGGAGCATAAAACTATTGAGCCACAAGAAGGATAAACATGGATTTCGAGGAGGCGGATTGAGAAGGGTCGAACAAGCTGCTAGAGCTAGGCAGTGGAGGAGCGAAGCTTTCGAGAACTCCCGCATTTACTGAGGAAAAGCGAAAGTTCCATGATCTCACCATTAGCCCAAAGGGTTCTTGTAGGAAAACTAAGTTTAGCCCTCTCAGGATCTATCTTGGATGTTTAATTCACCATACATTGATTATATTCCTATCATGCACCTATATAATTAATTGCAAAGCGTAGGGGTTTTTCGTGTTTACCTTTGAATGCATCGGTAGAGCGGATCGAGACTCGTCTTTGATCTTACGGGTGTATCCGGTTGCCCAATCTCCAATATCGGTGAGGATAATCTATGGAGAATCTACAGAAAATCACCCTAATCCTCTCTAATATTTTGAAAATTATCTCTAAGAGCTATAGGAATTCTCGAAAATTGTGTGATGTGTAATTCGAGGATTAGCTTTGATCTTATCTCTTACCTTATATTTATAATGCATTACCATAATCCCATAAGGAAAGGATCCATGCATATCCCATAAATATAATAATATCCTTATGTATAAAGAGAATCAAATCATAACCATAGAGAGAGAGCGCCGATTTTCCTCTAACCGAACTGGATGGGCCGGCCGAGGATCAAATGCTGAGGAATAAAGATGGGCCTCAAATAAATTAATTATCTTATGTTCAGCCCGAACATAAATTAATTTATAAACATTCATTCATGCCACTAGAGAATAAATCTTGACTTACCCCTTTATTACCCAAGGTGAGTCGGGCTTGCACTTAGACATTCGAATCCCGTATTTAAGATATCGCATGCGTCCATTAATTATTTAGAGCATTACATTGCTTAAAATAATTAATATCTTTAATTCCTTAAGTAGTACCACTCAACCTTATTATTGTGCTTGAGCTAACTCGACTGCGTTTAGTACAATAAACCTTTTGAGCTCCTTAAGGGGCGTCATCATCCTAGCGGATACGGTGACTCGTCTGAGATAACTAGCATGACATACAAACCGCCACCACCCGAGATGCGGAGAATATTGGGTTAGAACATATAACCCTCACCCATAACAAGTCAGTGATGGTCGACAACTCATACTCACCTAATACCTTATCGAGGTTTAGATCATCGTAAGTCACGAGATCTAGGTTCTTCACGACGGTCGAGATAGAAGAACCCGTCTCGCTGTGATCCATCAATACGTCGGAGGCGTGCCGGCATAGACAAGCAACCAAGTCAAGTCACTTCTTATCTATACCGCTGACTATACCGACAACTCGTCCTCAAGTTGTCTCGGTAGTGATTCTTTTATATCTCATTAAGCTTGACCAATCATACGGACTTACGTGATCTTCTCACACCTTTGTATGATCTAACTTATATATGAGATAAGGGACACGAATATATGCAATCAAGTAATCCGTCGAGATAGGAGATTATAATAGTGGTAACGGAAAAATTGTATACAAGCTCAACCAAAGCGCTTTCGGTATACAAATCCATGATTCTCATAGGAAATGAAGTGTTGCTCTATAATGCCCGACTCCGTCTCTTCCCTGGAAAGCTGAAATCAAGATGGTTGGGGCCGTATACTGTCTAGAGGAGACATGCCAATGGGAGCTATGAGCTGCTAGATTCGAATGGCAACATTTTCAAAGTTAATGGGCAGTACCTCAAGTCATACTTCAAGTCGCACTTCAACCGTGAAGTCAAGGTGACCAACCTTAATGAGCCATGAAGAGAGGTAACGTCGAGCTAGCAACGAAAAATTTAGCACTGGTTAGAAGGTAACCCAATTTGTTTACCTGCTTTATGTTTTTCTTTTTTTGCTTGTTTTGTTTTTATTTGTTTTTGTCTTTTCGTGTCTTTTGGTCGTTTTTGTATCCCAAAATATAATTGCTTTTATAAAAACATAAAAAAGGGTCACGACTAGCGACCAAGCTAGCGATCGCTAGCCCGGCCGCTAGGACATTACAAAACATTTTCGTTCAAAACTAGCGACCGAGCTAGCGATCGCTAGCTCGGCCGTTAGGAGCGACCCGACCCGATATCCAGACGTCGACCCGCGCGTTTTGGCCTGATTTTTAACCCTCTTCTCCTTATTTTTCACACACTCACTCATGCAAATCACACACCAAAGCTCTCGAACCCTAGTTCTTCTCTCTTTTGTGCTTCCAAAGTCTTTTCCACTAAAGGTATGCTTCATTTGTTCATTTCTTCTTCGATTTTAGCTTTTAAGCATGAATTAGAAGAGTTTGACCGATTATTTTCTTCTTGTTGTGGAATATTGAAGAGTATATGAACTAGAACATATTTTGATAGATTTTTATGGTTTTTGAGTATGCTTCTTATATTGTTAGGTGTATATGTGTTCATTGAAGTTATTTGTTGGATTAATTCGCCTACATTGTGTTTTTGGGGTAAAAATCGAAAACCCTAGCTGTTCAGACGCGACTAGCGATCAAGCTAGCGGTCGCTAGCCAGTGGCTCGCGACCACCCTAGCGGTCGCTAGGGCGGCCGTGAGCCAACCTCGAATTCGTTTTTATGGGGTGTTTTGAGCCTATGTATGTATTCTTTCCCTTGTTATACCTTATATGAACCAATGTTATTATGGGGAAGAATTTTGTTAATTCCATGTCACGACCCGACTAATTAATTAGATGATTAACTAACTAATCGGTAGTGACGGTTTAAACATTTTCAAGCATGTACAAGGTTTTCCAAAATATAATTCAAATTTTGAGAGCTAACAACGGAAGAGTAGTGAGCGTCATGTGTGAAGACATGACATTCGGGCACAACTATTTACAACAAAAAAGAAAGTAAGACAATCAAGCTCGGTCCAAGCCCGTATCTCTTCCATGCTCAACTGCGTCAAAATAGAAAATATTTTTACGGGTATGAGTACCAGAAAGTACTCGGTGGGTAATTGCTAAAACATTAACTTTAAAACTTATTAAGTTTTGCTTTAAGAAAGAATTGAAAGGATAACTTGAATAAGTATTTCATAAGAAGATTTCATTACTATATCACCACACATTCAAATTTTGAAACATCTGGCATCACATACCGAGTTGGTCCGAAGGTTGCCAACCACGGTCATACCTATCTCGTCGTTCGGTAATGGGAAGTAGGCCTCCCACAATACCATGACCGGCCTACATTTGCAAGCTCACGACCATAAACACGTACACGATATATGATATTATCCTACCGTAGATAGGTCAATCGCCGTCATACCCACAATGTGGTAAATCAATCATTTTCAACATATCCATAATGTGGTGATTGAAAACAATTTCATAGTAGAACTCGTTTAAAGCATAACATTTAACTTTGTTCAACACATAATTGAATAAGCATTACCCACCTTAACGTTTATTCCAAGCGTTTGTTTCTTCGTCTTTCACTTCCGACTTCCTTTGTTCGTTCCTTGTAAAATAAGATTATTATTGAATTTAGTAAACTTCATTACTCATTAAATAACCACGTATCATAGTTCACCAATTAAATTTCAAACCGTCTCTTTAATAGACAATTTCTAATGAAATTTCGGCGATGCGTTTATAATTTGAATCGCCATTTCAAACCAAACTCAATCAATTTCATCCCAAACTCCACCAATCATCACCATATGCTCAAATATACATTTAGGAATTTAAAATAAGTTCAAACTCATTCATTTACACCATTATTCTTATATGCCCTTCAACTATACGTATTATCGTAATTTCATAATTTCACAATCTAAAATCCATTTAATATCAAACAACTCATATTTATACTTATTTATCATCAATGATCATTAATCCATGATCCACTTCAAATTCTTAACCAAGTTCATCACATAAAATCATAACTTTATACTAAACTTTAATTTTTCATCTTTTAGTATATATGTTCAATAATTTCCATAAATTCCACTTAAGCATTATTTTTATTATAGATCTCAAATATCATATCAAATACATCAAATAAAATCAAGAAATCAAAGTTGAGCTATCCCTTAAGTTTGAAAATTTGAAACTTATTTTATATGCATGAATTAAATTCTTATAAATTCATATTATGCATTATATATATCCTAAAGCTTAAATATCATGCCAAATAGATCAAATAAAATCAAAAACCCTAAGTTCTTATCACTCATAATTTTCAAAAATTTGGGGAATTAAATACACATGATTTAAGTTTTCATTTCTTTGATCATATGGTGTTTATTTCCATTCCTAAGCATGTATTTAAACTTAATTTAATTAAATCACAACATATACTTCACATACAAAAATTAGGGTTCATAACTCATACTTTAATTCACCAAATTTCATAATTTAAGGAATTAAAACCATAGATCATATTATTCATGCATCATAAACATAATTAAATCAATAAACATAACAAAATTTAAACAAATAAACCTTAATTTAAATCTTACAATTTTCGAAAACCCTAGAGCATGTAGAACATCATATTCATCAATTTAAATCACAAAACTTAGCTTAAACAAGGTAATTACCTTCCTTAAAGTGATTTGCTATCAATTTCCCTTAAATATGGATTAAAAGTGAAAATAAAATTTTAGTGTGTGCTTGTGTGTGAGTGCGAAAATGGAGGAAGAAATAAGCTTGAGGATGATCTTATGTATTTGAAAATTTCTAGAATGTTTATGTGTAATTAAATGTAATTTTGTATTCATTTTATTAACATTAGACACAAATTTCAAAATTATAAGCTTACCTCCAAAATTACTAATGTTATACACTAATATACATTTAATAGGTAAAACTATATTTCTAATAAATATTAAAATCCAAAACAATTTATATCCATGATTGAAATTAAATTCATATAAACATAAATTAAATTCTTTCATATGTTAAAATTCAAATAGTTATACTCATACTCCTTAAATTTCAAAAATCATGCAAAATAATTCTTTTATCACTAAATAATAATAAAATAAATTTATTCAAGCCATTTAATAGCTTGAACAATAATTCATCTCATTTTATAAGAAAATTCTCATATAAAAATAATTAATGCATTCCATAGCACAATTTTCATTTAATGACATTTTCATTCAAACACACATTAATAATCACATATCTCACATTTGATCATAATAAAACTCATTTCTCAAAATCTCTACCTCTTCTAATTTCTATTCCTTGATTAGAATTTAATCAATTTCTATAAGCAATACTCTATTATGCACTTCTTTATAAATTCTTTAAGAAATAACTACTTTTAAGCCCTAATTATCCTTAATTAGGGTCTAATTAAGACTTAAAGATTTTGGGTTACTACATTCCTCCCTTAAAATAAATTTAGTCCCGAAATTTAGTACCTCGTAAAATAGATGGGGTATTTCTCTTCGTTTGTTCTTCAGCTCCCGCGTCTTCTTACGGACCGTGATGCTTCCATTGAACTTTTACTAAAGGAATAGTCTTATTCCTTAACTTTTGCTCTTTTAGGTCGAGAATGCATTGGGTTTCTCTTCATAACTCAAATCAGGGTCGGGGACTATTTCATCATAATGAAGGATGTGCTTTGGGTCATACACATATTTTACGAGTTGAGACACATGGAAGGCGTCATGTACATTAGCGAGTTAGGTGGCGCTAATCTATATACTCTTGGCCCAATCCTTTCGAATATTTCATATGGTCCGATAAATCGTGGTTTAAGTTTCCTTTTACGCAAAGCGATGAACTCCTTTAGTAGAAACTTTCGGAAAAACCTTGTCTCCTACTCAAAGTTTGATTACATACGGCGATTATCGGTAAGATTTTTGCCTATCTTCGGCTTCTTTCATTCTTTGCTTTATTTGTCGTACTATTTGGACCATTTCTTCTACTCCTTCCGGGCCAAGAATCTTTCTTTCTCCAACTTCGTCCCAATAAAGGGGTGATCTACATTTCTTGCCATACAGTGCCTCGTAAGGAGCCATATTAATTGTAGCCTGGTAGCTGTTATTATAGGCGAACTCAATCAAGGGCAAAACTTGCTCCCACTGATCCCCTCTATCCAGCACTACTGTTCTGATCATATCTTCCAGTGTTTGAATCGTTCTCTCGGTTTGACCATCTGTTTGGGGATGAAAGGCGGTACTAAAATTTAATCGAGTACCCAATTCTTTTTGAAAAGTCGTCCAAAACCGAGAGGTGAATTTGGTATCGCGATCAGATGTAATTGATATCGGCACTCCATGTAAGCGAACGATTTCTCGAACGTAAATCTGTGCCAACTTATCCGCTCCGTATGTTACTGGAATTGGAATGAAATGAGCACTCTTGGTTAACCGATCAATGATTACCCAGATAGCAGTGTTTCCTCGTCTTGACTTGGGTAATCCAGTTACAAAATCCATCACAATGTGATCCCATTTCCATTCAGGCACTTCTAAAGGTTGTAACTTTCCGTACGGTCTCTGATGCAATGCTTTCACTTGCTGGCACGCTAGACATCGTTCGACATATGATGTGATTTCTTATTTCATTCTGTCCACACAATTTACATTTAAGGTCTTGATACATCTTCGTGCTTCCGGGATGCGCGACATCGGAACATTATGAGCTTCGCTCATAATTTAAATCTTTCAACTTGTCGTCATTAGGCACACAGTTCGATTGCGAACATAATCGCATTGTCTCGCTTCATGATACCGGGAGATTCACGATCTAATTCTTGCTCATAATGTTTCGATTGTGCATCTCGTCGTTGTGCTTCAATTATTCGGGCTCTCAAATCCGGAAGTACCACTAATGCCGCTACTATGTCTTGGGTGGTTTGGGGAGGTAGCACCACTTCAAGCTTCATTCTTTCGAATTCCCTCAATAATTCTTCATGTTCTGTTAAAAGAATTCCTAATCTTTCCTGATTCTTCCTGCTTAAAGCGTCAGCGACGACATTAGCCTTTCCCGGGTGATATTTGATCTCGCAATCATAATCTTTGACCAGCTCGAGCCATCTTCGTTGCCGCATATTTAAATCTTTTTGCTCGAAGAAGTACTTCAGACTCTTGTGATCCGTGAAAATTTCACATCTTGATCCGTATAAATAATGCCTCCAGATTTTCAATGCATGGACTACAGCTGCGAGCTCTAAATCATGAGTAGGATAGTTATGTTCATGAGGTTTCAATTGCCGCGAAGCATACACGATGACCTTTCCTTTTGCATCAGAACACATCCAATTCCGTTTCGAGATGCATCGGTATAAATGGTGTATTCTTTCTACGGATCGGTATGGTCGATATGGGAGCGATGGTTAATCTATCTTTCAATTCTTGGCTTGTCTACGCATTCTTGGGTCCTTGGAATTTCCTCCCTTTTCAACAGTTGTGTCATTGGCACGGCAATTTTGGAAAATCCTTGATAAATCTTCTATAATAACGGTCGATCCCGAAAACTTGGTTCATTTGGAGTCGTGGGTGGTTTCCATTCTTGTACCGCTTGGACTTTTGCGGTCGACTTTTATACCTTCATTGTGCAACTATATGTCGAGAAATTTACTTCATTCGATTAAAATTCACACTTGCTAAACTTAGCATATAACTTTTCGGTCCTCAACTTTTCGATACCGATCATAAGTGTGTTTCATGCTCTTTCACTTGGAGAATATATTAGTATATCATCGATAAACACCAATACAAACTTATCGAGATATTCATGGAAAACACGATTCATAAGATCCATAAAAGGCATTGGGGCATTGGTTAATCAAATGGCATCACTATAAACTCGTAGTGTCCGTATCTAGTTCGAAATGAAGTCTTGGGTATGTCCTCGGTGTTTGATTTTCACTTGATGATAACCCGACCTTAAATCGATTTTGAAAATACCCTTGCTCTCTCAATTGATCAAATAAATCATCTATCAGGGTAGTGGATACTTATTTTCAGCGTTACCTTGTTCGGTTCGATAATCAATACACATTCTCGATGTACCATCTTTCTTTTTGTGAACAAGGCAGGTGCTCCCAAGGCGATGCACTTGGTCGAATGAATCGAGGTCAAAAGTTCTTGTAATTGAATCTTTAACTCTTGCGGTTCTTTTGGAGCCATTCGATAAAGCGCTTTTGAAATCGGTCTTGACCGGCTCTAGATCAATGACGAAATCAAGCTGCCGATCTGGTGGTAACCACAGAAACTTTACGAGAATACATCTTTATATTCTCTCTGGCAAGCACGTCTTCTATTTTCTTTCTTTCTTACTTTCATCATTCAAATACGAGATAAGCATGATTTTCTTCACTTCTCAATAACTTTTTACTTTTGCAAAGCGAAATTACGAGAACGCCTCTTCTCTCTCATCTATCCCATAGAAACAGGTGGGTTCTTTTCACGAGGGTTGGAACACTATCTCTCTTTGCTCGCTTTGAATTGTGGCGAAATTTTTAGTTAACCGGTCCATGCCTAGAATAATATCTATATCCACATGCATAGAAGGCGTAAAGACTCGACTTTCAATTTAAGTGATCTAACTCGAACTCTAAGTTAGGACATATCGATCAACCACGATCGCCCACTCTTGGAGTAACCACTTTAAAACCTACTTCAGCTCGTTCTACGGGAAGCTCAAGATTATCCACATGCGGTTGAAATGAAAGAATCTGCAAAGCTCCGTATCAAACAAAACTATAATAGGCACACCTTATGGCGGGCCATACATTAAATTGACGAGGTTTTCTCCGGTTGTTTCTGTTTGATCGCATATGCTTTTTGATATTGAGGTTGAATCTGGGGAGGTTGAGGCTGCATCTGCGATACTGACGTATCCGGACTGTGGGCTGCTTGTGGTCGAGGGAGTTGATATCGTGGCTGTTGTGGATAGCCAGTTATAGCCTTTACTGATTGAACTGTTCTAATGGACTTTGACTTTTCTCCTCTTCTGGACATATTTGGTCCATACGGACAGGCGGAGGCGAAATGGTCAAACTGTCCGCACGTATAACAGGTGTTACTTCCGCTTCTGCTTACGCCAAAATGTGGACGGTTGCATTGAGGACACATGGGCGGCCTCATTTGGTTCGAAGGGAAGAATGTCTGTCCGGATACCGATGGTCGGAATGGTCTCGATACCGTAGGTCCTTGCCGCTGGAAAGGCTTCTTGCTTGGAAATCCTTTGGTTTCCCATTTCCTTTTTCCCTTATACCTTTGTTCCATTTGAGAAGGTTTTGATGAAATTGAACTTTGGGGTACTCCTACATTCGGTTCCATCACAGTTTTCTCTGACTGTATTTCCATCTCCATGTCTAGCGCACGATTAAGAGTTTCAGCATAAGACATAGGTGGCTGAGCAGCCAGAATAATCCGAATCTCAGGTCGCAGTTTGGAACGAAACATCTCTGCCATCTTTTCGTCGGTTTCCACTTTATACGGTGCATATCGGGATAACGTACAAAATTCCCGATCATATTACGCACGCTCTTCTTCCTTGCTTTAGGTTCATGAATTCGATTTCTTTACATTTACGGTAGCTTGGTATGAATTTGGCATACAATTCTTCTTTGAGCGGTCCCGTGTGAAGTTTACCAATTGTTACGGGGTGAGGGTTTTACACGGCCTCCACGAAATCATGAGTCCTTCGTGAGAAAATTTATACACAACAAACATTCTTGATCGTTACATTCCAAAACTTGAATATCCGTTATCTTATGCGTACCCATTCTTGACCTCGGTGGGACTACCAGCCCGGTGAAGTTCGGTGGGTTTTGATGAAGGAAAAGTTCGGAAATTTTCGGTTTGGTGGAGAGGGTGTGCGATGCGGAAAATTATGTGGTGTGGTTTCACTTTCTCTTCCTTCAAACTTGGGTTTCTTAGTCAGGAGGCATCTTGATACAAAGAAGAATATTATTTCCACAGCAGTTGATATAATATCAAAGCAAGGAAGAAATTCAAATTATAACAAAGTTCAATTATCAAAATTAGGAACAAATCACTTAATCACAACAAAATAAACAAGCATTGCATATCATAATTTCGGAAAATTGCCTCATTGAGGACTTTTACAAAATATGTTAGTTTCATTGTCCTTTGGGTGGTAGTTCGCCTTGCTTTACTATCTAACTACTGACTAGATTTTACCCACTTTTCCTAATCTTCCATATCCTCCTCTGGGTCTCTTCGGATCCTCTTCGGTTCTTTTTACGGGTCTTCTTCTTTTTCGTGAGCATGAGAATGGTGGGTGGGCGAGCAAGTGGGCTTCGAGCAAAGAAGAGATGGATCGAGATAGAGGGCATCTCACTAATAGATAAGGGTCGTAAACTAGAAGTGCCAATGGATGGCTTTGTTCAAACTCACGACCTACCTCAGTGGAAGACAATGTTAATGAAATTTCCGGAAGGGGAGATAAGGGTGGAGAAGGAGTTTTCAATGCAAACGGTTGGTCATATAGATCCAAATCAAGCAAAGTCCACTGAGGCTCGATTGGAAAAGGGATATCATCATCATAATAGAACTCATATGTAGGACTAGATATAACAATCTCTTGAGATTCAAGTTCAATTTCCTTACTTTTTGGATCTAGAATATCAGATAAAATTTGGTGAACTGATGGAATGAACTGATCAAAAGGATGGTATGGTGAAAATGGAGGATCTCCAACCGTCCTATACTGATTTTAATAAGATTTACGAATTGATCAAGGTTACCAGTGATTCTGCATTCCATATCGGGGTGTACATAGTCCAGAGCAATTTTTGATGCCCATCCCCGCCAGATAGGAGGTAAAGCTTGTACTAATTGGAGCAGCCTATCTAGCTTGGTCACTCCCAATCTCATAACTGATCTCCACATCATCATATACTGATGGAGGAAGAACGACATGCCCTACTCCTCTCTCATTCTTAGGGAGAAGAACCTATCAACACTGCCTAGTCCAGACGGCCTATTATCGACCTTCTTTCGAGCGGTGACTTTCTTCCTTGCCATCCCTATTATCGACCTTCTTTCGAGCGATGACTTTCTTGCTTGCCATCCTATAATCAAATATAACTTATATGCTGATCAAAACAATCATATATCATTTATGTTCATACATACAATATCACAAAATTCACCATCATCAAGAACTATTTTCAATATGCATATATTCACTTCTACACATAATTCACAATTTACTTTACCTGATTGAGCTGAAGAGATAGACTGGAACGCTGAGCTTTTATCAATAAATCAAGGTTTACAAGAAAAGGTTGGCTCAAAGAAAGAAAATTCACAGGTCCAGAGCGAACAACTGCTCTGATACCACTCTGTCACGACCCGACTAATTAATTAGAGGATTAACTAACTAATCAGGCCGTGATGGTTTAAAACAATAAATTTTGGACAAAAGGACGGCATATCCCTTAGAATAAAGATAAGCCAACATGCACACAGCAAATAACCAACAACAAGCAACAATAACCAGTGGATCAACAACCACCCTTAAGGTTTTAATATCAACCATATGTACGTAAACATTTTCAAGCATGTACAAGGTTTTTCCAAAAATATAATTCTAAGTTTTCAGAGTTAACAACGGAAGAGTAGTGAATGTCATGTGTGAAGACATGACATTCGGGCACAACTATTTACAACAAAAGAGAAACTAAGCTCAGCTCCAAGCCCATATCTCTCCCATGCTCAACCTGCATCAAAGAGAAATATACATACGGGCATGAGTACCAGAAAGTACTCAGTGGGTAATTGCTAAAACATTAACTTTCAAAACTTATTAAGTTTTGCTTTAAGCAAGAATTGAAAGGATAACTTGAATAAGTATTTCATAAGAAGATTTCATTACTATATCACCACACATTCAAATTTTGAAACATACCGGCATTAAATACCCGAGTTGGTCCCGAAGGTTGCCAACCCCGGTCATACCTATCTCGTCGTTCGGTAATGGGAAGTAGGCCTCTCCACAATACCATGACCGCCTACATTCGCAAGCTCACGGCCATAAACCTGTGCACAATATATAATATTTTCCTACCGTAGATAGGTCAATCGCCGTCATACCCACAATGTGGTAAATCAATCATTTTCAACATGTTCATAATGTGGTGATTGAAAACAATTTCACAGTAGAATTCGTTTAAAACATAACATTTAACTTTGTTCAAAACATAATTGAATAAGCATTACCCATCTGTTAACGTTTACTCCAACACGTTTGTTTCTTCTTCTTTCACTTCCGATTTCCTTTAAACGTTCCTTATAAAATAAGATTATTATTGAATTTAGCAAACTTCATTACTCACTAAAACATATTATCACACAATCTTAGTCTTACCTAATCTAAGATTAGGTTAAATTTATTACATTCTTTCATAACTTACTTTTAGTGTACTTAAATCTTAGGTGACCACTTAACATGCTATGATCAAAGAAGTTAAATAACTTCAACACGTATCATATGTTACCAATTAAATTCTCAAAACGTCTCTTTAATAGACAATTTTTACAAAAATTTCGGCAGAGTAACGTTTATAATTTGAATCGCCATTTCAATCCAACATCAACCAATTTCATCCCAAACTCCACCAATTCAATACCATATGCCAAAATATATACTTAGGAATTTAAAATAAGTTCAAACTCATTCATTTACATTATAATTCTTCTATGCCCTTCAACTATACCTATTATGTAATTTCATAATTTCATAATCAACAATCCATTTAATATCAAACAACTCATAATTATACTCATTTATTATCAATAATCATTAATCCATGATCCATTCAAACCTTAACCAAGTTCATCACATAAAATCATAACTTTATACTAAACTTTAATTTTTCATCTTTTAGTATATATGTTCAAAAATTTCCATAAATTCCACTTAAGCATTATTTTTATTATAGATCTCAAATATCATATCAAATACATCAAATAAAATCAAGAAATCAAAGTACAAGCTATCCCCTTAAGTTTCGAAAATTTGAAACTTATTTATATGCATGAATTAAATTCTTATAAATTCATGTTATGCATTATATATATCCTAAAGCTTAAATATCATGCCAAATAGATCAAATAAAATCAAAAACCCTAAGTTCTTATCACTCATAATTTTCAAAAATTTGGGAAATTACATACACATGATTTAAGTTTTCATTTCTTTGATCATATGGTGTTTATTTCCATTCCTAAGCATGTATTTAAACTTAATTTAATTAAATCACAACATATACTTCACATACAAAAATTAGGGTTCATAACTCATACTTTAATTCACCAAATTTCATAATTTAAGGAATTAAAACCATAGATCATATTATTCATGCATCATAAACATAATTAAATCAATAAACATAACAAAAATTAAACAAATCAACCTTAACTCACATCTTCAAATTTTCGAAAACCCTAAAGCATAAGAAGGTCATATTTATCAATTTAAATCATAAAAACTTAGCTTAAACAAAGTAATTACCTTTCTTAAAGTGATTTGCTATCAATTTCCCACTTAAATATGTATTAAAAGTGAAAATAAAATTTTAGTGTGTGTGAGTGCCGAAAATGGAGGGTGGAATAAGCTTGAGGATGATCTTGTGTATTATGTAATTTCTAGAATGCTTATGTGTAATTAAATGTAATTTTGTATTCATTTTATTAACATTAGACACAAATTTCAAAAATTATAAGCTTACCTCCAAAATTACTAATGTTATACACTAATATACTTTAATAGGTAAAACTATATTCCTAATAAATATTAAAATCTAAAACAATTTATATCCATGATTGAAATCAAATTCATATAAATATAAATTAAATTCTTTCATGTGTTAAAATTCAAATAGTTATACATAATTTCCTTAAATTTCAAAAATCATAAAATAATTCTTTTATCACTAAGTAATAATAAAATAAATTTATTCAAGCCATTTAATAGTTTGAAAAATAATTCATCTCATTTTATAAGAAAATTTCCATATAAAAATAATTAATGCATTTCTTATCACATTTTTCATTTAATGACATTTTTCATTCAACACACAATAATAATCACATATCTCACATTTCATCATAATAAAACTCATTTCTCAAAATTCTCTACCTCTTCTAATTTCTATTCCTTCGATTAGAATTTAATCGAATTTCTATCGCTTAATACTCTATTATGCACTTTTTTATAAATTCTTTAAGAAATAACTACTTTTTAAGCCCCTAATTATCCTTAATTAGGGTCTAATTAAGACTTAAAGATTTTCGGGTTACTACATTCCAAGTTTGGGGGAACTATATATCGAATTGGGTTTACGTTTGTTTTGAAATTTTTTGATGGTATACCTGAACTAACATTGCAATATCTTTTGGTACAATATGCCGCCATGCACATCCGAAAACAAGAGAAAGGGGAAGGAGCCAGCTTTATCCTCATAGGGGAAAACTATCGATGAGTTTCACCCCCAAAATTATGGAGTACATTTGCCGAGTCCGCCGCTAGGGACAGATGGAGGCGGTTGGTGCAACTCAAACACCATCATTGTAGATTCATGTGTATTGACACATGTCAAGAAATGGGGATAGCCAATGATGTCACTTGGCTCGCCGAGAGATCCGGTCTATATTCTGTCATCATGGCCAATTACCTGACATACGGATCCTCACGCTGGAGTTCATGTCGACCGTATATGTCCATAAACTCATGGGTCTCCAGTTTACATTACTTTCCAGCTGGGAAATGAGCCCCGATGGCTCACGGTTGACGAGCTGAATGAAATCATCCAAGGCTCTCCCGACGGTGGATACATTGGTGATATTGATAGTTCGGCCTCCGAGATGTGGCCGTTGTTTATTGATCTGGAACTGGAGCAAAATCCGGTCTATGATGCCACGAGGGCAAAGATGAGCTCAATCCGGAATCTAGCATTCCGCTACTTCCACCGCTTCCTCACTTTCATGATACATGCATGCATAAATGTCGGCACCTGCCTCTCCCAGGATTTGAGTTTGATGATAGCCGCTGGAGCCGACAAGAAAATGCACGTAGGAATGTTCCCCGCACAGCATTTCCAGATGCAATCTGAAGTATCCGGGAATGTGGGGATATGCATTGGGGTTCGTCACCCCTATTGCCGACTTCTTTGGAGTGGAGATTCGTGAGAATCCTATCTCTCAGGATATTTTCTGGACAAGCAATACCTTTATGTCCAGGCGTTCCTAAAGAGAGACTCCTGGCGTTACCACTGGCTGCTCTACGACAAGAATGGCCAGTCTATCTTCCGATTGCCTAACAATGATCTCACAAGCATAATTGGAGATACACTAGACTACGCCAACTGGAACATGGGGACAGAGGCGCACTATAGCTGGGCTCAGCGCCTAAATGAGCAAGGAGTGGTAGAAGCAGAGGAAGAGAAAGCGGAACATGAGGCCGCATATGAGAGAGGTGGCGAGCTGCACCCACCACCCCACCACGTCAACCCCGAGATCTATGAGCGCTTAGATCGGATAGATGGTCGTCTCGACCACATAGACGGGAGTATGACCTCCATCATGGCCAAACAGCAGGCCCTCCTCGCCCAACAGCAGGCATCCCAAGAGCACCAGCGTCAGATGATGCAACAATGGGATCAATGGCGAGGATTCTATCCGCCACCGGAGTAGCGGCATATGAGATAAGGTCTCTCTCACAAGCATATCTTTTCTGCAACCTTATTGCTCTACATGTCACAATAAGTTCGAGGGGAGTAGAAGAGTGTGTAGTTGGTTGTTTAGTCCTTTTTATGTTTTTGTTTTGTCTTGTTAGTTGTTATGTTTTGGGCTTTTGGTGTCTTTTATTTTCGTTGTTGTGTCTGTTGATCAACGAGCTTAAGTGAAAAGTGTTACCTATGTGGCCAATGATGATAGAAATTTTTGAAAAATACGTTGATGGTGCACATGATGTGTTAGAAAATGACGCATATATGACTTGTGATTGCTTATCTTGTTGTTTTTCACCATTTGCCTGAACTGTGAGACTTGAGCTTCACTGTATAAACATCATGTTACAGTTTCTTTTAAATATGTGATAACATGCATGTAATTATCTTCTAGAACTTGCCGTGTTTTCTGTGTCGAGATTGCAATATGTGTTTCGAATATGGAAAGGATAAAAGGCCATCTTTTTGAACCACGGATTTACCCGTACACTAACCCTTTAATATGCCATTTGTCACCTACTTTGAGCCTTTATTAGATATTATTATTTTGTTAACCGGATGATAGGGGTGAGGATAATGTGAGCATAAAGGGATATTAATCAAAGTATATGTATCTCGAGTTTGAATGAATGTTGATTTAGCAAGTGGGAAAGAAAAAAAAGGGAAATTGACAAAGTCCATGTGTTGAAAATTATAAATGGGGGTACTTGGAGTCGCATTTGAGTCACTTAGCCATATATCACTCTACCTTAACCAATGTGCCTACATTAGAACCCTTGAAAAGACCTTTTTATCCTAATTTGAACGCATTTGACGTAGTGGAGATATTAGAGAAATGGCAAGCTTATGGTAGGATTTTGCATGACATTGATCTTTGAGTGTATACACGTCCTGAATTTTCTTCTGAGTTTGAGTGTACACTATATTATACACATGCGTTTGTGAGGGTTGAATTGAATAAGATTTTGCTTTCAATTGTTGTACATTGTCGAGTTGACTAATGTCATCAAGTGTGCTGTTGTTTTTGAGCTTTGAAATATTTTTGAGGCTTGTTATAGCAACCACCTTTGTTAATGCTCGTTGATCTTTTGTTGTGTCTTTGTTTTTGTTTGAGAACAAACAATGTTTTAAGTTTGGGGGTTTGATAAACGTGCTTTTTACTCGTTTAATGATATATTAGAATGATTTTAGATCAGTTTAAGTGCGTTTATATAGTTGATGTATGCTTTTAGCTATTTTTGGAAGATACTGCTCTTGGGGTTCCTTTTTGGTGTTCTGTAGGCTTTTCAGGTGATAATCGAGCACAAGGCAAAGAACGAACCAAAGATGAAAAGGAACAGGAGGCTAGCGACCACTAGCCCGGCTGCAAGCTCGAGCGGAAAAGCTTTTGGAGTAAAACTAGCGACCGACCTAGCGACCGCTAGGCCGGCCCCTAGGCAAATCTAGCGATCGCGAGCCTGGTCGCGAGAAATCCCGAAAAAGCTTCTGTACTAAAACTAGTGATCGACCTAGCGATCGCTTGGCCGGCCGCTAGGAACATCACGCGACCGTGAGCTTGGCCGCGAGCTCATCGGAGAAAGCGACTGACTCACAGCTAGCGACCGCTAGGCGCTGCGGCCTGATGCGAATTAGGTTTCACCCCATTAGCTATATATACCTCTGGACGTGCATTGGCGCCTCTCTCTCAGTTTTTAGCATATTTTCACATACTTTCATTCTAGCTTTCGATTTGACGCTTCTAGACTTTAGATTATTGTTATTCTACATTACATTAATGCTTTGTAATCGCTATTGGAGTAATTCATCCGAAGGATTTCAGTTTTTCCGTTTTCTACTCGGGTTTGGATTCAAACCCAACAATTGTTCTTCCGACACTCCATTATGGGTTTTATCAATTCAATTCTTATTTCTATGTTAATTTCGTATTTTATTTCGATTTATATGTCTAGCTAAATTCATTTCGATTTATATGTCTAGCTAAATTCATGTTCTAATCCTAGGGTTTGTATGATTTTATCCTAAGTGTGGTGATTCCTGGTATTTGCTATTTACCTTCCAGTCATTGATTTGTGATTCTTGGTGCTAAATCTTATGTGTTAATTTCTGATCAATCTTGATGCATATCTAGTTGCCAGTTGAATATATGATTTTAATTGTCAATCGATCTTGAATACTGTCTGGGTAAGCCTCGAGTCGTGGTGAGATAGGAACATCCGAAGGAAGCATATTCTTTGTGATCTTTTGGAGTTGTTAATTTTCACCTTGAGACGTAACAGTAATAGGTAAATTAGTAATTCACTACCACAATTGTCTTAACTGAAATTGTTGGTTACTTATGTGATATTTCATCTTGGCTGGATTAAAATTGGTTAATAGGAAGCAGGATAAACACACGTTGTGGGTAGAATTAATACATCCCTAGGGTTAGTCTCTTAGTCTATTCGTCTATTTGAGTTTTATCGTTGCGTTTATTTGCTTTATTTCTCTTGACTTTGAATTAAATATTTGAAGTCCCAAAAACTCTTATAAAACCAAATTATTGCTTAGATAATGATGAAGAATCATTGAGTTAGCTTCTGTATTTTTGTGTTACAATCTCTGTGGATACGATACTCGACTTCTCTATCTACTAGCATGTTTTCGTGTTAGAAAATAGTGCGATCATTCTCCTCATCTTGGGTGGTGGTAGTGCTTGTATGTCATGTTGGTTACCTGTATTGAGTTACCGTATCCGTTTAGGATGATGACGTCCCCTTAAGGAGCTTAAAAGGTTTATTATACTAAATCCTACAGGTTGACTTATATTAAGTACAATAATAAGGTTGAATGGTATTACTTAAGGAGTTAAAGAGATTAATTATTTTAAACAATCAGTGTGTTATAAATAATTAATGGATGTGCGATATTTTAAATATAGGGATTCGTAAGTCTAAGTACAAGCCCTACTCAACTTCGGTAATAAAGGGGTAAGTCAACATTTATTCTCTAATGGAATAAATAAATACTTATGAATTAATTTATGTTCTAGGTTTAACATAAGATAATTCATTTTAAACTCATCTTTATTTTTGTATTTGATCCATAGACTGGTCCATCAAAGCCTTCTGCCTAGGGGTGGATCGGTAAGGTATACCGAAAATTTTTCGCCATACTGTATACCTTACCGAAAATTACGGTATGTAAAATTCATATCGATACCATATCGAACAGTTTGGCATACCGAAAGTCGGTATACCAAAAATTACGATTTGATAAAATTTTATACTATTACTGTACCGACTTTTACGGTATACCATACCGGACTTCGATATACCGAAATTACCGACTTCATACCGAAAATACCGAATTCATATCGAAAATACCAAATTCATACCGTACCGGACTTTGGTATACCGAATTCATACCGAATTTTTTGGTATGTACCGCGGTATCAGTATATACCGATAAACGATATATACCGAAATTTTTGGTATATACCGTGGTAAAATATATATCGGTATACCGCGGTATCCAAAAAATTGATACTGTTACCGTACCAAAAATTAACGATATGGTATCATATCGTACCGAAAATTACGGTATACCAAAAATTCGGTATTTTCGGTATATCGATTTTTCGATATTTTTTCCCACCCCTACTTCTGCCTAGCTAATTTTCAGCCACCCCTTGGAATCATATTGAGATTATGTTTTGATTATTGTATTATTTATTTAATACATCTCATAGTCTAGATAGATATTATCTGATATTATTATATATCAAGAGATAATTATTTTGGAAATGAATTATCTTCGGGGAAGAAGATAATCATTGTATATATTAGATGTGTATGAGTCTTATCACAATAGGATTCTAAGGAGTGCACTATAAATATAAGGTATGAGAAAATCAGATTATCCAATCCTTATAGTGATTTTCGAAAATCATAGTTATATCATAGGGGGCAAAAATTTTGTGGTATTCTCCATAGATTACTCTCACTCAGTAATGAAGATCAGACATCCAGGACATAGTCAGAAGATCAAAGTTTGAGTCAGCCATTGATCAGATTTGCCATAAATTCGCAGGTAAATGCGAGAAACCTCTATGTGTTGAAATTAATTATATAGGAGCATGCTAGGAATATAATCGATGTATGATGAATTAAACATCCAAGATATATCCTCAAGAGCACGGGTAAATTAAGATTTCTCATGAATTACATCCCTCCATTCTTAAAAAAAATTATCCTTGAAATTTCATAAACGTTGAGGAAACAACTCAGGATACTGAGTCCTGAACTTATCCTCTAATTCCCGTGTAGCTTTTTCCTGACCATGATTATTCCATAACATATTTTACTAACAGGATCTGCTTGTTCTTTAACATCTTAAATTCTTGGTCTAATATAGCTATTGGTCTATCTTCATAACTCAAGTCTTGAGCTAGGACTACCTGATCATGCTTGATAATGTGTTTTAGGTCGAACACGTACTTCCATAACATAGAAACGTGAAACACATCGTGTCCATCTCTGATGCTTGGTGGCAACGCTAACCTGCAGGCGATATGGCATATCCTTTCAAGAATCTCGAAAGGTCCAATGAACCTTTGTCGCAACTTACCTTGCTTTTCGAAACGAACAACTCCATTAGAAAGAGAAACCTTGAGAAAGACTCGATCTCCAACCATGAACTGAAGATCCATACGAAGCTTATCTTCATAGGATTTCTACTTGTCTTGAGCTTCCTTGCTTCGCTGTCTAATCTGATCGATAACCTCGATTTTCTGCTGAACCATCTCTTATCCTAACATCCTTCTCTCGCTCACCTCATCCCAGTAAAGTGGTGGTCTGCACTTTCTTCCATATAAAGCTTCACAATGAACCATTCCGATGATGTCGTCGTCAAGTCCTCCCTCCTTCGATCTCCGCTCCTACAGGCTTTCGTAGTGTACCTAGGGCTTCTCGGCTCTTCAGTTAACATAGAGAGATGCTTGAAATGAATGGTTTCAAATGAAGGCCCTAGGTCTCTATTTATAGGGGAAAGTGGGCAGCTGCGCAACTACGCAACTGCTTGCATCAACAGCCTTTTTTTTAAAAACATAAAAACCGATGAAACTTTCACAAACGGACTCCAAAAATAACAAACTTGGTGTCCATGGACTAGCAATAAAATACTGGACACAACAACTATAAACCTAATATATTTTAGAAGCTTTTCAAAAGGCCATTTTTCAATAACTTCATCGGAGTGCCAAGCCTTCGTGGGTATTCCAAAATCTGCATACTTAATGCCTATGAACTCTTCATGAAGTGCGCTTCACAACGCCGGAGGTTTCATGTCGGTCGGACCATTGTAGCAAAAAATAAACTTTTTTCTTTCTCGAAAAACGTGTTGTACAAACTTGAAGCTAAGGAAGTACATGGTATTTAATTTGCGAACTACAGCATTTAAGAATTATATTCCTCGATCCAATATGATTGTCATTATATTGGTCTTATTCTCAATGCTGAGCCTCTTCGGTAGTGCATACAACTTCTCTAATGTTTTATTTTTTTCTTATAAATAAAACACAACCCACGTAAATCTAGAATAATCTGATGGGAAATCTTAATTTACCCGTGCTCCTGAAGATCTATCTTGGATGTTTAATTCACCATGTATTGATTTTATTCCTAGCATGCTCCTATATAATTAATTACAACACACATAGGTTTTCTCGTGTTCACCTACAAATTTATGGCATAGTAGATCAATGGAAGACTCCAGTTTTGATCTTTTAGACCGTTTCCCGGATGCATGATCTCCAATACTGAGTGAGGGTAATCTATGAAGAATACTGAAAATTTTGCCCCTTGCACTAATGAATAGTGATTTCAACAATCACAGTGTTGGAATGAATGATCTGATTTTCTCATATCCTGTATTTATAATGCTCTGTCTAGAATCCTATTGGATATGACTCTGGCATATCTAATAAATGCAATAATTATCTTCTTCTCTGAAGATAATTCCTATATAAAATAATTATCTATTGATATCTGATAATATCAGGTAATATCTCTTTATATATAGGAGATGCATTAAATAAATAATACATTAATTAGAACAGAATCCCAGTGGGATTCCTACATGGATGGCCAAAAATTACATAGTAAAAGGCCTTGATTGGCTAGCCCAAGAATCAAATACAAGGAATAAAGATGAGCATAAAATGAATAATTATCTTATGTTCAACCTAGAACATAAATTAATTCATAAATATTTATTCATTCCACTAGAGAATAAATACTGACTTACTCTTTTATTACCGAAGTTGAGTCGGACTTGTACTTAGACTTATAAATTCTCGTGTTTAAGATATCACACGTCCATTATTATTTATAACACTCTGACTGCTTAAAATAATTAATCTCTTTAATTCCTTAAGTAATATCACTCGACCTTATTATTGTACTTGAGTTAACTCAACATGCATGATTTAGTACAATAAACATTTTTAACTCCTTAAGGGGACATCATCATCCTAAACAGATATGGTGACTCGATACAAGTAACTAGCATGACATACAAGCACTGCCACCACCCAAGATGCAAAAAATCTTGAGTTATCTCATGTAACCCTCACCCATAAAAAGTCAAAGTGATTGTCAGTAACTCATACTTACCTAAAGCCTTATCGATGTTTAGATCAACGTAAAGTCATCGAGATCTAGGTTCTTCACGACGGTCAGATAGAAGAAGTCATCTCACTGTGATCCATCAATACGTTAAGACGTACCAGTATAGACAAACAACCAAGTCAAGTTCCTTCTTATCTATACTGCAGTCTATACCAACAACTCGTCCTCAAGTTGTCTCAACTATGATTCTTTTTATATCTCAACCAGCTTAACCAATCAACAGGCTTTTGTGATCTTCTACACACTGTATGATCTAACTTTTGTATGAGATAATGGGACAACATATGGAATCAAGTAAACAATTCAGATAGAAGATTGGAATAGTGGTAATATGAAACATTGTATAAAAGCTCAACCATTCTACTTTCAGTATACAAATCCAACATAATCATCAATAACAATGAGGGTGTATTTTCTACCGTTATAGCTGAATGGAGTTACTGGTCCAAAAAGATCCATATGCATCAGTTGTAATACTTGATCAGTAGAGGGTGTAGTTTTCTCTTAAAAGAAGCTTTGGCATGTTTACCCATCTGACATGCTTTGTACACTTGGTCTTTGTGGAATTCTACACTTGGCAGACCATCGACCAGTGGATGTTTTGTCAATTTGTTGATGGTTTTGAAGTTCAGGTGATTCAGCCTTCTATGCGACAAACAATAGATTTCGTGAGAGGTCTTTGATACAAGACATGTTTCAGGTGGGCAGTCTTCCCATGATGCAACATATAGATTGCCATATCTTGTTCCTCTCAGCACGATCTTCTTCGAGATGTTCTTAACTGTAAATATGTTCTTTTTCACTTTGACCACGAAATCATTATCACAAAATTGATTAATAGATAGGAGATTATGCTTCAAGAGTTAAATCAGCTGATAGCTTATTGATAAACATCTATCTGACTCATTAAGCAAGAAAGCACCAGACGACAAGTGCAACGATTGTATTTATTAGATGAAATTTGGATTTTGAACGATGAATTTTCCAACGACTAGTTTGAATTCGAATATTTATAAATACAGGACTTCGCCAACATGGAGTCCAATGACGTTGCAAACACAAATGTTAAAATTAAGAGTTATTATATACTTTAGATCGTAGTAGATTTTTGGATAATAGTTAGATTATAACTTAATATATTAAACATAAAATATTATAATAGTGATCATAATAATCTTTAAGATAATAATGTTTATACTTTTTGATATAGTGAGCATGTGTCTTTTCATTTTAGTGACTAAAAAATTTGTAATTAGTCGTAATCGTATGATATCAAAACCTTAAATTATTTGCATGATAGATTGAGTAATTAATTAATATATGCAAGTAATTAAATAAATTTTTTGAAGCCAACAGTATAAAATTAAAAATAAAGCAATGATTACTTTATCATAATTTAGTTTCATAGTAACTATATAATATTTATACTATTTAATATAGTTACGTAATTAAAATAAAATAGTTATAGGTTCTTAATCGAAAAACCGAACCTCAATAACTAATGCGATTTTTGGTTAACCCAACTTAATAAATGGTTCGTTTTTTATTTTGAAATTTATGAAAATTTTAGTTTGATTAACTGAAAAAATCGATACAATTAATTGAATCCGAACCGTGTCCCACCTTCTAATTATTTGAACCTTGGAACAGACATGGTCTTTTGGAAATGTTTGATTCGGGATCAGCCAAACACAGCCTTGAGAAGAAGGCAAAACGCGACTTCTTCGGATAAAAACCGCGACATTATCCAGCATGGCTTCGCGAAAACTGCCGCAAAGAATTTCACGAATGTGTCGAGTCCCAACCGCCAGTTTTTTATGGATGCGCAATTGCTCAAGCTTTCTCACGCATCTCCGCTGCCGATCAAATGGCCTCCTGCTTCCAAACAACTCCTTAATCACCTTTCAATTTCTCGAACAAAACCCCCCATTCTCCCACTGTTTTCAAGGAAGCTCACCGCGGCGGCCACTCGCCGCAGCGACGCCACTTTCGACGAGGCGGCCTACGAGGCGGAGCGCCTGAGCTTGGACGCCGCCGCCCGGGAGTTCATGGCCGAGAAATCCTCTATCGAAGCTGGGGGTCGGGGCGAGCCTAATGCGTGGAAATGGGTCATCAGGAAACGGGTTTGGGACTTGATGGAGGTCCGGAATATAGCTCAGTTCCCCCGCCCCGTTCACCACCGCATCCCTAATTTCTTCGGCGCCCACATTGCTGCTCAAAAAGTATTGGGTTCTAGTTGAATTCTATTATAAAATCTATTCCCCCCTAAAAGAAATTGTACGTTTTGAGTAATTTCTTTTCGGTGTGGCAGTTGAGTGAGTTGCAGGCGTTTAAGGAGGCGAATTGCGTGAAAGTTAATCCGGATACTCCCCAAAAACAAGTCAGATTCCTCACACTTAATGGTAGTGTAGCAGCTGCCGCGTATGCTTAAAGCTCTTTGAATTTCTGCATTTTGTTGCGTATATTTAGTTGGCAAAAATTCGTGTGCATCCGGATGTACGGTGCATCAACCCTAATTGAATTCAATTAGAGTTCTAAAATCCTGAATTAGGATTTAAGAATCCCAGTTGAGTTAATTAGGCCGGATCCACAGTTTATCCGGATGTACAGGAGTATGCCTCTATTTAGTTTGGCTGCATTACGATTTTAGACATCTTTAATGTAGTTGGGTTGAAGAATTGGAGCATATGATTATCACCAAGTTCTATAGTGTGAATCTCATTTTGCCTCGTAACTGCACTTCAAATCATTCTTATGTTCTTTGCCATGAAATGCTGCATTAACTGTTTTAGTTTCAACTATCTAAAAATTTTAGTTTCTTTGATTGAGAATTTTGGTTGATTGTCTGCATTTGAAATATGTGTAGTGTAGGCATTAAGACTTGAGTATTCTACCTTTAGGGTAAATCTTTTACGCAAGATAAGGGTTTACGTTTTGTTAACAGCAGGCAGTCTATAAAGTATCGGCATAATCAGCCATGCAGTGTGACCAAAATTCAGCTAGTTTGGACGGTTAGGTGGTGGTGGTCGTGCTTACCATTTTGATATGTGTGTCCATGCCAGGTGGAAAAAAGCTTTTAACTCCACAGCCACGTCTGAGGTCCGGGTTCTTTTCTGTACTCGAGTACTCAATGTTAAGTCAGGACACCATTAAGGAGGCATGCACATCTGTCGGAGTTGCCAAGTATGGCAAGCCGATAGGACTGGAGGAAAAGATAAAAGTGGACTTAATCGTTGTTGGTTCTGTTGCTGTCGACTCAAAGACAGGGGCGAGACTTGGCAAGGGTGAGGTATAAGATGATATAATTTTTGCTTAGATTTTGGGTTCACTATTTTTGTTCAATCTAAGCTATAGAAGAATGATTTGGAATATATAAAAGCTTTTCTAGTGTATCTTGCATCATTTTGCATATATTTTCTCCTACTAAATGTGATGCCAGTCATGAGCATATCCAAAATTCAGGTCATAGTCTTTTTGGGGATGCTCATATATATGATTTGGAGATGTTATCGGTTTTCACAGAGTTTTGTCATAATCTTTCAGTCTAGGAGGTTTGTTAAAAGTGGTTTTACGTACACTGTCAAATCAAATATAGTTTTGGCCCTAATTAAAAACACCTAACTTAGTGTGATCCCTCTACGCTATTTGTCTTGTTTGTAAACATTAGCTGCAGTCGAAGTTATGATAATTATTTATGGTGCAGGGATTTGCTGAACTGGAATATGGTATGCTACGTTACATGGGTTCCATTGATGACTCGACACCAATTGTCACATCTGGTAGCTTCTCTTCTCTTTGACACAATATGTAGCTTTTCCTTCCCATGTTTGTATGACTTTTTAATTTGAAACATTTTGAAGCCAGTAATTCTCTTCGTGCTGAGTGATGCAAACGCACAAAAAATTGATCAATTATTCTCTTGATATAATCTTCACTTGATCACGGAAAGCGCTTCTACATTAATTAACTTATCATACACACCTTTTCTAATTAAGACTACCAAGCTATAGTGAGCTATGAATATCACAACTGATTTCAATTCTACATTGATATCGGCCATCTTCCTTCTTGTAATAGTTTACTTACATTCTGAATGTCTCAATGATCCTTAAGTTCATGGATCATGGAAGCTATACAACTTTGAAAGTATTTATAGTGATACAGCATACTCGTGTTGTAAATGTTTTTCCTCGATTTCAACTGATCATCTATGTCATTTTACAAATATAGTGCATGATGAACAATTAGTGGATGACATTCCCATCAACAAATTGCTGGTTCATGACGTACCGGTCGATATCATATGCACTCCAACACAAATAATCTTCACCAATTCCTTAATTCCAAAACCTCAAGGTCAGTTCCGAATTTCCCTCTGTTAATATTTTCTCTAATTTGCATGTTCAAAACAACCTGCAATAATCAACATAGTTAAGATTGTAAACTTTTTTCTCTTCTAGGAATTTACTGGGATAAATTATCTCCAGAAAAGCTCGGTCAAATTAGAATACTAAGGGAGCTAAAGAGTAAAATTGAACGCGGAACCGGCCAAAAGCTTCCCACCGGCTCCTCCGAGAAGTTACCCCCAACAGCACGAAGGAGGCGCTGATGCATCTCGTTTTCTGAATCAAATGGTAACTTCCACTTGCCTTGGTTTTAGATATAAACAGTTTCTTCTTCAATTTATGAGTAGAAACTGGTTGAGAAAATTCATATTGATGTTGATCTGTATATAATTTGTTTGAATGATTTTGAGAGTGATGTAAAAGATGGTATGTGTAATTGTGCGTTTTGTTACTTTCAAGACTTTGATGTATGGAGACATCACAAGCAGCTGAAATTAAATGTCATTATTATATGCATGCATAGTTTACTTTTGAATTAATATCAGCATCATGGAATGAATGCAGGCATCGACTTGCCTGAAACCTAATCTTTTTTTTTTTTTGGGTCAATTAAATATAGAAATTTTAAAAGTAGTATCGCGGTCGAACCGAGCAAGGGCGCTGGCGCAAACCTAATCTTGATAAGAAGCAATGTTGTGTTGGATTAAGATAATCTCATCGTGTAGTTTTTAGTTTGACTTATTCATTGGCTCTGATAAGCTTTTGCCCAAAAGAAATTTATCATGGTTTTGCATATTTAAACACACTGATATTACATATTTTGACACGCACAAACACACCCATAACTTAATTGTCCACCAAATTTACCGAACTGAGTTAATCGAACGGTTTTTGGTTATTCCTTAATTGTTGTTGTTTTTAACATTTTCTTATTTTAATGATAAAATTAATCATTATTCAATAATTAAATATTAATCGACATATTTGCAACACATAGCAACAAATGCCCCACCAAAAAATCAATCTAATAATCATGAGCAAACAAACTAATCAATAGTTAGTAAGCAGAAGATTCAAGTTAGTCAATGATACCTAAAATATCTATCTAATAATAATAATACTAATAATTATTATAATAATTCGGTTTTTTGGTTGGAAAAACACCAAATTGATCAAAAATATATATATATTTTTAACTTTTCGTTCAAATTTAACTAAATTTAACTAGAAACTTGATGAAATATTGCAAAATTTATATTTGATTCTATGATTAAAATTACATATCTTAGATTTAATTCACGATATTGAGTATATTTCTAATCTCAGATTGCAAATCTTATTGTTACTTCTCCACAAAACAGACAACTGATGGTTTTGGTCGCTATAGTCGCCGCCCACCATTGCCCGTCGAGTCGTGGTCACAACCTTACTGTGTGGCCCCTTCCCAGTCGCAGCACCTGCCCTCCATAACTGTAGTTTCAGACTCTCATAAACTTTTTTTATTAAACGTCACATCAATCTACGTCATCTTCTCTTTGCCGAATGTTAGTACACGAGCCATAAGTGAACACTGGAGCAAAATTCAAGCCATTTTATAATTCCTTAAAGTGGACCATAAAGTTATAAAGTTACCACAAGGTCAAAGCTCTAAGTTATAAAGTATAATTAAGTTATTCCCATCCACTAAATTTGTATATTTAATTCCATTTTGATCTTTTAGACAAAAAATATTCACTTTTTTTTAAAACATTAACTTTATATTTTTACCTTAAACATATCTACTTATTTATAAAAAATCACATATAGCCCCACCTTTTTACACCCAATATCCATTAATATATTTATTTATTATCCTCACGGCACACCTTTTTATACTCACTTACTTTACTCTCATTACATGCCATTAAAATCAATGAACGATTTTGGTGGATGGAGGGAGTAGTATTTATCATTCTTTCGTGTGTATATATATATATATATATATATATGTGTGTGTGTGTGTGTGTGTGTGTGAGAGAGAGAGAGAGAGAGATGATGATGGATCATATAGTATCCAAACCTAGTGTAGTATGTAGTACTCAATCTTATCCATTCATCTCATAGATCCCATGGTAGATATTTTTTCAAATTTTTAAACTTATTTTCGCTGATTTCGCTATAGTAAGTGTAGATTAGTAATTTAATTTGTTATGTGATTGCGAAAAACAAACCATGCATATAGTTGAATTGACTTATAAAGTTAAATGAACACAAAAATATATGTAATTGAACACAAACATGCATACGAGTTTCGATTTTAATGCATGCTGGAAACGCACGCCTAGTGCACGCTTGTGCACTCGCTCGCGCTCCTTAGCGTGCGCTCGCTCCCCCCACATCTGTTGGCCAACATGCATGTTTTGTTATTTTACATGCATGTTTATGTTATTTTACATGTATGATTATGTTATTTACATACATGTTTGTGTTTTGCGGTACGCTCGCGCATAACGCACTCTTGCACACCCAACACGCACTCGAGCACCCGAGGTGCGATCTCTCGTGCGTACCCAACGCCGTTGGCTAACATGCCAATTATTTTACATGCAGTGTTATTTTATTTTGTATGTATTATTTATGTTTTGTTGTGGCTCTCCCCAAATTCAGCATCCACAAACACCTCCATGCTCGCGGATTCCCTTACCTAGTGTGGGTGGGCACCTGCATCCGTTGGTGCCTTCCCATTTTGCTCCTCAGTGAAAATTAGCTGTCACGTGTCAAATTTTGGTGCTTCTACGTGTTTAAAGTGTATGATAGAAATTGAGTACTAAATACTACCTGAGGACCAAGTACTACGCGAATCAAACTATATATATATATATATATATGGATGGATCAGATAAGAATGAATAATTTGTTAAGAAATAGGAATGAATTTGTGCCTTTGATTTGCTGGATCAATGGTTGAGATTTAATTTCGGTTGTGCTACAATTTTATGTTGTGTGTGCTACGCGGATTATTGTGCAAAGACTAGAACCCTTCTTGTCTTCTGATGATGAAAGATGTGCTAAACTGATATATTTAGCATTTGTGCTACGAAAAGATGAAATATGTGTTAAACTAATATGTGCAACATAGTAATTTTGATTGTTCTACACAAATATGAAAGATATACTAGACTTACATATTTATTTCTATTTTCTACACTTATTTGCATTCTCATGGGAACCATCCCCTATATAGATATATAGATATATATATATATGAGAATGTTCAAATAAAAATTTTATTTAAAATGAGAACTTGAGAACTATTTTCAGTCATTAGATTGCGAAGATCTACGATGATACATTGTTTTGCTAGATAATTGCATTGTGCACCACTCGGATTCGATCTCATGACAAGCGAAAATTTATTTTTATTTTTTTAGTGCAGTAATTTTTATAGAGAATGCATTGTTCTCATATTTATAATATAACAAATATTTTTATAATAACACTATACCACGAGTAATAGTAATACTAGTTCCATTATATTATTCAAGAAAGATTGAAAGGCTTATTGTTCTTTCAGAAAGCCACAATTCTTGATTCCAATTTGCATTAATTGTTAGAAAATTGTGTATAGTGCTTGTTTCTCATCTGTGGCCCAAGTCTGTTTCCTCTGTGATCTGCACCTTTTCTAGGCTTCCTTCATCGTTTTGAGACTCAACATTGGTTACTGCCATTTTGGTTTCTTTAGACTTCCCCCACAGAATGCCATAAAGCCCAATCACTAGCAAAACAGCTCCACACACTGCAAAAAACATACTCGATCTACTTAAAAAAGATCGGTATGTATGGTATACGTGAACAAGAACATTCCGGAAGGACGACTACCTTCCCCAGTGAAGCGTCTCCTGCAGTAATATTGCTGAGAAAATCGCGGTGATGATCAGTGCTAGTGGCGAGAAGGAAGCGCCAAATACCGGCCCTTCCTTCTCCACCACCCAAACAATCAGCCAGTAACAGATTGCAGTCGAAATCACCCCTACAGTTGTCACAAACTCTCATCAATCCTGATTCATTATTTTGCAGTTTAAGTAAAATTGGAAGAAGATTATGGTGACTTACACAATAAAATACTGAAACAAGGTTGATGTTCCATCCAAGACTCCAAGATTCTCTCTCTCTTTGCTTTGCTGCAGCCCAGATTGCTGATAATGCGCAGCTAGAGAGACACTGCAGGGCTGTGAGACGTAGTTTAGCCGGATACTGCTTGATCAACGGACCCTAGAACACAAACAAGAATGATCAAAACAAGCTTTGGACTAGTCGAAAAAAGTGAGGTTATGAAGGCAACCAACCAACCTGCAGGATGAACCACATGCACCACGCCCCGTTGGCTCCTAGAATGATGAGAGAACCCTTTATCCAGTCAGATCTCGAGTAGCTTTGCTTGTAGGCACGCAGGAAGTCTTTCCGGCTCTCTGAGTAGATGGCCGGCCCTTGGACGAAAGTACACAGCAGAGCTCCAGCAAAGCCTAATGTAGAACCAATCACTTTAGCCATTCCGTGCCTTTGTTTTATTGAGAGCTTCTCCATTCTGACAAAAACAGTTCAAAATGACAAAATCCATTCAAGTTATTACATCATCTGTGTCTGCTCCCACACCACCAATCTCAATCTGGTTAGATATAATTTTACCGGAAGCAGAGAGCTAAGATGAATGTCATGGCCGGGCATGTGTTGACCAAGGCAGTAGCAAACGTTGCAGATACATAATTGAGGGCGAAGTGGAAGAGATTCAAACTCACCGCGATCCTGCAGAGTTTGAACAGGACAGAACATGAAAATTCGGATGAGATTAGTGTGTATAATGTGTGAGAAACACGTACCCTGTCGAAACCAAGACTATCTTGCAGAACAAGGTGAATGGCAGTGGAGGAGACTTGTGGCCTCTGAAAGTAAACACAAGTTTTTTCAATCAGAGAAAAAACAAATCAAACTAAAAAACGCGATAATTGACTAACCTCTCAAGGAAGAAGGCGAAGGGGGCCAATGCCAGCGTGGCAAAAGCTTGGCGATAGACTACAAAGACGTAAGGATCCATCCCTGTCGTGATTGCTGCCTTAGACAACAAAGACATGCCAGCAGAGATTAACTGTATCACTATCATCGCCACGTATGGTTTCTTCGTCTCCATAGAAACCAGCAAGCCAGCCATGCTGAATGCCTTCTGTTGCAGCAGCAACCTGTTATAATGGGAGGAGGAGAGGATAGAAAGAATCTTATCCAACAAACAAAATTATTCATCATTTAGTACTCATCTGTCTGTCAAGACAGAATTAAAAAACCTGCGAGCATGTGTAGGTTCACATAACTTGAAATAGAATAAAATAACGACACCCCAACAGCAACTACTCTTTCAATCAGAGAATCCTCGTACAAACTCTCGTGGTAGGGAAGCCTCCTATGTCAGTAGAAACATGCGATTTCTAACAAGAAAGAACAAAACAAACAATCGGGGCGAGTTGCGTAGAGTTCACTAAGTTGAGGTGAAGATGAGCAGTTGAGCAAGATGTGATTTTGTCATATATAGGCAACAAAGATTCTATCGTACCATCAAATATGAATGAAATGCTTTTGTCACTATTTAGAAACAGGAGATGGGCAGCTGCTGGCCTCAAAATATTCTTTACTAAAACAAACAAAAAAATAATCAGCTCTTCAATAAACGATGAGAGCAGTGTCTGCTTGTCTAGCACGCTCCAAACAGTCGGTATCGTCCTTGTCCATAAAAATGATGTATCTCAACATAAAGAACGAAATTCAGATGCTGAATAAGGCAAGCTCATCGAAAGGCATCATCGAGTCCATTCCACTTTTATTTATGCTATCCAGGTTGATCGGTGTAGTTTGGGCAGTTTCTTATTATTGTTACAGAATAGGACGAGAATCAAGAAACGAGTATTAAGATGCAAACAGTTTTGTAACGAAGATTTCATTTTCCTTTGTACAGAAAAAAAGAATATAAGTCGGAACAGGCATACATTTTTGTCGGACAGAGTAAACTCACCCGGCCTAGATATATATCCAAAATATATTCCATTTCTACCTCAAAAAAGACTAGCTATAAGCAGAGGGATTTCTATTGTTATCAGAGGAAAAAACAAATTAAATTACGCCCCAGAAATAGTACATTGGCGGGGAAACAGGTTGTGACGCGCAATGTGTTGCTAAATTATCATTCTACTAGGAGGGATCCGGTCAGTTTGGCGTGCAAGCTCTTCAATCGGAGAAATAATCTGAGGCATTGACATCCCCACTGAGACGATGATCTCTGAAACAAAAAAAGGGAAATCAATTCAGTACCGAGGCTAGAGGATACATGTCGTAAATGTGATGTTATGAGATCACGAAAATCATCAAATCCATATTTTATCCTAAAAAACATGCCGGAGATTTTAGCATATTCCACTTCAGTCTTAAAATGAAACATTAGGCGTGCCGAGAAAGGTACATTATTTACCTATGCCCTCTCGGATAGACAAGTTTGGCCGGATGATGTCTTTTGAGTTAACTAGAAATATGTCCCCAATGTATAAATGATTTGTTGGAACGTATACAGAGCATAGTTCTTCATCCCCATCATCTCTCTGCCATGAAAGACAACAAACCCATGAAAAACAAATTCGAAGGCAAATCTTGTAATCAATCGTGTTCTAATTCTGTAAGTGTTACAGAGATAATGTAATGCAAATTGATTTAGCGATGGAAAACACATATTATTCAGTAGGGCCTATCTTGTCAACAATTTCAAGCTGTAAAATATGGACCATTATCAAACATCTTAATACCTGATCATGCCTCAGTGAAATACTAGTCATACCTTGAATTTTTCGGAGTTCAGAACATACAGCTCAATTTTAGAGAATACTTAAAGAGAATACATTTCACGAACCTGAAGAACTACAGATGATGTAATAAACCCAAAAGCATATTCTCCGACACGAGGATGGCGGATAATAGCAACCTCCTTGAAAGCAGTTGTATTCTGATCTGTAATAAATACACAATGTTAATCAACAACAAAATCCTGTGTGCAGAGGAATCCTGCCTATACTGTGACACTTAATAATGCAAGACCCAAGATACCAATAGATATTGGCATCTGTAAAGATACAATCCACAAAGCTCGAATATGCAGTAAAAGTAAACAGCAAACTCAGGATTAAGGCTCAAATATTTTTTATGAGACCAAAAGCAAAAATGATATATTTAATAGCCTAAGATTGTCTGAGGTTTTTTTTATTTTTTATTTTATTTAAAAAGAAAAAGCTTTATCAGCTAATACTTAGGAAGGTCGTAGTCATACAGTTGCTTATATGATGTTTTTTGGCAAGAACATATGAACACCGGAAACAACAATTACCTGGTGAGATTGCAGAACTAATTTGCTTCGATGCTGAATATAAATGTCTTACAAAGGGCATTCGCTTTATAAACCATTCTCCTATCAAGAAAACGGTGGAACCCAACCATGATGAAGCAAAAATACCAACAAAGAAAATAAAGATTATTGATGTAATGAATCCAAGGCCTGCACCAGATGGAAGAGAAAAATTAGACACAAATAAATCGAACTTGAGGAACAATCTACATATTTGTGACCAATGGATCAAAGAATTATGGTCCCCATAAAAATGTGGAAAATTAATAATCAAACAGGACCCAAGGATATTTTAACCTTTAAGAGCATATAAACTTTTAAGAGCTTCAAATTGTACCATGACCAAAAAACTTACCAAATATGTCAATGCCAAGCCTCTCATATATAGGGCTGAAGAAACCATCAACGAACTGGATAAACCACCAAGTTATAAAAAATGTAACAGCAACTGGAAATAGAACCACACTGCAATATAAATTTTCATTAGAAAGGGCAGAAAAGGAAAAAGAAGTGAAAAAGATGGTAAACAGTCTCAATATATTGAAGCTAAACTCATTACCATCCAGTCATGAACTTCTTGGAAACCCAACTCTGAAGAACAGCATAGCAAGCCTAACAAAGCACAGACATCAGGGTGATTCGACTTTATAACGACATAAGCTCTAGCTACTTAGGGAAAAAGACATACAGCAAATATATAGGCTTTCTTAGTAACACATAGCCTCTCAGGATGACATTAGTATGCTGACTCCTCATCATTTGGTTTCAGTATTTCACCTTAAACTTAATCGGTTGATTGTTATTCTATTGGAATAATTTATTTATTATAAATTAAGATTTTATTGAAATAATTCTAAACAAAATTGAATCATGGACAATTTTATGTTATCTAGTAAAACCAAAAAATACCACAAAAATAATTGAACCAAAAATCAAAATATAATTAAGGTAAATAATTAAGTATTTTAAGTAAACACATAATTCATACATCAGGTATATAATTAAGTATTTTCAGTTAGATAAATAATTCAAAATTCAGGTATATAATTAAGAATAATAAATATAAATAATACAATATAGAAAAGTACATGGAACCAACCGTTGGCCAAAGAGTAATTACATTAGATATATTTTCTTACAGCAGATCAATCAAGTTATTTAACTGACCCACAATATAGCAGAGTGGAATAACCCAAGAGTGGACTCAGTTATTATCATTTTTATCCATACAATGCAAGTATGGTACTCTAGATTACCAAGCAGACAGAGAACACAGAATATCATTCAAAATGTGACGAGCAAGAGTTTGAGTGTTCCTTTTCTATCTCTTCTATTTCTCTTTTGCACGAAGGTTGGGGTGGGCACACAATCTTATACTCACTTCTGTTATTCAAGTTAGTAAGTCTTAGATGATTGGCATTTGAAAAATCATATGGCATGACATCAGGCTGTTCTTTTTCAGAAATAATACATGCAACTGCTACTGAATTAGTGACCTTCCTCCTAGGGCTCCTCTTAGGCTCCAACTACAATGTCAAAGTAAAATGGCATCACTTCTGCAACAAATACAGAACTAGATTCAATAGACTAGGATCACTAACGAACTACCATTCTTTTCTGTTCACTAAAGATTCATCAGCTAATTTTTCTGTCGCTTCTGATAAGTTTCTTCCACTTTGGATCTCCAAAAGGGACTTATCCTTTTGAATAAGTTCTTATTTTCCACAATTGATAGTTAACTCCAATACCATAACATCCCAATATTATGACCCAATATATAAGATCCTGATCCATTTAACAACGGAACATCCACATAATCTGACGCTCATAAAGTGGTTCAACGGGAATCACCAATCATTGTCATTTAATGCTAGACCAGGTTATTACATTAAAGAATTTCGTATAATTCGTCCCCCTCACTTGTTTTGTATTTAACTACAAGACCTTTTCTTTCTATATCATGGTCAAATGAGTAATTCTTCAGGATCACATCCATCCTATATATTAATACAAATCTTGGTACCCAGGAAAAAAAGAAAAAGAGAGAGAGAACATGGGTAGTACTTGATAGTGGTTATTTAGTGAGAGTGTCATTGGACAAAAGGAGAGTTTGCATATACATCGTCACTCACTGAATCCAAGTTTAGAGGTACGAGTATCTAGTTCCATTAATGCCACAACGATACTAAATTCTCAAACATTTAGAGTATGCATTAATATCACTGCATATGAACAATTTCAATTTTCCGCCCTCAGAATTCAACTGATCTAGTCAACAAATATCCACTCCAATTCATGCAACCAGCTAATGTAACAACAATGAGCAAGAATACTACAGAAAGCAGAGATACATCCCCAAATAATTCAAAATTTTCTCAAATAGACCAAATACCACTTATTAAAAATAAAAATAAAAAAGAGCAAGCAATTCTTCGTGGCAACAATATCAAATACTGGAAAGGTGATCTGAGACCTTGCGCGTGGAGGAATTGTTGGGGGAGTGTGGCGGGGATTTGACGGGATCTTCAACGTCGTCGTTTACATGCGTTGGCGAATTCAACAATCCTGATGCCGCTGACTCCTTTTTCCCCCGATTGCTGCTGCTCTCCGCCGCCATTAATTCCACTCTCATCGGCCGACAAGATCGTCAGAGTTGAAAAATTACAATCTAGGAGAGTGAATTTTGGGGGAGTTGTGGAGCAGAGTGATTTTCGTAGATTTTGTCAAATTCGGCACTAACTTTTTTCAACTCTCCACACAAGCCCCCATAGATACGGATATTTCATAATCTACCCCTCATCTATTGTGAAGTTGCCAGATAGGAATAGCTCCACCCAAATTCTTCAAGATGCCAATGTACTATGTACAATATTCAATGAAAACTAAATAGATATAGATTTTTCAAAACTTGCTCGTGTTAAGAAAACAAGTTTGACTAAAGCCCTCATCTATAAGAATCCATTAGGAAGCATGTCAAAGATGGATAAAATATATTTTTTTGGTTTTGAATCTTACAAATATCACTTAACGATATGTCAAAGATGGATAAAATGTACTTTTCTGGTTTTGAATCTCACCAATATCACTTAGCGACTTTTTTTAAGTGCTCTAAACTAGATTACATACAAGTTAAATTTACTTAGAGCACAATATCGAATAAAGATTCCTCATAAAAAAATTATCAAACCAAAAAGTTTGCCTCCTTGGTGGTAGGGTGAGCAAAACACCCAAAACCGAATATCTAATTCGAATAAAAATCGAAATTTAAAATTCAGTTTGTATTTTTCAGATTTTTAGATCAAATCGGATTGAAATTTTTGAAATTGAAAAATCCCAAAATTTGAATTATATAATAATAATAATAATAATAATAATAATAATAAGGGTTATTGGCTAATAATAATAATAATAATAATAATAATAATAATAAGATTGACATATAAATACACAAACTTTGATGTGATTTTTGTTTTACACACAAACTTTAAAATGAGTATATAAATACATGAACTTTGATTGATTTTGGTATTACACACGAACTTAAAAGAAGTAAACAAATACACAAACTTATTAATTGTATTAATTTTACCATAATTTATTTTTTCAGTCAAATTGAAACTGACATGGCATTAGATATGATGAGTTGGCAATAAAGTGAAAATCTAAAAGTTCGTGTGTGAAGAAGAAGAAGAAGAAGAAGAAGAAGAAGAAGAAGAAAACATTTGTAGTAGCCTACTTGTTCGTCATTTACTCCATTTACAAATGTTGAGTTTAAGATTTGAAGTGCTCTCGTCGTTTTGTGTGTTTGTGTTATATTTTTTTTTTCTTTCTTTCTCGTCAAGTGTATATATGTTTTGTGTATGTTTATGAGTCAATATGCGTGTTTTACCAAGTATAAATATTTCTTTTGTATTTTATTTATTGATATATTTCCATGTCATTATCAACTCATCATATTTAAAGCTATGTCAGTTTCAATTTGGTTGAAAAAATAAATCGTGGTAAAATAACTAAAATTAATAAGTTTGTGTATTTATATACCCCTCTTAAAGTTTGTGTGCAAAATCAAAATTATATCAAAGTTCATATATTTATATACTCCTTTTAAAGTTCGTGTGCAAAATCAAAATCACATCAAAGTTCGTATATTTATATGTCAATAACTCTAATAATAAATAATAATGATGATGATGATAATAATAATAATTTTATTTAATTATTTCTAAACTTAATATATATATATATATAAAGAATTAAAAGTTTTGGTTTCGAATTTTCTGATTTTTTTTCATATTTTTTAAAATTTCGAATTATTTGGTTCGGTTCGAATTTTTTTATAAAACTTTTGGATATTTTGGATTTGGATTTTGGGATAATTCAATTCAGATTGGATTTTTTCTTTCAAAATTCAAATTTTTAGATCGATTCTTATGAGGTAAAAATCTGAACAGAAATCCAAATGTTCACCCTACTTGGTGGCCTAGCAAGGAATAGGAAGTCGAGTTTTTGCATTGTTTTATGCAAATGACCATAAAACTATTAACAATAAAGGCAATTTAGCTCAATCAGTTAATAGCTAGTACATTTGGAGTAAGGACCAATGATGGAATCCTAATAGTCGCAATGCTAGAGTTTCACTTTCTTTAGGGTGGCTCCTTGTGGATATTGTAACGCCCCACTTTTTGTTTGATTTAATTTGCTTTAAAGTTTAAATAATTTACGTTGGATTTGTGAATATTTGTCATGCTCGATTTTGTGTTGGACTTGTGGGAGTCCGTAGTTGTGCCCCTATCTAGAAAACGAACTTCATAATTTATTTTAATGTCTTCAAAAAATACTTTACAAAGATATATAAAAAAAATATGGGCTAAGTAATAAAATAAGTTTTGGGCTTATGTAATTATCAAATTATATTATTAAGTTTTTGGCTTATATGTAATTGTCAAATTATATTATTTATTCTCAAATTATGCTTTGTAGAATATTATTTTGTTGAGTCCAAATTCTATTTTATATTTATCTAGGATTGAGATTTAATTAACAAGAGTTCAAGTAGGATTAGAACTTTATTAGAATTATATATATATATATATATATATATATATATATATATATATATATATATAGGGAGAGGTTAACATGAGAATCATTTTTATCGTGAGAACGTGAGAACCAAAAATGATGAATTCACTATGAAAGTTGATGAATCTTTGGGAAAGTTCTTCAATCCAAAAATAGAATTTTCGTCCTCATGGGATTCGAACCCGGGTGAAAAATTCTGAATTTTTAATTCATTAACTTTATCAACGGATTCATTTACTTTCATAACTAATTCATTGGTTTTAGTTTTAGAATAAGAATGGTTCTTATTTGAACTAAACTATATATATATATATATATATATATATATATATATTTATATATACGACACACTCACGCACACACACAAAAATCACACACACACGACGCACACATACAATATATATTATATAAGCATACTCTCAACAAAAGAAATTTTGGGTCTGTCGTTGAGTGCTAGCTTGAAATTAATTCCTCTACTAATTGGTAAGTTTCATAGGTAAATGTTAGTGGCTTTAAATTGATCAATATCAAGCTTTTATCTCATGACTTGAAAACTTAAGATGCATCTGTAGACTATGGATGTTAATTACTTTAAGTAGATGAGTATTGACATCATTTAATTACTCTTATAATATAGTTATATTTGTTTTATTAAATTGCATAGTTGTTTGATAATATGATCTGGAAAAATGCTGTTTAGATTAATATATGTAGTGAATTGACTGTATAGTATAGAAATTTAATATTTGTAGTAACCCGAAAATCTTTTAGTCCTAATTAGAGCCTAATTAAGTATTAATTAGGGGCTTAAAGACATTGCATCCCTAAAAATCAATAACGAAGTGCATAATAAATTAGGAAGAAATAAAAATTAAATTAATTGATAATCGAAGAAGTAGAATTTAGGAAATGTAGATCTTATTTAGAAATAAATTCTTGTAAGATAAAATAGGAAATATATGATTAGTATGGGATGTTTGGATGAAAAATTTCTTTAAATAGAAATGCTTTTAAGAAATATATTAATTATTGTTTATATGAGACTTATTTATAAAATGAAATGGAATAGTTTAAGCTATTAAGTGGCTTAAATAATTTTATTTTATTAATATCTAGTGATAAGTGTAATACCCCAGATTCTCATAGCTCTCATTAAGCGCTAAGTACGTAATTAATTAGAAATTAATTACGTGCGTGACTAGGGACAATGCATCCTTAGATAAGATTTTATAAAGTTTTAACTTAAAGATTTATTTTATAATTCCAAAGTTGATCGACTTAGCAATAAATTTTTATTTATTGTTTAATTCAAAGTTTGATTTAGAAAGAGTGATAAATGAGATTTCAACTTGCTAGCAAATTTTTTATCTTTCTATTTGAATTATTAAATTCAAGAGAGATAAATATTATATTCCTATTTTGTTAAGCATGTTTTTTTTTCGAATACATACATATATATATGTGTTCGGTTGAAGACTTAACGTCTCTAAACAAATCGGGCCTAGCATTAAAGTATAAGAAATGAGCCCAAATGTTGATTAAACTTATCAAAGAAGCTTAGAATTCTCTAGAACTTAGTAGCTTCTTCATGAAGCCATTTTTTTAGCTTATCAAAGAAGACTCCTATATATATATATGCAAACTTGGCCACCAAGACTACATTTTTCACAATTTTCCTCCCATTTGCTCTCATTTTAGAGCCACACACACACACACATTACGAAAATTTCTTCTTCAAGCTCAAGATTCGAACTTCTAAACCTCTTCAAATCGGTAGATCAAAGTCTTAAGAAGGTAGATTTCTAATTTTATTCAAGTTTTGAAGTAGAAATTAAGATGAAAAATCCACCCCTAACTCCTACATGTTTCGGCCATTTAGGCCTTTGCTTCTACAAGTTTTGTTCTTCGATTTTTAGCTTATACATGCATAGATCTACCTATTAGAAGTGTTATTATGTGGAGAAAACAAAGAAAAATCTTCTCTTTAAACCTCATAAGTTTCGGCCCTCTTGAACAAATTGGGGAAAAACGTTGATCTTTTATAATATGCCTCAATTGATGTTAGATCTAGTGATTATACTTGAATTGTGGGTTAATGTGTTTATTTTCATAAACAAATCCAAACTTTGTCAAGAACCCTAATTCTTACCTTGAGGATTTGTTATTGATTTCTTAAATCAAGCTTAGATCTATGTAATTAAAGGTGTTTGTAATACCCTGAATTTCTGGGCTTAAAATTTCGAAAATAAAAAGGAACAGTACGATAGAAACAAGTATGAAATTGAACGTCGGTAATTGTCGATTTTGAATAAATTGAAATTTCTCTTGAAAATTTGAACGAAATAATTTTTAAATGTGTTTTTAAGTATATTCGATATATTATTTACATTAAGGAAGAGAAAGAAATATTTTTCCTTATTTAAAGGAGATTTTCGAAAATTTAGTGTATAAAGAATTAATTTGTGAATTATTATATGATCACTTGATTTTATGTGATGAGTTGTCATGTTTATCTTATAATATATGATAAGATAATTATCTTGAACACCTAAGCATGAGGTGGATGTGATAAGGTTGGAAAATGATATTTTTAAGATAAGATTTGCTATGATGTTTTCATAAAAGATAAGATAAGGTCATGATTAATTAAGAGATAATGTTTATCTCTTAGAAATGTGTAGAAATGTGTAGAATATCATAGGAAATAATATTTTAAATATTAGTTGCATGATTTTCGAAATTTAAGTATTATTTTATGTGAAATTCGAAAATCATGATTTTTATGTGATAATTGTATTAAATAATTTATTTAAAATATATATACTTGATAAATATCATGGTTCTAGATCAATCTTATCTCATGGGAATTATAGAAATTTCGAAATTTATGAAATAAGGTAAGAAAAGGATTTTATAAAAATTAAATCCTAGAAAACCCTAGTTTTCGAATAAATTGAGAAATTGCTTAAAAACAAAAAATCCCAAAAAATTTATTTTATGATATAATATCATTATATTGACATAATTACTCATAAAAATAATATTTTTATGAAAAGAATCATAGTTTGATAATTTATCCTTAGCTTTGAATTATTTGCCGATAACTTTACATTAGTACATGAAATTGATCTTAATTAATTTTCTTATGATAAAAATTATTATCTAAGATCAATATTATGTCACATAGCTATTAATTGGAAAAAAATAAAATATTTGGCATATTACTATATAAAGTGCCGAAAATTTTGGATATTTAGGTGTGAAATGGATATAAATATCATACTATAATTAATGTAGAGATAAGATTATGATCTTATCATATTATTAGGTGTAAAGTAGAGGTAGTATTCAAATTGAACAAGTAATCTATAGTTTTGTTTGTATATAGCGAAAAGTTTGAAAATGAATGTGAACAAATGTGAATTCATTTATAACCTATAGTTGAAAATTTTGACTTTTCAAATAATACTTTATCTTATAATATTAATATAGTATATGATATAGAAAAAAATAAAAATTTATCCTAAGCATACAATAGTGGCCGAAAATTTCATGAAGCATTATATAAAGTGATAATTTATTTATTCTATGATAGATATAAGATACATTAATTAAATAATAAAAATAACATAATAAACTATAGAATAAAATAAAATAAGTGTCACACATGCAAGGAAAGGTGGCGAAAATTACTAGAAGGTAAAGTATGAGTTGTATTTTAATTTTTACACCTAAGTATGTTATAATTTCAAGAAGATAAGATATGATAATTAAAGAATAGGATAAGATTAAAGATGACTCATATACAACTCATATATTTCGAAAATCAAGAGGATAAGAATGAGTTGTAATTTTTGACTTATATTAAGATATTTCCATAATGTAATAATTAAGATCATCTCATAAATCCTATAAATAGGAGGTCACCCCTCCCATACCATTATCATCGAAAATTAGGAGAGAAATAGAGAGAAAAGAATAGAGAGTGTTCTTCATAAGTGTTCTTCGATCATAGATAGAAAAACGTCGCCGACATCGATCGAATTCGATCACAAGGTTAGAAATCGTACCATTTCTTGTTATACATGTTAAAATGTTAGAAATTCATGTATAAAATGTTATGTTGCTAAAGTTTCGAAAATTATGTTGAATATATGCTATATGTTTCAAAGTTCAAAGTATGTGTTAAATTGTTTATATGATGTTTATAAGCATAAATAATCAATTTAAATACAAAGTAAAGCATGATATAAGATCATATGAGATGACCGAAAATTTATAAGAATCATATATTGATGCACATGAATTTTTATTGTTGTTTGAACATGAAATAATGATAGTTATTAATGTTTAAGGTTGTATAATTTTATGTGAAATTTTTGAAAAAACCTAAGTATATATCCTATTAATTTCAAAAATTATAGGATGATTATGAGTTGAAATATAATTCATGTTTGAATGTTATTATAGCATATTGATGATGTAGATTCATAATATAGTGTTATGTGAATTTATTGGAATTTCTAAAAATTATTGGTACCTAAGTCTATTTTCGAAAATTATGTACTTAGGACATATTGAGGAATAATTTATGATTAATGGAAAATGATGTCATACTATTGATTTATGATGATAATAATATGCTATGTGAATTAATTGGAATTTTTGGAAAGTTGGGATGAATATTGGGAATTTTCGAAAATCATATCAAAAAGGGTAAAAATGTGAAATTTTTCTATGTTATGTGATACATGGGTTCTATGTTAGTAATATGTGGAAATTGGTCGATATATGTGAGCATGAATGGTTGTTATGTGAAAAAAATCAAAAATTTTAAGGGTATAGTTGGAAGTCGATAGAAAACAAAGCATATACGTGTAAGATGACAGTTATATAAGAAATACATGAAATAACGATGAACATAAGTTGAGTAAGGTATGAACGTACAGAGTATATTGATATGATAGTACAGTAACAACGTTGGTGATAGAATTAATGTTAGTACGTTCGTTGGTTCGGATCGATGATTATTGCAAAACATAATGATATGCTAAAATTCTCGTTTCTTACGATTGAAAAGGGTTAAGTCGAAGGAGAACGAAATCAGAGAATAGATATTAGTGACTTAAGAACCTTAAGTCCTCGAGGTGGGCAATCTTTTCAAATGATTTTTACAAGCTTTCTCGAAAGTATTTACTGTTATTGCTTTACTGCTTTCTTATGAAAATGTTGAGATACGATATTGTCTCGCGAAAATGTTTTGAGTTTTGTATATGTCCATTCGGGTTGCACAGGGTAAGGAAGTTCTGAATTCGGATCTAGGTGGAGGTGTAAGTAGAAATTCCGACTAGGGTTGTGTACACGTGTTGGGCCTCGAACCGCTGGCGGTCATGCTCTTAACCATTTGGGCGGTTAGTTGCGTCCGGTGTAGGGAGGCCTCCTCCCGATGCGTTTATCCATAGCCGACTTGGAATATACGTTGTGATGAGAAAATGCTGCTGAGCGATGATTTTGAGAAATGAGAAAATGTATTTTATAAGCACGAGGCCTTTTCAAACAAAACCCTTGTGTCTTACTATGGCGAGGGCGAGACAATATTCGTAAAGTAAAATGTTTTCGCAATGTGTTCACCGAGTGCATCTTTGTACTCACCGCATATTTGTTTTAAATGTGCGAGTTGAGTAGAGTGATGGAGCAGAGCGGAGTTGAGCGGAGTTCTTTGTCAACTTGAGTATGGAATATCTTTTGGTTCGCCTTGAGAATGCATCTTCATATGCATGTCTCACACGTTTATTCCGCTGCCAAACTCTTGAATTCTGTTATCTTTTGTTACTATGTTAAGCTTTGTAAAAGCTGCTGTTTTGTTTGAACCATGGAACCATCTTATATATATAAGCTATTTTGATTCATCATGATTCTCGTTCTGTTTGAAACATCTATATTTCTTCATAGATGAAATGAGTTGGAAACCCTATTCTTTCATATTCACTTAAACCGAACCCCAAGTCACGGTCCGGCAAGGTTTAGCCAAACCGGGCTGTGACAGTGTTTGAGCATGATTAGAGTCGATTACGGAAATAAAAATCGAAACCCCTAATTTTCTAGAGAGGACCGAAAATGATGGCTTTGATTTTAAGATGTTTTGGCTTTGATTTGTTAACAATAAGCTTGTAGTTATATAATTATATATCTATGATTGTGTTTAATGAAAGAAATTGGGATTTAATCCAACACATATGAAAAGCCCTAAAGTAAAGTACTTATATAATGACGAGAACTTTTCGTGTTGATTTTTATTTGAGATGTTTGACTTCAAAAGTATGATCTAGTATATAAAAGTAGCTTATTTTGAATTATTGAGATTTTATATGCTTATACGAAATTTAGATTTCGTTAGTTTGCGTTTACAAAGGATTTTGTGAGATTGATTTGATATTTGGAATTTGATTTCAAAACATAGATTCTTATGATTATATTGCTTGATTAAGGCTTACTTGATCGAAGTTCTCAAAGAAATCAATTAGAAAGATTAAATATCCGGTTATAGCAATATGATATTCCTTATGAATATAAGGAATTGAATGCACTAATGTTCTTATAAATACTTTCTTAATAAGTTAAATAGTTTAGTTTTGGATGCATTGACCTAGCAGAGCTTAGCTTAACTATAGAGTATCGAGAGAGTTTTAGTAGAGGCTCAAGAGTTAGAAACTCTTAGTTCGTCTTTCCCATATTTATTCTTCTTATCTCTTTGTTAAGGAGAAGGAGCAAGTAGAAGCAGAATAGATATCAAGAAAGAAAAGACAGAAAGTCTCAAGTAAGCCAGATTTCCAGGTGGGCTTTCTAAACTAAAATATGTTTATGCACAAGTTTATAATATTGAGCATTTGAATTTTTATAAAGTTAATTGACTTGCCTGTTTTTGAGCATATTGCATATTGCTATCTACGAGATGGACGATATCGGCCCTATCTTGGATGAAATTTGCCGATGAGGGTTTGTGTGCAGAGTGATCGTGAGCTAAATGGCCGATCACGGTGTTTGAGAAGGAGGCCTACTTCCGACACAAGAGTGCGTAGATATGGTGTTTATTTAAGATTTGTCTGCAGACATGTTATTATGAGAATTGTTAGCACGTGCATTGATCATGAAGTAAGTGATTTCAGAAAGTATGATTCATAGGTTATTTCTTAAAACCCCTGTGAATCTAAGAAAGTGGCAAGTCGATTATATAGCTCTAAGAGCATGTTTTAATTGTTTTCGGCAATTGCCCACTGAGTGCATCAAGTACTCATGCCCTGCATGTATTTCTAAATGTGCAGGTAGTGCGGGAGATGACAACGGAGATTGAATGTTGAGCGAATACCTTTTTGTCATGTTTTTATGTTTGCCCCGGGTTTATGTCTTCACACATAAACTCAACTACTCTTTTGCTGCCAACTCTTGTTATGATTTTGATGTATTATGACACAAAATTCTGATGGGTTAGACATTTGATAGACATGTTTGAATTCACGTCAAAGATCATGGCATCGATTCTTTGAATCGATTTGTATCCAACTTTGGTCATTTGATTAATCACATGTCTAATGACTTATCTTTCTTTAAAATGACAACTGTTTATATTTATGAGTCTCTTGAAATAGTTAGTCATTTCATTTCCTTCCTTTGTCATACTTGATTAGTCGGTTAATACAAGTTTAGATAGGTCGGGTGTGATGAATGGTATCAGAGCAGTTGTTCGCCTTGGTCCTGTGAGTCTTTCTTGAGTCTAACCCAGTTGTCTTAAATCATGTGAGCTCAGCATCTCAAGTCCGTCATCTCCAGCACGATCAGGTACAAGTAGTTTATTTTTCATAGTGAGTTCAGAATTCTTTCTGCATTGCTTATGGCTTTGTGAGGTCTTTACATGCTTGTATTGTATGCTGTATGAGTTGACTATGCATGCAATTTGATTAGTATCCCAAGTTGGGGGAAATGGGACATATCGATGTGATTGTCCTGATGTTTAGATTACGATTAATTAGGATGCGAACTACGCCGCTTACTAGTACTAGAGTTAGACCGTTGCTGATTGGACGTACATACAGATTCTATGAGCTTAGGTCGGAACAGTAGGCGAACTTCTCAGAGTTTCTCAAGCAGCGAACTGGTTTCTAGTTAGGCAGCATGGGGTTAATGATTTCAATGTGATATTTTGATTGATTCAAGTCTTGCCAGCACACTGGCAAGGATGGGCTTCTTCCAGTACTCTTGATTATGTTGATTTTTCTAGAAATCCTAAAAAGTCGGGGAATTTCTTCGGATTCCATGCTCTCGTTCGAGCATAGAATCAGGATCATCAAGGTCCATTCCCAGGTGACTATATTTTTCTCGACCATTTTCATTTTCATATTCTTCAGCTCTTTACAGAGCATTATGTGAGGTAGGATGATCTTTCTCTCCCAGCCTGCCATTGGTGTACTACCTCTTTAAATTCTTCCTCCGAGATTTGATGAGTCTATGCTGATTGATCATACTCCTTTAGCTCCCGACATTGTTGAGCCAGTTGATTCTCCTCTATTGATGAACTCAGATATCCATCAGGGTCCTGATGATCAGTATTTACCTTGCATTAGATCCGTGGTTTGTTGATATACATTCCGCTGAAAATATTTCTTTTTCTTATCCGGGACCAGTGATACCGGAAATTGATGCGGATCTATTAGAAAAGCCGTTAGTTTTGGCTTGCCTTCGTATTCGATTTATTTTGATAATCCAATGTCTTCTTAGATTGGCCCTAGTAATTACATTTACAAGTAGTTCACTGCTCTTACCCAATTCACATGATTCTCCGACACTCTCGTTATAACTCTCGAGTCTCAGTTAATTTCAGTTGATATTTCTAGTTGTTTATATGAGATTCATACATTTCAAGAGTGGCCTCCTTCTGCAGATGAGGGGACCAATTTTTCTAGACCATCAGGGCTTTCCAGATCTTATCGGTATGAACCTGAACATATTGAGTCCGTTAACAAGTGCAAGCTTGAGTACCTTCCAGTCAGTGAAATGCCTTTCGTTATTAACCCATACATTCTACATCCTGAGTTTAAAGTAATTTCGCATGACAACAACCCCAATGCTCCTAAACCACTAGTGCCAGACTACAATGAAGAAGAGATGGAGCCTTTGTAGTTGCAGTACCCAGACACATCAGCCCCATTGGGAAGATGAGATCAAGCGATTCTTTGAAGAAGAAGCAGCAATCAGTGAAGCTGCGATAGAGATGAACATCACCAGGAGTGAAGAGCCTGATCCAAGTGATCGAGTTAAAAACACACTCAAATTCACTCGCAATCGTACGAGGTAATCGTAGCGTGGTAAGTTAACACGAGTCGTCTCTCAAGGAAAACTTAACAGGGCGATTGTTTGTGTCGTGCACGACTTTGACGTTTCGACTCGTTCTCCCTCGTCTGAACTTCGATTAGAGCACGATTTTCACCTACGAACTCCTGTTGAGATGCTCTTCGTTATAATTGATTCTTGGCGGATTCAATTCATCCTATTTTCTGCCGTTTTCCTACAAAACATCGAAACGAACGAAGTAAGTCCGAATCGATAAATCTTAATGAAACCAACGGCATAAATAGGACAAACCATAGAAAATGACACGTAAAACAAAACCAAGAATCATCACAAAATCATACCAAACAACTCCCCCACACTTATCCATTTGCTTGTCCTCAAGCAAAGTCTATACTAATAAGAATAGGGAAGATAATTCATGCAACTTAACTCTTATTCTAATCAATCAAATCTCTTTTGCAATTCCCCCAAACTTGGTGTTTACGAATTCAAAGATAATGCGAAATAAATCAAGAACGGCAATTGACTTCCAATAAATAAAAGGTAATCTCGCTCGGACCCAACTCTCCGTTAGGGTGAACTAACTAATGTGGTCACCTTTAGCAACAAGTTTCTTTTATCAAGCACAAAGAATGTTTTAATGATTTTGGAACAATTTAGAAAGGTTGCCCTATTCGGAATCTCCGGATCTATGCTTATTTTCAACTCCCGTTCGAAGGTGAACTCTCGATGAACTCGAGTCTCTAACGTGGTTTCCATGTCCATTTCTCAATTTACGAGAAGAGGACGAATCCCATCCTCCATTTCAACAATCTCAACAAATAGCGGAGTTTTCATTCTCCTCATTTTCTTCTTCTTTTCACATTTTTTATATATATAAAATGAAACAAGTATATATGCAACCACAATGTTAACACTCACTAACATTAGTAGGACAAATCACATCAATTTCACTATTCAATTTCTATCAATTCGGTCTAAATCGATTCACATTATACTCAAATCATATATCACCAAAAGTTTTGGAAATTCAAATTCAATTTGATCAATACCACGAGTTCAGTTGCACAAATCAAGATCCTAACTTATTCATAGACAAAGCTTACGTCCAAACAATCAAAATAAGCACAAGAGCACGTCATTAAGCAACAAAACAATACAACACGCACAAAAAGCGGGTAAACATCCCCACATTTTAAATCGAGCACCACTGTCCCGGTGCTCAAAACATTGAAAGCTCAAAATAACCATAGAGGATGATACTTCCACGATAATCGGCAGATATGCGATGTAGAGTTGGAGCACCACGGTTTCATCTCGCTGCTGACAACTTTCCAGATCTAAGCAAAACAAACTCAACAACAACAGATAGATCAAAGAAAAACACGAAAACAAACAAAAAGAAAGAAAGGAAAAGAACAGAAAAAACCGTGGGTAAACTCCCACGTAGTACTCAATTTAACGTCGTGAGCACGACGTGTTCCGGTAAACAACGGATTATCCATAGTCTTTCACTGCGGGGAATACCATCTCGCCAAAGCATCAATTATAAACCATATATGCACAAAGGGCGATAAAGAAAGCAAAAAACGAATCATTTAAGCACAAGTCGAACATCCTATTCTCCAAAGAAAAATAGATGACATCAATTCCCAAAGCACAATACTTTGGTGAATTAGGATGTTGACATACTATAGAAGTTACCTCGACTTTTGTTATCACTGTGTCCTCCTCAGGGGACACGTACTTCACATGTTGAGGCAGCTCTTTCACTTTCAGAGTGGGTTTTGGCGTGTCATCGGTTTCATGCACCCACTCTTCCTCGTCAGTCATCCTGGTAACAACTCCCTCGTGGCTCTGATCTAGCACCTCATCCTCACGTACCCATTCTTCCACCATTTCCACCTCCTCTGGTTGCAGCGGCTCGACAGGTGTCTCTCCCACCCAATTCTCAACAATTGGGTCACTTTCAAGAACAGTGACCGCCTGGACCTGACCGGATTGGTTTGGAAGTTCCCTCGCTGCACGTTGTTGTTGATACTCAAACCACTTCGCAGCAACCAGTCCCATTTGTGCCTCTAAACGCTCAAGAGTTGTGTCTCTATCATCGATGGCGAACTCGATGGTCGGTGGTCACCGAGCCTCATAGGGTGAGCTTGAGGCCCCTATTGCATCTTGTTGCAGCAACTCGTCCAACTTCTCGGTCATCATTTCTAATTTAAACATGGCGCTGATTTTGGTGTCGTCACAAGATGCACATCCCAAGTCGGCATTTGAGGTGGAGGTGGGTGCTGCGAGTATGAATCTTGAGATGAAGGTGGTTGTTGTGGGTACTCATATTGAGGTGGAGGGTGTGGTTGCTCCCAGTAGGCATTGTAGGATTGATCCTCATATTGCTGTGGAGGTGGTTGGTCCCATTGGGATCATAGGTTTGTTCTCGTCTTGTGGTGGAGGTGGTTGATCCCAGAAGGGATCGTATGCTTGATGCTCATGGTATGACGGGTATGCCTCAGAAAAATCGAACTGGGCTCCTTCTTCATAAGAAGAATTTGCCCAATACGACGAACTTTGCTCCCCCCAGCCTGTCTGACCAAACTCGTACTGTTGGTAACCCTGCATTAACAGACACCAACAACAAAAACAAGATCACACGCACCAGGGGGATAAAATAACCAAACAGAAAGAAAAGAAACACAGAAAACAAACAACACAAACAATACGCCTAAAGTTTTCCCCGGCAGCGGCGCCAAAATTGATCGAGTTAAAACACACTCAAATTCACTGCATAAATGCGAGGTAATCGTGGCGTGGTAAGTTAACACGAGTCGTCTCGAGGAAAACTTAGCAGGCGATTGTTTGTGTCGTGCTGCGACTTTGACGTTTCGACTCGTTCTCCCTCGTCTGAACTCCGATTAGAGCACGGTTTTCGCTTACGAACTCCTGTTGAGATGCTCTTCGTTATAATTGATTCTTGGCGGATTCAATTCATCCTATTTTCTGCCGTTTTCCTACAAAACATCGAAACGAACGAAGTAAGTCCGAATCGATAAATCTTAATCAAACCAACGGCATAAATAGGACAAACCATAGAAAATGACACGTAAAACAAAACCAAGAATCATCACAAAATCATACCAAACACCAAGCAGTAGTCATTAGTAGTAGATCCTGTGTGATAGTAAGGCATAACAGATGTGGAGAAATGAGGCATTTGATCATGGCATATCGGGATTAGATGGAATACTCCGATTGATTTGTTTATTGCCTAAGAAGTGGCAAGATTTGCCTTTGCTGTTGCCATTAATTATATTGAGCCTGGTTTTATAGCTTCAGAGAAAGCTAATCTTCCCAGACTCTTAGCTACCATCAGTTCTCAGTATTATGTATACTTGAGTCTTTCTATTGGTTCAAATTCCCATGTTGCTGATTTTATTTCAGCTGTTCATCAGTTCCAGTTGGCTGGTGCTCTTCTTCTCCTTTTAAAGATGACGATGATGAGGATCTTAAACCCATTGATGTTGATTCTTCTATTCTTGAGTATGACGTTAGTATCTATACTCTAGAGATAGAGTCATTTTTACCAGAAACTCAGTTGTCTATACCGAGTCTGATGTAGCTTTTATACAGTTCGATTTCTCTTAACTCAGTACCAAAATGTTTCCTATTTACCTAGATTGGTATGGTGGGTCTTCGCATTCCTAAGATCCTTACATTGATTAAGTCTATTCATTCCTCTCACGTTCCGAGACTTCTTCCTTAGAAGTCCCGAAGAGACTCAAGCTAGTTTATCGAGACCTTGGTGTCTCAAGATTTTCATGTATGAACACGAGTTCTTACGAGTTGTTGCACAAAGACAACTTCTGACCCCTAGATATCATCAAATGTCTTTTGTGGTGATCTTGATATCATTTATTCCGGTAATTCCTATACTCATTTCGAGCGTGCTCTTGATCCGCCATCTCGAGATTGAGAAGATGTAGAGATACCAGACTTCAATGAAGCCGTAATGGCGGTGAGAATGGAGTAGTTGAGATAGAAGAAGGAAATGATGTCATCAACGACGACCCGTGAGCGAGAATGAAGCTAGTAGCGCAAGAGTGGAAGGCGGCATTGTAGATAGTATGGATGTACATATATGTATATATATGTATATCTGAGACTAGTGATGTTATATATATCTTATGATGCGGTAGTGTGCTTGAGAAGCCTTACGGATGCGTTTTGCTCGAGATACCAAAGCATCTATATACGAGAATCTTCAATTTGCAAAGTTTTCCCGACTTTTGTAAATATCCGAAGAGGAAGAACAAGAGAGTGCAAATTCTCCTCAAGATTTGCTCGTGCCTTCTCCTCCTCAAGCGGATCGTAGAATTGTAGAGCTTTTTACGCATCGAATCCTCCACCTCTCAATGAAGTTGATAGTCCGGTGATCTTTGAAGAATGGGTTCATACATGGCGAATTTTCAAGTTTGAGTGCTCGATCGAGTGACTCCTATGCATATCCTTCCGGTTAAAAGTGTGCAGTTCTCGACGGAATCACGTCGAAAGTTCTTTCTCTGAGCAATTGGAGAATTTTATGTGGCAACAATTCAAGAGAGAATTGTATTAAAAGTATATATGTACCTCAAAGTTACGAATGTAAAGAGATTAAATTTTTTGAACCGAAGCAGAAAGAGGCGAGGCGAATATGATAGTGGTCTGCGGTCTAGCCCGTTATGCTCTTTTAGAGTCGAGACGGATGAGAAAATGGCGTAATTGTTTTGTGCCGATTCGCCAAGAGATCATAATCATTTTGGCAAGCCAACCTCCAATGTCATATGCAGAAACGTTAGATCATGCATTGGACATGAAGATGGAAATGCTACTGGACAAAGTGATGCTAGATCCAAATCTAGTGCCTTTATAGATTCAAGCTATCAATATTTCTTCTTACGGATCGAGTAAAGAATTCGGAGAATAAGACCTCCCAAATAAGAAACGATGGTAGAAGCCGAGTCAGTTCACGTAAAGACAATCTTTCCCCAAGTCAGTCAAGAATGCAAACGAGTCCCAAATGTAACAGAGTACATTCTGGAGTTTGCAGACGGGGAAGTAACAGTTGTTATGCATGTGGACGAGTGGGCCACTATGCAAATAACTCCCGAACCGTCAGAAAACAACTAGTGACGGAGGAAAGCAGAACCATCCGAGACAGATACAACCATGAAAGCCGTAAGTGGATATCCAAAGTCGCCTTTTCGTCAGATCGAGATGCCGCTACATCCACCGCAACCGTTGCCGTCGCCGCAATCGTTTTCGTCGCCGTAACCGCAATCACCGACGTCTCGACCACACCAACCTCTATATCAAAGAGCATACGCCCTCTCTTAAAAGCAACCTGAAAAGAATGCCCAGCAACTTGGCAGATGTTCTTAAGCTCAACAACGATTGTGTTGCACAAGATTTAAACGTGCTTATCCCATTGAATGGAGCTATCATTATCATGCACATATGTTCTAACCTAGATTTGAACTAGGATTCCTTAAGCTTAGGCGAGATCGCTGCAAATTTACACACGAAGGACGTGGATCTTATAAAGAAGGTGCTCATTGACAGCATTATGCAATGATATGATGCGAGCAAAGAGAAATAATGTTTCAGCCACCAGAAAGAGGACCTACTTGTTATATGGTATGAGAAGAGAAGAAGCCATGTCCTATAATCTCAGCCTTACAAATCGAAGAGCTGATGAATAACAAGGAAGATTGTGCTTACCTTGTATATCTGAATGTCGATGTCAAGTCCAAGAAGAAGGTAGGAGATGTACCCGTGGTTAGAGAGTTTCGGAATGTTCTTCCTGAAACATTACCAGGGCTACCTTCGGACAGACAATTAGAGTTTCTCCATTGAGTTTGAACCAGGACCATCACCTGTTTCAAAAGCACCTATTAATGGCCCCAACAGAATTACAGGAGTTAAAGATCCAATTGCAAGAGCTTTTGGACCTAGGTTTTCTCGACCTAGTGTATCTCCTTGGGGAGTGCCAGTTCTATTTGATAAAATGAAGGATGAAACTCTAAGGATATGTATTGATTATAGAGAGTTGAACAAGTTAACCTTGACGAATAGGTATCCTTTACCCAGGATCGATGATTTGTTCAATCAGCTGAAGGGTGCCAGTGTTTTCTCAAAGGTTGACCTGAAGTCAGGATATTATCAATCAAAGATTCGTCAGAAGAACATAGCCAAGACTGCTTTTCAAATGCGGTATGGCCCGCTGAGTCCGTAGTAATTCCATTTGGCTTTAATGCACCGGTATGTTAAAGAATTAATGAATTGTGAATTCCACAATTATCTCGATAAATTTGTTTTGTATTTATCGAAGATATGCTCGTGCACTCGAAGAACGAGTAAGAACACGAAAAAAAAAAACAGTTAAGAACCGTTCTATAGACGTTGAGAATAGAACGATTGTTTGCTAAGTATAGCAAATGTGAGCTTTGGCCAAGGGAAGTGAATTTCCTTGGACATATCATTACAACAGATGGAATCAGAGTCGACCCCGCTAGAGTTCAAGCGGTACGCGATTGGAAATCGCCGACGACACAGATAAAGACTCGAAGTTTCTTGGGTTTAGCAGGACATTACCGAAGGTTCATAGAAGGATTCTCCAAGATTGCGAGAACTATGACTCGATACCTTCAGAAAGGAATTATGTCCTAATGAACTCAAGAATATGAAGAAAGTAGTCAAGAGTTAAAGAACAGATTGACTACCACGCGGGTTTAGCGATACGAGTCGAGACAAATGGTATACTCGTACCGATGCATCAAAGAGTGGACTAGGATTTGTCCTGATGCAAGAAGCAAGAGTAATAGCTTATGCTTCACGATAGTTGAGACCTCAAGAGCCCGTATATCTTATATACGATCTAGAATTGGCAGTTATTGTTCATGCTCTAAAGAATTTGAGACATCTTGTGCATGGATCCAGTGTGAGATCTTCTTGATCACAAGAGCACAAGTACTTTTTCAAGCGAAATATTTGAACATGCGCGGAGAAGATGGCTAGAGCTAGTAAAGATCATGATTGCGAGATCAAGTATCTCCCTAGAAAAGCGAAAGTTGTCACGATACTTTCGATGAAAAAGCCAAATCCAGTTAGGATTCGTCCTTACTCGAAAAAAGGAGTTGATCAAAGAGTTTGAAGAGATGAGTTTACAAGTGATGTTACCACCCGAATTGCGAAAAGAGATTATAGCCGCTCTTGTCGTTACCCCGATATGAGAGCAAGAATTACGAAGAATCAAAGATAAAATCAACAGATAGAGAAACTATGAGTTAAGATTAAATCAGAAGGGCCAGAAGAATACCATGAAGCTGGGGATAACACAATCATATTTAGAAACATGATGCGCGTACCCAATGAGGATGATTTAAAGAACGAGATTATGAGTTAAACTCATAACATGCCCTACACCGCACACCCAGAGAGCACAAAGAAGTATCAAGATCTAAAACAAAGGTTGTGTGAGTAGGAATAAAGCGAGAGATAGCCTCGTTTGTTGATCGTGTTAACGTGTCGACAAATTAAAGCTGCACTGACAAGCGTATGGTAAATTGCAACCATTGGAGATTTCCTCGGTGGAAATGAGATCACATAGCTATGGATTTCGTGACTAGTTTACCCAAAATGAGCGTGATAATACAACTATTTGGGTGAAATCTCAATAAGAGATGAGTCAAGAGTGAATTACAATACAACGTTTCATCCACAAACAAATGGTCAATCCGAAAGAACCATATAGGCGCTAAAATATCGATCAGAATCTTGATATAAGAGCAAGGAAATCAACGGTGGCGAGTCCTACCATTGATTGATTTTCATGATACTACAACAGCTACCAAGCAACGATTTATATGACGCTTTATGAAACCTTTTACGGCAGAAAGAGTAGATCACCGCTTTTTGGAACAAAGTTGGAGAAAGACAAGTGCTTGGACCAGAAGCGATTCAAGAAATGGTCGTAATCGTACGACAAATAAAGAAAAGAATCCAAGAAGCTCAAAATCGTCAAAAGTCCTGCGCAGAGATAAAGGCGACGAGCTAAGCTTCAAGATTGAAGACATTGTATTCTTGAAAGTATCTCATTCCAAAGGAATACATCGCTTTGGAATTAAAGGAAAGCTCGTACTAAGATTTATTAACCGTACGATTCTAGAGAAGATTTGGGTCAGTTGCCTACAGATTAGCTTTGCCTTTAAGTTTCGGCAATATCCATATGTGTTTCATATGTCGCAGTTACGAAGATATGTGTTTAATCCAAAACACATCAGATATCAAGAGAATATTGTTCCTGAACAATATCTAAGCTATGAAGAGAAGCCAGAATGTATTCTTGATCGAAAGAATCAACAACTAGGAATAAGTCGATTCCTTTAGTTAAGATTCTATAGAGGCATCATGGCCTAGAAGAAGCGACTTGAGAATTTGAAGAAAAGATGAAAGAGAAGTACCCTGAGCTATTTTCAGAGGTACTAAATTTCGAGGACGAAATTTCTTTAAGGGGGTGAGAATGTAATACCCCAGATTCTCATAGCTCTCATTAAGCGCTAAGTACGTAATTAATTAGAAATTAATTACGTGAGTGACTAGGGACAATGCATCCTTAGATAAGATTTTATAAAGTTTTAACTTAAAGATTTATTTTATAATTCCAAAGTTGATCGACTTAGCAATAAATTTTTATTTATTGTTTAATTCAAAGTTTGATTTAGAAAGAGTGATAAATGAGATTTCAACTTGCTAGCAAATTTTTTATCTTTCTATTTGAATTATTAAATTCAAGAGAGATAAATATTATATTCCTATTTTGTTAAGCATGTTTTTTTTTTTCGAATACATACATATATATCTTTTGGTTCGCCTTGAGAATGCATCTTCATATGCATGTCTCTCACGCGTTTATTCATTGCCAAACTCTTGAATTCATTATCTTTTGTTACTATGTTAAGCTTTGTAAAAGTCTGCTGTTTTTTGAACCATGGAACCATCTTATATATATAAGCTATTTTGATTCATCATGATTCTAGATTACATTTGAAACATCTATATTTCTTCATAGATGAAATGAGTTGGAAACCTATTCTTTCATATTCATAAACCGAACCCCAAGTCACGGTCCGCAAGGTTTAGCCAAACCGGTGTGATGTTGTTTGAGCATGATTAGAGTCGATTACGGAAATAAAAATCGAAACCCTAATTTTCTAGAGAGGACCGAAAATGATGGCTTTGATTTTAAGATGTTTTGGCTTTGATTTGTTAACAATAAGCTTGTAGTTATATAATTATATATCTATGATTGTGTTTAATGAAAGAAATTGGGATTTAATCCAACACATATGAAAAGCCCTAAAGTAAAGTACTTATATAATGACGAGAACTTTTCGTGTTGATTTTATTTCAGATGTTTGACTTCAAAAGTATGATCTAGTATATAAAAGTAGTTTATTTTGAATTATTGAGATTTTTATATGCTTATACGAGAAATTTAGATTTCGTTAGTTTGCGTTTTACAAAGGATTTTGTGAGATTGATTTGATATTTGGAATTTGATTTCAAAACATAGATTCTTATGATTATATTGCTTGATTAAGGCTTACTTGATCGAAGTTCTCAAAGAAATCGATTAGAAAGATTAAATATCTGGTTATAGCAATATGATATTCCTTATGAATATAAGGAATTGAACAGACTAATGTTCTTATAAATACTTTCTTAATAAGTTAAATAGTTTAGTTTTGGATGCATTGACCTAGCAGAGCTTAGCTTAACTATAGAGTATCGAGAGAGTTTTAGTAGAGGCTCAAGAGTTAGAAACTCTTAGTTCCTCTTTCCCATATTTATTCTTCTTATCTCTTTGTTGGGAGAAGGAGCAAGTAGAAGCGAGAATAGAGATCAAGAAAGAAAAGAGAAAGTCTCGAGTAAGCCGAGTTTCGGTGGGCTTTCTAAACTAAAATATGTTTATGCACAAGTTTATAATATTGAGCATGTGAATTTTATAAAGTTAATTGACTTTTGTTTTGAGCATATTGCATATTGCTATCTACGAGAGATGGGCGATATCGGCCCTATGATGGACGAGTGCCGATGAGGTTTGTGTACGAGTGATCGTGAGCTAAATGGCCGATCACGGTGTTTGAGAAGGAGGCTACTTACCGACACAAGAGTGCGTAGATATGGTGTTTATTTAAGATTTGTCTGCAGACATGTTATTATGAGAATTGTTAGCACGTGCATTGATCATGAAGTAAGTGATTTCAGAAAGTATGATTCATAGGTTATTTCTTAAAACCCCGTGAATCTAAGAAAGTGCAAGTCGATTATATAGCTCTAAGAGCATGTTTTAATTGTTTTCGGCAATTGCCCACTGAGTGCATCAAGTACTCATGCCCTGCATGTATTTCTAAATGTGCAGGTAGTGCGGGAGATGACAACGGAGATTGAATGCTGAGCGAAGACCTTTTTGTCATGTTTTTATGTTTGCCCCGGGTTTATGTCTTCACACATAAACTCAACTACTCTTTTGCTGCCAACTCTTGTTATGATTTTGATGTATTATGACACAAAATTCTGATGGGTTAGACATTTGATAGACATGTTTGAATTCACGTCAAAGATCATGGCATCAGTTGCTGAATTGATTTGTATCCAACTTTGGTCATTTGATTAATCACATGTCTAATGACTCATCTTTCTTTAAAATGACAACTGTTTATATTTGTGAGTCTCTTGAAATAGTTAGTCATTTCATTTCCTTCCGCCCGTCATACTTTGATTAGTCAGTTAATACAAGTTTAGATAGGTCGGGGTGTGACAATAAGGAAATTATTTTATAATTTTCGAAAGTTATGAATAAATAGAATAAATATTTGATTATTTGTATATAAAGAGTTAAATCTATATTTATATGATTTGTATTCCAACAATAGATTTAATTGTTTTGGATCTTTATATTAATGAGAATATTGAGTTTTACTATTAAAGAATATTAATGTCCAACATTAGTAATTATAGAGGATAACTTATACCATTTTCGAAAATTGCAATAATAAAGAAAAATGAATAAATAAATAAATAAAGCTATATATATATATATATATATATATATATATATACATCGTCTAGAACAAATATTCATTTGGATCATCCTCAAGGTCTCTCTTTCTCCCTCATTTTCGAACACACACATATCTCGCACACACAAAAAAATTTCTTCAATTTTATCCAAGGTTTAAGTGTGGAATTAAGTACAAATCATCTCCAAAGAGGCAAATACCCTATTTAATCCAAGTTTTTATGGTTAAATTTAAAGAATATGATCTTCTCACATTTCATGATTTTCGAAAATTTGAAGATGTAAATTAAGGTTTAATTGTTTAATTTATGTTATGTTAAATGATTCTTTTATGCTTAGAATGCTTAAATATCATAGATTTATGGTTTAAATTATTGAAATTGTGGGATCAAGTAAGATTGCCTAAACCCTAATTTTTCATGTTGATTATTTGTTATGATTTGATTCAATTGAGTTCATATATGTGTGATTAAGTGGAAATAAACATGATTTAATAGAAGAAATTGAAATAAATTGAATGTATACATATTCCCTAATTTTTGAAAACTAGGGGGTTAATGATCTTTGATTTCTTGATTTTATTTGACTTATTTGATATGATTTTTGAGATTTAAGATATAAATAATGCTTAACTTGAATTGATGAGATTTTATTAACTTGAATTGTGAAAGTTGAAATTGGAAAGTTTATACTAAGTTGAAGGATTTATATGATGATTTGATTAGGATTGTAATTGGTTATGGATTGGTGATAATTGATGATTGATAAGCATATATATGAGTTGTTTTGAATTAGATTGATTGTCGATTGAGAAATAATTTAATTGCATAATAATGTGGTTGAAAGGCATAGTATAACTATGGTGTGAATGGATTAGTTTGAGCTTGTTTTAAGCTTCTATATATATATATATATATATATATTTAGGCATATGGTGATGATTTGGTGAATGTTGGATAAGTTTGGGTGAATTGGGAATAGTTTGCCCTTTTTTTTTATAAATTTACTTTGCCGAAATTTTATACGATTTGGTATATTGCTAAGATGTTTTGGAGAATTAAGTTAGTAAGCTTATGATAAGTATATAAGTGAGATTGATTTAGTTGATTGCCTTAAGTTAAGGTTTGAGATGTTATGTATTGATGAAACTAAGTATAAACTATTTCAAACTCTTTTGATTATAGAATTTTATAAGTTTCTAAAATTAAAGTTTACTAAGGAAATAAGTTATTAAGGGATGCAATAGACTAACCTAAATCTTAGATTTAGGTAAAACTAAGAGTGAGATGTGATATGTTCAAGTAATTAAGAATGTTTTCTAAGTTCGATAATTATTTTATTTACAAAGATCAAGTAAAGATAAAGGAAGTTTGAAGGACGAGAAGGAATACGTTGTGGAGTACCGACATTTCAGGTGAGTTTTCTTTTCACTATTGTGTGCATAATATTGAATGTTGCATTTATATCTTGCATATTATTGTGAAAGATTGAATTTCTATATATTGAGCATAAGATCATGTTACCTATCTACGGAAGAATTATGTTAAATGACCGGGAGTTTACAGTTGTGTAGACCGGTCAAGGTATTGAGAATGAGGCCTATCATTACCGAAGAAGGTAGATAGGGTAAGACTGTGATTGGTAACCTTCGGGGCCAACACAAGAAGATAATGCCGGCATAGCATAACATGACATGTGAGTGCATTGTTACTGAAAACCAATACATGTATTATTTATTTTAACCCGTTTGTTAAGCAAAGTTGGTAAGTCAATAAAGTTTAAATTTTGGCGATAACCCACTGAGTACTTTTGGTAGTCGTGCCCTGCATATGTTTACTGAATATGCAGGTTGAACTTGGAGATGGCGATGGAAGAGGAAGCTGAGCTAGGGTTCTTTTGTTGTACATATAGTTATGCATTGAATGTCATGTCTTTACACATGTCATTCAACCACCCTTCCGTTGTCAAACTCATATGATTTTGTTGTCAACCTGTGATGAACTCTTTTGTATGCTGGAGTTATATTATGTAAACTTCAATGTGGATTTGGATTTTGGTTGGTTCTTCATTAAATAGTTAAACCCTTTTAATCCTTGAAGTCATTGCAGATTGAAATTTATTATGTTCTTTTCACAACCCAGTCATAGCCTGATTACTTAGTTAATCATTTAATTAAGTACTCAGGTCGTGACAGAGTGGTATCAGAGCAGTTGTTCGCTCTAGACCTGTGACGACACGACTTCTCAATGAAGTATAGATCAAATGGATCGTCACTGGTATGATAATACAGCGGATATATACATAACTAATCAATACAATTAACCACTCATAAATGCATGAACTGAAATGATTAAACTATTTCAATATCAACCCAAGTCACATAAGGACTTATCAAATTGTTCAATATCCAAATGTAACCCAATCAGGGCGCAATTCAAGGAACGAGGTACGACCTCAAATTCAATACGATAATGAATAGCAATTATACTAAAAAAACACCAAAACAATATCAGAGTTTAGCAGCAAGAAACGTGTGGACATGCATATGACGATACATGCCCAAGGTTCTAGAAACCTTTCTATTATAGCAACAAAACACCTGTCACTCTGCACCACCTCGCACTCATCGTCAATCCCTGCTCAACCTGCACATCAAAAACGAGATGCAGGGCTAAGTACAAAAGTACTCAGTGGACTCATTGCTGAAAATATTTTCTTTGTAAAGTTATTGAACTACCCACAATAGCGCATGAGGATTTTAGTTGAAAAGACTCATGCCTATCAAACATTTTATCATTTTCCAAAAGTGTCCGACCGAACTGTTTTATCCACGTTATTCCATATCTGATCATTCATTCATTCGCGCACTATGCAGGTGGCTACCTACACATAGTCGCCGTGACCGATCGAGGTAGCTAACCTTAACACATAGTCACACTGTACAAAATCCGAGTTAGTCCTTAACAAAGTCGGATCCGATCGTTACCCTTTTTTTACGTTGGTGGACCAACACATTCTCATACCATGTTGGATATACCAACCTCAGATAGGATCACAACAAAACATAAATATTTGGCAGTCAATAACAATTCATGCAATAATATTTCATAAAGCTTTTGTAAATCATGCTTTGAGGTATGCATATTATTTTGTTTCAAGATAGTCCACCTGCTAGTCCGAAGCTATAAATTCTAAGAAAACATGGTGTGGTTGTCCTTCCTCGGCAACTACGTACGAACAGGACCTTCATAAGAAAATAACTTTTCTTAGATTCCTTCTATTGATCGAGGGTCGTTTATAAATTATGACTTAACGTTCCCAATTTAGGGTTTCTTTATGATTTCTTATAATGGTTTTAAGATAATTTCTATTATCTTACATTCTCAATTCTCAAACTAGTTTCCTTCATCTTTCATAGACTAACCTCAAATTATGAGTCATAAACTCCGAGTCTAACCTCGACTCTAACCTTAATGTTATTCTAAACGTTATTACGTTATAGATTGTTAGTATTCAAATTATGATTGGTATATTAAGATATTCTCAAGCCACTAACTAGACTTAACAATTATAGTTACGTCTTAGTAGGTTATGCTTGACGGCTTGTCGTATTAACACGATGAATAAATGAGAGTCTTGACTTATGATTCAAGTGATCCCATACTATCACGTAAGTAAATACTTAGAGATTAACGAAGTTCTTTGTGAATACTAACTCGTCCTTTGAGACATAAGGATCGACATCATATGTTTGAATCTTAGCTTACACTTTTCGACATTGTTTGTTTCTCTTAACTCGTCGAAGATTATGTAAGTTATATAATCACTATTTGTTGTCGAGTTATCTTTACGCTCAATCTAATATCGTATTAGGTTGTCGTTGTTGAGCATTAACGTTGTAAGTCGGCTTTCGGTTTCTTTAACTTAGGAACTCACGTTTGAGTTATCCTATTATTAATAGAAAATCCTAATTTGCGTCTATATTTGATTCTCATTAATTCCTTCTTAAGTTATCGCAATTTGTCGATTTCTTTTGGATTCTCCTACATAAAGTACTATGTTGTTTACGTTTAGGGTTTTGTTTGTCGGCACCACATAAATATAGCCATACAACACCATAAAACACCATACACAACATAAACCATACTAAAACATTAGAAAACCCTAATTTCTAACATAATATCCAACTATTGTGTATGTGTGCATGAGTGTTCCATTCATTCATCATAATCACAACCATTCATTCTAAACTTATAGATTAACTACCATGGCATCATTCACAATTAAAAATTAACTCATACTTAATCATTTTGCTATATTTTTGATAATTAGTAATAATTAGCATAAGTATCCAATAAATTTCAATAAAAGCATATCATGCTTATATCATATATTAAAAGTAAAACACATGCTCATTACTATATATATATATATATATATATATATATATATATATATATATTTGGTAGTGTATATATATATACTCAAAAATTTCTACTCACTTCACTATATGTTTATAATATGCACTAAACATGTAATATTAATCTTAAACATCAACTAATATTTATAATATGAACTAAATGTTTGGAATTCTTTTTGTCCTCACACATATATTACATATGTGTTCAATAAATTTTCAACAATGCATAATATGTTCATATTATTTCTAAACATCATACTGTTGGATTTGTATACTGAAAGCAGTTTGGTTGAGCTTGTATACAATGTTTCCTGTTACCACTATTACAATCTCCTATCTGAATTGTTTACTTGATTGCATATATCTAAGTCCCATTATCTCATATATAAGTTAAATCATACAGTGTGTAGAAGATCACGAAGTGCATATGATTGGTCTAGCTTAATGAGATATAAAAAGTATCACGGTGAGACAACTTGAGGACGAGTTGTCGGTATAGGCTGCGGTATAGATAAGAAGTGACTTGACTTGGTTGCTTGTCTATCTTGATGCGTCTCGGCGTATTGATGGATCACGATGAGATGAGTTCTTCTATCGACCGTCGTGAAGAACCTAGATCTCGGTGACTTACGATGATCTAAACCTCGACAAGGTATTAGGTGAGTATGAGTTCTTGACCATCACTTTGACTTGTTATGGGTGAGGTTTACATGATTTAACCAGACTCTCTGCATCTTGGGTGGTGGCGGTCTTGTATGTCATGCTAGTTATCATGTCAGTCACCGTATCCGTTTAGGATGATGGCGTCCCTTAAGGAGCTCAAAGGTTTATTGTACTAAACTCTGCAGGTTGAGTTATCTCAAGTACAATAATAAGGTTGAGTGGTACTACTTAAGGAATTAAAGATATTAATTATTTTAAGCAGTCAGAACGCTGTAAATAATTAATGGACGTACGATATCTTAAATACGGGGATTCGTAAAGTCTAAGTGCAAGCCCATCTCAACTTCGGAAATAAAGGGGTAAGTCAGCATTTATTCTCTAGTGGCATGAATAAATGTTTATGAATTAATTTATGTTACAATTTGAACATAAGATAATTAATTTATTTGAGGCCCATCTTTATTCCTTGCATTTGATCCTTGGGCTGGCCCATCCAGGCCTATAGCTAGGGTGAAAATCGCCCACCTCTCTCTCAGTCCTACTGGGACTCTGATTTGATCCTCTCTATCCTAAATGATATTATTATATTTATTAGATATGCATAGATCCTATCTAGATAGGATTTGGGAGTGCATTATAAATATAAGGTGAGAGAGAAAATCAAGGCTAATCCTCATTCCATTATTTTCGAGAATTACCATATACTTGTGGTGAGAATTTTCGAAAATTTGAGAAAAGAAAGAGGGTGATTTTCTATAGCATTCTCCATACCGTCCTCACTCGACATTGGAGATTAGGCAACGGGATACGATCTAGAAGATCAAAGCACGAGTCTTGATCCGTTCATCCCAACAGTTCGCGGTAAACACGAGAAAACTCCTACGTGTTGCAATTAATAATATAGGTGCATGCTAGGCATATAATCAATGTATGGTGAATTAAACATCCAAGATAGATCATCGGGAGAGGGTTAAAATCAGTTTTCCCCACAATTGGTATCAGAGCCTGGGATCAGAATCTTGGCTCTGTTGGATTAATTCACGTTTGATTATAACATGCGCAATTAATTAATTGTGAATCTGTCGTTCATCGTGGCTCGTTTTATTTTTGTCGGATTTTGTTTTTCACCACGAGAAAATCCGTGGTTAGATTAGATTTTTTCTTGTAAATCTTATCCGTAAAAGAAAAGCGAAGATGAAAGCACGAAGAAGCGAGGCGGCGGAGTGCGTCGGAAAACCGAGCGCACGGCCGAGTGAGCGGGCGGCGATGCGCGGGCGTGCTCGGCGCTCGTGCGCGTCTCGGCGATCGTCGGCGGTCGGGCGAGCAGGCGGCGAGGCTCGGGCGCACGACTCGGTAGCGAGGCGGTGCGGGCGCGCGCTTCACGCGCAACACCTCGGCACCGCTCGGCGCTGGCGTGCGCTCGGCGGTGCTCGGCGGTGCGGGTGCGCTTGGCGGCAGCGCTCGCGGCGCTCACGCGATCGCGAGCGATCCATGCGGGCGCTTCGGCGGCGCTTCGGGTGGACGTCGCGGAAACCTCATCGGCGTCTCGGCAGACGCGGCGTGCGGCGCGCGAATCACGCGAGGCCTCGGCTGCGCTCGGCGGCCGGTGAGATTCTCGCGAGAAACCTCAACGCACGCGGGTGTGCTCGGCGGGCGGCGGCGCAGGCGCGTGATTTTCACGGAAGTCCCGTGGCGCCCGGCGGCGGCGTGGGCGGGCGATGTCTCGGCGGCGGGCGGGCGGCGTTCTCGGTAGGAGCGCGCGCGGTGGGCGGAGGCTGGCTGGGCGCGCATGGGGCGGTGCCAGGCAGCCCAGCCCCTTTATCTTGATCCGGCCGATTTGTTTTGGGCCGACCGACCGGTTCGGCCCGACCGATTTTTTGGCCCGATCCAAAATTTGACCGGTTCCATATTTTCGACCGGTTCGGCCCGTTCAATGATCCGGCCCGTTTTGATTTTTGGCCCAAATCCGGTTTGACGAATCCGGTCCGTGCGGTGCACGCGAGGCCCGTTTTTGAGTTTCAAGATCTCTTTGCAAATTTATGTAATAAATTAGGCGAAATGCAGGATCCACGAGTGGGCGCGATGAGCGATTTTATTTTATTTTATCGTTCAAAGCATGTCGTGGATGTTTAAATTATGCGAAGCATGCTATGTATGTTTAATTACGTAGATAAACATGTTATATGTTTCGTGATTGGATGAGCATAGTAAGCATGCTAGGTTTATTCGCGTTTTCAAGCATATTTTAGAATTACTGCGAGCATGTTTTACATGTTGAGTTCTATAGAAAAGCATGCTAAGATTACGTGATCTGCATGGACAAACCTTTTGAAACAAAAGACTAAGCAAGTAACCCGACATATTAATTTTAAAATTAAAATGTCAAGACCTCCACTTTTGATCTCTAAACAAAGTGATACGCTTTGTGAGTAAGCGTCCACACGCGTGGCTTGCTTGCTTGTTTGTCATAAGTTTGTTAGATAAGATTTCTAAATAAAACATTTTAATCTATTGAGAAGTGGGAGTTTCATGTGTAGCGCCCACACGCGTGGCTTGCATATGCGATTTTCATAAGTTCTCTAGAGATAGATTTAAAATGAGATAACAAAGGAATTTGGATTGGGCGGTATGGTCTAGTGAGTATGCCAATTCTAAGAATTCATTTTCTGTTGTTAAAATTGTGGTCATTGCTTAGACATCACTTACAACTTCCCATGAAGTCCTTCTTGCGATAGTGATGTGGTCTAGTAAGGTCGATCATTAATTTCATTTGTCATAAGGATAAGTTGACATAGATTGAAATTAAGCGACTAAAGGTATATTTTAGTGCGGTCGGGGGTTTATGTAAAGCGTCCACACGCGTGGCTTGCATGTGAGATTCCTTGGGCGATTGGAGGTTTCAATTAATATTGTTTTATCAAAGGTTACAATATTATTGTTACGAATTATGTGCGATCGTATGCTTATGTGTTTACATTACTTTTCGGATATGACTCTTACACCGATTATCAATATGCTCGCACAAAATCCCTTATCCGGTCGAATTTTATCGGTGGAAGCGAAACATGGAATATGTTCTTATCCTTTGAAGAACACATGTTTGTTCTCACTACTCCCAAACCCGATGCCCTTATCGACGCATCGACTAATGAGCGGCCGAGAGTCAAGCGGACTTTGGCATAAGTCAAACAATATGGCCAAGTGCTATATGATTACTACGATGTCCAAAGGCTTGCGGTGCGACATCGATCGATGGTGAGACGCGACTAAAATATGGTCAAGTCTCGAGAGTAAGTTTGGGCGATCGGATTGAACGATCGCTTCCACACAATGAGAGAAATCTTGGCGTGAAGATGAAAGAATGAAGTTCGGTTCATGAACATGTCTCCACATGACTCATCTCATGGATAGTCTTGATCGGTTGGGAGGAGGTATTGGCGGAAGCCAAGGTCGATATCATCCTCAACACACCGCCCAAGTCTTTGAGAATTTTCGCGTGAACACGATCATGAGCAAGACCGAGTATACACTTAGTCGGTTGCTTAATGATCTCGTGGCGCGGAAGGAGTCATGGGTAAAGAAGCACATGCTCTTGCTAGCACATCTAGGGGCCCAAATTTTCCGTTGAAAATGGAAAAGAAAAGGGCACCAAAGGTGGTAGAGCAAGGAACTAGTGGGAGTAGTGGGAGCAAGAACATATGCGCCACGGAGGCAGAAGAAGCGAAGAGAGAGGCGGGTGCTTCAAGTGCGGCAAGGCGGGCATTGGAAGGCCAAGTGCCCTATGCTCAAGGCTCAAGTACGCCATTTGCTTTAGTGCGGAAACATGTTTAGCGACTTGTTCTACCCATTCTTGGGTAGTAGACACGGTGCTGTCGATCATGTTTGTTACACCTGCGGGGTTCCTGCGGACAAGGAGGCGTGTGATGGCGAGATAACGATCTCCATGGGCAACGCGCGAAAGTCGAAGCCGTTGCGAGTTGGAGATGTTACTTTATGTTTTGATAGAACAGTTTTAGTTTTAAGGGCGTTTATATGTGCGGAGTTTTGGTGAACCTTATTTCGTTTCCAAACTATTTATTCATGGATATTCGATTATTTTTATAGTGGTGTTTCTATCATAAGAAATGGCGAAGTTATACGTGGTGGCACTTTATATAATTAAGCTTTATACTATTTACGCAAACATAATACCTATAACTATGTTGCATCTTCTTCAAACCTTAAAAGAGAAAGTTTTCTTAGCAAGATGACACCACGTTTCTCTAGCATCTTAGATTAGGTCACATCAATCTAAATAGGATCCAAAGGCGGCTAAGAATGGGCGTTGGGTGATCTCACGGTTACTCCGTTCCCGATCTGCGAATCTATATAGAAGGAAAGATGTCGACCGGACCCTTCAAAGCGAAGGGTTATAGAGCGAAAGAAGTGTTGGAGCTAGTCCATTCGACTGTGTGGACCTATGTCCACACAAGCTCGTGGAGAATGCAGTATTTTGTCACTTTCATTGACGATTACTCAAAGTGCGGATACATATACCGCTTCACCGCAAGTCGAATGCTTTGAGAAATTCAAAGAGTTTAAGGCGGAAGTGGAGCGAATCTTGGTAAGAGTATCAAGTCGCTGCGGTCGATCGCGGTGGCAAATACCTCGATAATGAGTTTATGGACTATTTGGTGCGGTGTGGGATTACCTCCCACTCACTACACAAGCACACCTGATAAAATGGTGTGTCGGGCGAAGAAATAGGACTCTTTTAGAAATGGTTAGATCGATGATGAGTTATGCAACATTGCCTATTTCGTTATGGGGATATGCCTTAGAAGCGGCATACTTGCTAAATCTAGTACCATCAAGTCGATCGAAAAGACCCCTTCGAGTTGTGGTTTGGCGCAAGCCTAGTTTAAACCACATAAGGATATGGGCGATCCGGCACATGTCTTTGAACAAGAAGGGCGACAAGTTGGAGGCTAGATCCGGCGCAAGGTCGTTTATTGGCTATCCTAGAGGACGAAAGATGGTTTATTCTATAGTCTAAGGATCGAAGGTCATTATTAACACTAATGCCGATTCTTAGAAGAGGATTATATGAAAACCATAAATCCAAAGTTGAAATCATTCTTGAGAATTAGAATATTATCGTATTTCACCATCGATTAAGCGAAAGTGCGAGATGTAGGTGTCAGTGGGAGGATCAACACCGGATACTTCAAGAAATTGAAGTGGGTCGAGTTCCACTTTGGAGATCTTGGCCGTACAAGTGGCTCCTATCCGACAAGTTGTGCAAGATGAGAACCACAAGTTCTGCACCCACCGTTGCCATTGTGCGATGGCGCCTCATCGTAGTGGGAGGGTTGTTCGTCAATCCGAGCGATTTATGTTCGTGGGTGAATCTTGGTTTAGTCGAGAAAGCGAGCGAGCAATAATCGACCCATGGACATATAGTGAGGCGATACAAGACATTGATGCAAAATCATGGCACACCGCTATGGACTTAGAAATTGAGTCCATAACAGCTATGGATGTATACGAAAAGACACCTCTACCAGATGGCAAAGAAGCCATAGGTAGCAAATGGGTATACAAGAGGAAGAGAGATTCAAATGGAGAGGTTTCGACTTTTAAAGCTAGGCTTGTGGCGAAAGGGTACACTCAGATTGAGGGCATCGATTTTGATGAGACCTTTTAGCTGTAGCAATGCTCAAGTCCATCGAATTCTTACGGCCATAGCGACCACTTAAACCTTGAGGTTTGGCAAATGGATGTGAAAACCGCTTTCCTAACCGGTTACCTTGAAGAAGGTAGAGACATCTATATGCAACAACCGGAAGGTTATGTGGTGAAGGGTGAAGAGCATCTAGTTTGGAAGCTTAAGAAGTCCATTTATGGACTTAAGCAAGCTTCACGATCATGGAACTTACGTTTTGACGAGGTGGTAAAGTCCTATGGATTTACCCAGTTGCCTAGCGAAAATTGTGTGTATCGTTTAGATGTCAACGGTGATGTGGTATTTCTTGCACTTTACGTAGATGACATCCTTCTACTAGCAACAATGTGAAGTTGTTATCGGGCGTAAAGAGTTGGTTATCGATCGGTTTCAAATGAAAGACTTAGGAGATGCAGCGTACATTCTTGGGATCAAGGTTTACCGAGATCGCAAGAGGAAAATGTTGAGCTTATCTCAGGCGTCTTACATTGATACTGTAATTACTCGTTTTAGTATGCAGACCGCCAAGAAAGGATTGCTACCTTTCAGACATGGCGTTCCTTTATCTAAGGAGCAGTCACCTATGACTGCAAATGAGATAGAGGAAATGAGACAAGTTCCTTACGCTTCCGCCGTAGGAAGTCTCATGTACGCAATGCTATGTACGAGACCCGATATCTGCTATGCGGTAGGCATAGTAGCTAGATATCAGTCTAACCCTGGACAAGCTCATTGGACTGCGGTAAAGCATATACTCAAGTACCTGAAAAGGACTCGAGATTATAAATTTGGTTTACCATGCGAGATAGTCTAATGCCTTTGGGTTATTCAGACTCGGATTTTCAAGCTGACCGTGATGAGAAGAAGTCTACCTCAGGCTATGTGTTTACCTTGGGAGGAGGAGCCGTATCCTGGCGGAGTGCAAAGCAGCGATGCATTGCGGACTCCACCATGGAAGCCGAATATGCAGCCGCTTCAGAGGCTGCTAAAGAGGCTGTATGGTTCAAGAACTACCTCATGGATCTAGATGTGGTACCTGGTTTGCCCAAGAGTATCATAGTTTACTGTGATAACTCAGGTGTAGTGGCAAACTCGAAGGAACCACGGATCCACAAGGCAACGAAACACATAGAGAGAAAGTACTATGTCATACGAGAAATCGTTAGACGAGGGGATGTGCTGATTGAGAAGATTGGTACAGCAGATAACCTAGCTGATCCATTCACGAAGAGTCTACCGCAAAAAGTCTACGAAGAGCATATTCGAGGACTTGGATTGCGCAAGATGCCACTTAGAAAGGAAACTTTTGTATAAGTGGGAGAAGTAAAGTGATGGTGTTCTTTGTAATAGCTAGTAGAGAGACACATTATATACTAAAAGTTTTGCTTTAGTATAAGTGGGAGATTGTTGGATTTGTATACTGAAAGCAGTTTGGTTGAGCTTGTATACAATGTTTCCTGTTACCACTATTACAATCTCCCATCTGAATTGTTTACTTGATTGCATATATCTAAGTCCCTTATCTCATATATAAGTTAGATCATACGATGTGTAGAAGATCACGAAGTGCGTATGATTGGTCGAAGCTTAATGAGATATAAAAAGTATCACGGTGAGATAACTTGAGGGCGAGTTGTCGGTATAGGCTGCGGTATAGATAAGAAGTGACTTAACTTGGTTGCTTGTCTATCTTTGATGCGTCTCGGCGTATTGATGGATCACGATGAGATGAGTTTTTCTATCGACCGTCGTGAAGAACCCAGATCTCGGTGACTTACGATGATCTAAACCTCGATAAAGTATTAGGTGAGTATGAGTTCTTGACCATCACTTTGACTTGTTATGGGTGGGGTTACATGATTTAACCCAAGACTCTCTGTATCTTGGGTGGTGGCAGTGCTTGTATGTCATGCTAGTTATCGTGTCGAGTCACCGTATCCGTTTAGGATGATGGCGTCCCTTAAGGAGCTCAAAGGTTTATTGTACTAAATCCTGCGGTTGAGTTATCTCAAGTACAATAATAAGGTTGAGTGGTACTACTTAAGGAATTAAAGATATTAATTATTTTAAGCGATCGAGCAGCGTAAATAATTAATGGACGTCTGATATCTTAAATACGGGATTCGTAAAGTCTAAGTGCAAGCTCGTCTCAACTTGAAATAAAGGGTAAGTCGGCATTTATTCTCTAGTGGCATGAATAAATGTTTATGAATTAATTTATGTTAAAATTTGAACATAAGATAATTAATTTATTTAAGGCCCATCTTTATTCCTTGCATTTGATCCTGGTGGCCCGTCCAGACTGTAGCTAGGGTGAAAATCGCCCACCTCTCTCGATCCTCTTGGGACTCGATTTGATCCTCTCTATCCTAAATGATATTATTATATTTATTAGATATGCATAGATCCTATCTAGATAGGATTTGGGAGTGCATTATAAATATAAGGTAAGAGAGAAAATCAAGGCTAATCCTCGTTCCATTATTTTCGAGAAATTACCATATACTTGTGGTGAGAATTTTCGAAAATTTGAGAGAAAAAGAAGGGTGATTTTCTATAGCATTCTCCATAGATTGTCCTCACTCGACATTGGAGATTAGGCAACGGGATACGATCCGGAAGATCAAAGCACGAGTCTTGATCCATTCATTCCCGACAGATTCACAGGTAAACACGAGAAAACTCCTACGTGTTGCAATTAATTATATTGGTGCATGCTAGGCATATAATCAATGTATGGTGAATTAATCATCCAAGATAGATCCTCGGGAGAGGGTTAAAATCAGTTTTTCCCAAACATACATCTTATTATTTTCAACAAATAAAATCAAATAAATCTCAAATACATCAACAAACAACAATATGAAATAATATTCACAAAAACATGTTTTATCTTCCATGAAAAAAATTCTAACAAAAATAAAAAAATACCAAACATGCTCCAAAAATTCTCAAACTTTAAAGAAAACCTTAGAACATATTTCTAAGCATATTTCATTTATGTCTTTAGAGCATTTGGTAGCTCAAAAGTCATGAAGAAAATGAAGAACAAAAATTAGGGTTCGTCATGAAAGAATTCAAAAAAAAAGCTAAAAAAAATTCTACTCCATTAAAAATGGAGAGAATGATGAATGCTACCTTTTTATGGTCTTATAAAAATTATTGGAGGGTTGGAATGGAGGATTTGAGGCTTGGAGAAGGTGAAGAATTTGAAAAACTAGAGAGGATTTTGTGTTCCAAAGAAGAGAGAGAAATGAACGAAATGCTACTGCATTATGGTAGCAAATGGGCTGTATTAAGTCTATAGGGAGTGCTCTTGGTGGTAGTTGGGAGAAAGACTAGTCAAATTACCCGATTTGGCATGTTGATACCGGTTCTTTAAGTTTTATCGTGCTTTCGATTGATTTCTCGGAACCTTAAGGTTTTATTTTTTTAAATAGCCTTAAAAATACTTATTTCATAGTTTATAATAATTTCATGAAGTTCGGATTGCATCCGGTAAGTCAATTCTGAATTATCGTAGAAAAACAACGTCCGACGATTAAATTATGCTCATTTGAATTTCTATTGAATTCTTGAGATTTCATAATTAATTTGAGTCATATAAATAATTTCTTATTGATTTATATCCTTAGTTTGATTTTCGGTTCGTGTGGATCAGTTTAGGGTTTTTCCGGTATATATTCTCGACGTTCGGTTAAGTTCTTCAGGAATTTCGTTCAGAAATTGATTCTTATGAATTCTAAATTCATAATAATATATTCCTTCATGATTTTGATTTTTCTCATTAATTTCCATGATTAGCACGGATTGGAATTTGATCCGGCTCGTGAATAGTACTTTTGAGACTGATCAGGCAAACATGCCCGAAAATTCTAATTCTTTGGCTTCTCACATGTTTTTGTGAGAAGATTCTAAAAATGAAATCATTTTGTTGAGATTCATTCTAGATCTTTCATTCTATGTTCAGGCTATTCAGGAAACCCTAATCCGGTTGGACTAGTCACTAGTTTTTGATTTCTCTAGTTTTCGATCTCTAAATCGATTCTAATTCGTTTTGTTGGTTACCTTAAACATAATTAAGGTCTAAGAATCACAAGTAATTGGTTTAATCATCACTAATTTTTTATAAATTTTTCGGGTTATTACATACCATCCTCTTTAAAATAAATTTCGTCCCAAAATTTGCTAACCTTGGAAAAGATCTGGGTATTTCTCTTTCATAGCTAATTCTAATTCCCAGGTTGCTTCTTCTTGTCCATGGTGTCTCCATAGAACTTTTACTAACGGTATCTCTTTGTTCCTTAGCTTTTGGATACGTCGGTCCAAGATTTTCGTAGGTAATTCTACATAACTCATATTTTCATCGAGGACAATATCTGTCGGTGGTATTACATGGCTGGGATCATGTATGTACTTTTTGAGTTGTGAATATGGAACACATTGTGCATGTTTCCAAAACTTGGCGGCAATGCAAGTCTGTAAGCTGTTGGCCTTATCCTTTCCAAAATTTCATAGGGTCCTATGAAACGTGGTCATAGCTTCCCTTTTATTCCGAATCTCACGATTCCTTTTGACGGGGAGATCTTCAAGAAAAGTTTGTTTCCCACTTCAAAGTGTAGTTCTGTGCGACGTTTGTCGGAGTACGACTTTTGTCGGTCTTGGGCCTCCTTGATCCGTTGGCGGATCTGTCTCACAATCTCGATTATCTCTCCCACAGAGTCAAGTCCTAATACTCTTCTTTCTCCCACTTCATCCCAGTAAAGTGGTGATCGACATTTCTTTCCATAATGTGCTTCATACGGGGCCATTCCTATAGTTGTTTGGTAGATGTTGTAGGTGAATTCCACAAGTGGTAATACTTGTTCCCAACTTTCTCCTCTATCGAGTACAACCGTTCTCAACATGTCTTCAAGCGTTTGAATGATCCTCTCGGATTGTCCGTCCGTTTGTGGGTGAAACATGGTATTGAAATATGATCGAGTTCCCAATTCCTTTTGCAAGCTCGTCCAGAATCTGGACATGAATTTTGAATCTCTATCAGACGTGATAGTCTTTGAAACTCCATGTAAACGTACGACTTCTCGAACGTACAACTGTTCTAATCTTTCTGATCCATGTGTGATCAGGATCGGTAGGAAATGCGCCCTCTTGGTCAAACGATCAATGATGACCCAAACAACGGTATTTCCTCTTTGTGATTTGGGTAGCCCGGTAACAAAGTCCATGGCTATATCGTCCCATTTCTATTCCGATATGTCCAGCGGTTGTAAGGTTCATACAGTCGCTGGTGGAGTGCTTTCACTTGTTGACACGTTAAATAGCGTTTTACGAATGAAGCTACGTCTCGCTTCATTCCATCCCACCAAAATTTCTCCTTGAGATCTTGGTACATTTTGGTGCTTTCGAGGTGTGCGATGTAAGAAGTCTCATGGGCTTCTTTCAAGATTTCGCTCTTAAGCTCTTCATCTTCTAGAATACACACTCTCTCGTCATACAACAAAACATCATCTGTTGCTTCTCTGAAATTTTTGTGGTTGTTGTCCTGGATCTTGGCTCATACTTCCTCCAACTTCTTGCTCTTCTTCTGGGCCTCTAAGATTCGGGCTCTTAAGTTCGGGATTGCAATCAACGTTGCAATGCAGCCTTCTATCGTCTGAGACGGGTCTATGACTTCGATGTTCATCCTCTGAAATTCCTTTATAAGTATCTCTTCATAACTGAGGAGACATCCCAAACTAGAGTGGGATTTGTGACTCAAAGCATCGGCTACAACATTAACCTTACCTGGGTGGTAATTGATACCACAGTCGTAATCTTTCACCAATTCTAACCATCTACGTTGCCTAATGTTAAGATCTTTCTGTTCAAAGAAATACTTCAGGCTTTTATGGTCAGTGTAGATCTCACATCTAACTCCATAGAGATGGTGTCTTTCTTCAATCTATGGAAACTAGCCCCTCATACTCGGCGGTCCAAGTGTACTTGATTCATTTTCTTAATAATTGGGTCTGGGTCGGGCTATCGTTGAAAATCCTTTGATAAATCTTCTATAATAGCCAGCAAGTCCTAAGAAACTCCGAATTTCATTCGAGTTCTTTGGTGATTCCTATTCTCGAACTGTATCGATCTTAGAGGGATCTACTTTGATTTCCTCGGCGGACACGATGTGACCTAGAAATGTCACTTCGCCTAACCAAAACTCGCACTTGCTAAACTTGGCAAGTTGCTCTTGCCTCAATGTTTGCAGCACAGTTCTCAAGCGCTCTTCATGTTCTTGGTTATTCTTAGAGTATATTAGGATATCGTCTATGAATACTAAGACAAATTTGTCTAAGTATGGATGAAATACCCTATTCATGATATCCATAAATACTGCTGGGGCATTTGTAAGTCCAAAGGGCATAACGATGAATTCGAAATGACCATACCTTGTACGAAAAGCCATTTTAGGTACATCATCTGGTCTAATCCTCAGCTGATGGTATCCAGACTTTAAATCTATATTCGAAAAGACACCTGCTCCCTTAAGCTGATCAAACAGATCGTCAATTCGGGGTAAATGATACTTATTCTTAAGAGTTATCTTGTTTAACTCTTGATAGTCTATGCACATTCTCAACGTGCCATCCTTCTTCTTCACGAAAAGGACAATTGCTCCCCATGGAGACACACTAGGTTGAATGAAACCTAACTCCAAGAGTTCTTGCAGTTGGATCTTCAATTCCTCAAGTTCTTTTGGTGGAATTCGGTATGGGGCTTTCGACATAGGGGCAGAACCTGGTTCAAGGTCGATCGTGAACTCAATCTGTCAGTTTGGCGGTAATCCCGGTAGTTCGTCTAGAAATACATCGGGATACTCCTTCACTATCGGAACGTCTTCTATCATTCTCTCATTCTGGTCTTCCTCCTGGAGATAGACAAGATAGGTGGTTCTCTGTCTTGTTCAGCAACGTCCTTGCTTGTAGTGCGGATATGATTGGGACACTCCTTCCCATGCTGATCCCGTGAAAGTCTGTAGGTTTCTCTCCGGGATGTTGGAAAGAAATTTTCCTTTCATTACACAGGATGGTCGCATTATGTTCGGTTAACCAATCCATTCATAGGATTATGTCCACATCTGTCATAGGTATAGCGTGAAGGTTATCTGTCATGTCCTTAAGTGATCCTAGTCCAAGTTCTAGGTTCCCGTTTTTATGCCTCCTACTGGTGAGGAAATTCTCATGATTTGTTCAGCGCGTTTAGGATCTAGTCCTAAGTTTTGTACGCATGCTTCAGCAATAAACGAATATGAGGCGCCAATATCAAATAGTAGGATAACAGGCAATTGGAGGAGTGTTCACATACCTGCCAATTTTCCTTGGTTCCTTGGAGGCTCTTGCGGGAATTCTCTTTCCTGATTGAGGGCGTAGGCCCTGGCTTGCTCGTAGTGGTTCTTTGTTGTTCTTGTGGTTGTTGTTGTTGCGATATTATTCTTCTTTGTCACCATTGTTGTTGCCGTTGTCACTGTGGTGGATAGGGTCGTTGGATCGGTTGGAAGTACTGAATCGGAGGTTACTACTAAAACGGTTGGGCTTGGATAGCGCGGACCAGTTTGACTCGGTTAGGCACATTGGGATGGCTATTTCCTCCTTGGCGCATCCCTGGGAAGTCCCTGGAGTAGTGGCCCTTCTGGCCACACTTGAAGCATCCATCATTCGTGAATGCGCATGCCCCTTTGTGACTCCTATGGCACCTTGGGCACACGGGGAGCCTTACGAACTTCTGGTTTCCCCTGCCAGGTGCGGGTACCATGGGTCGTTCATTACCTTGTCCGTGCCCAGATGACACGTTATTCCCTTGCCATGGCCTCCTGTCGGCATGGCCAGGGTTGGATCCTTGACCTTGGTGGGGTCCTTCCCACGATCCCCCTGGTGATTCGGCGGATGCACAACAACATTCCTATCATCGGGCAAGGCAGCCTCGATGTCCAATGCCCTGTTGAGGGCCTCATGGTAAGTCAGATTTTCGTGGCCAGCTAGCGAAACCCTGATTTCATGGAGAAGTCCCATCCGAAACTTCTCTATCCTCCTTTCATCTGTGTCAACCAGTTGAGGTGCATACCGCGACATCTCGCAGAATGCACGGTCGTAGTCTGTGACCGTCGTCTTTCCTTGGTGCAAATTGTAGAACTCTTGTTCTTTCATCTTCTTGTAACTCTTAGGAATGTATTTCTCATACACTTCCTCCTTGAATTCCTCCCAGGTATAGCCTTCCAGTTCCTCTTCCGATAGGGTCTTCCTCTTTGCCTCCCACCAGAAGTCGGCGGCACCGGTCATTTGGAAGGCCACGCATGACAAGCGTTCTTTCGAGGTGCAGTGGATGAAGTTGAAGATTCACTCCAGTGCGTGAATCCAGAGTTCAGCATCTACGGGATTCCCAGTCCCGTTGAAAGTGGGTGGGTTCTGCCTGAGGAATAGTTCCTCAATCCGCCTTGCCGGTAGTGGTGGTGGTAGTGGAGTGTCTTCTCTCTCAGGTGTTACCTCACGATTTCTTCTTCTCGGCGGCATCATATCCTTCATAAAGATACGCAATTAAATATATTCTTATACTATCCATCAGGATCAATGTATATATCAGCACGGTATGTATATATAATTATGAGCATAAATCTAGCACATCATCGAACACCACATATCACAATATTAAAACAAAAGGCTCTCGGGGAGCTATCATCATATCACATCAAATGCCTCTACGAGGACTTTCATCAGCGTTTTTATGATCTACAAAAGACCAGGTACAGAGTATGATGCCCAAAAACAAATTATCATCATCAGTCTGTGTACCTCGTCACGGTGCTTACAAAATCTAAATGCTATCGTGGACATCAGAATAGGGTTTCATGTCGGAACGACTCATCGTTTCGCATGCATCAAAAGATATACAATGTATATAGACAAAAATACTATCGAGTCCTAAGAACTAGATCCATGGTCACTCGGGGTGTAGACAGGGCTCCATGTGTCAGAGTCAGGACTAGAAGTATGGGAACTATCCACTCTCTCCATCTCATCAACATCTGACAGGTCCTCCTCAGGGTCTTCCTACGCGTCCTCCTCTGGATGCTCTTCTGGATCTTCCTCTGGGTCCTCCTCTGGATTTTCTTCCTCAACCTCGAGAGCGGGAGCCATGTGCTCTCGAACTCTAATGACCCTGGCTTCTTCCATAGCAGCCAGGTCTCGGCGGATCTCGGCCATGACCTCCTCAAAAGTAGTGGCTGGAAACGGGGCAGCAGCCAGACGAGTACAGGCTCATCTCATGGTGCCTACAGCTAGGCCACATAGATCCTCAATCTCCACAGAATTATGGTACAAAGGTGCATGCGAGGGTGGCAGCGGCTAGACTGGGGGAGAGCCAAAAGGTAGAGGTGGGTACGGGCATGGCATGACCGGCGGCGATGGTCTGGACGGGCAATGACGAGGATGGAATCCTACTGGTGGTAGAACCAGAAAGGTGAGCTGTCGGGGACGGGAAGGTCCAGCCTCGAATATGTTCCTGCCATTGCCAGGCAAGAATACGGGTCCATCAGATGCCAAATGGGGCACCTCTGGGTGGAGCCACTCTGGAATCTCATTGCTCCAGGAGTATTCCCGCTCGGGAAGATACGACCCATATGGTGCAGCTCCGTACACCATGAATACATAACTCAGGTGGCTAACAAAGCGAAGCAGGTCCACCTCTAGATCGAAGCTCTCTCGGCGTCGATAGATATAATCAGCCGATATCTCACGGGCATACCCCTGCCAATCGGATGGCAGTCTCATGATTAGTCGAAGCACACCGTCATAATACGATGTACCACGGGCATGTGCAGCGGGCCAATGACGTACGAAATACGCCAAGAACTCGCCGAGGTCATCTCCTCGGCACATCTGGTAGGAATGGTATGAGCGTATGACCTCCTCGGGTGTTGCCCTAGAGGATAGTGGGTGCCTAGTCGTGAAAAAAGTTCGAGCCATCTGAAAAAGAAAAGTATCACTATAGGTCAGACACGGTAATTATAACGGTATATCTAGAAGAAGGTATGTACATAATAAACATCTGTACAAAGAAGGTTATAGCAATCTATATTATCCTATGACCTGTATTCCTAAATCTTTATGGAATTACTTTCATGGTTTGGTCTCCGGGAAGAGACGATATGATTTCTTAGAGTAGAGCAACGATCGATGTCTAGCCTTCGGGTAAAGGCTAAGTGGTCACCCTATCTTATTGGGTTCTGGATTCCTTATTTCTGTTCGCGTTATAGATCCTATCCGTTCCCATCATGTACTTACAATTCATTATTTATTTTTATACTTCCTTGACGTTATACTTTGATTATTTTTCATTATTTCTACGATAGGGGCAACACGCATGGTGTTCGAAATTCCTTCGCGTAGAAAGGTCGGGACTCATAGCATTGCGAATCTCCAGTTAAGCCATCGCTCGTCGCGTTATCGTAAGACTCGTTCAATCGGGAATACCGCTAAGTTCTCATCCCCAAATCCGCATCCTGCTTCGGGTTGTGATTCTTAAGATTTTTATGTTCTTGTTCTTCCTTAGTATTTCGTCCATTTCAATCATATATGTTTGGTATGATTTTGTGATGATTCTTGGAATACCTTATGTTCTCATACTAAGTTCATTAAAATTGGATGAATTGGATGTGCAGGGATCATGTCGTCTTAAGAGTCTATGTTCTCACTCCGCGCGCCCGGGAAACATACTCATATTTGCAAGGATTTTGTCCCATAAGAAGCTTCTAGTCCGTGGGTGAAAATGCTTTGCATATAGCGAGAAACATAGATCATAACATGTATTGCGACAAACAAGTATTCTCATATTACTCCCTTACCAACCCCTCAAGTTTGCAACTCATTTCAAACTAACGACCAATCATTTGAAACAACTTTTCAATTTCAAAACATTCCTTTTTCCAAAATGTATTTCAACTTCCAAACAAGGCAATATTGTAAGTCCATTTCACATTTCATATACTTCTATCATTTCAAAATAACTTTTAGTCTTGAGGGCGACTCGTGTTAACTTATCACGCACGATTACCTTCGATTGCGAGTGAATTTGAGTGTGTTTTAGCTCGATCAATATACTTCCATCATTTCAAAATAACTTTTAGTGAAGCGTTGGCGAGGATGACGATGGAGTGCGGTGCGAGAGTGATTAAACACCAATAATTTCTAGACTCAACTTTCAACTTAGGATTCAAGGAAAGAGTTTCTAGGGTTCAGAGCGAACAAGTGCTCTGATACCACTTTGTTATGACCCGACTTCTCAAGGAAGTACGGATCAAATGAATCGCCACTGGTCTGATAATGCAGCGGATATTGTTCCAACTTATTTTTAACTAAGTTGCTCATAATAGAACGAGGTCATCCTAGATTAATAAGCTAACCCTAGTCGTATTCACAAGGAAGGCTAAATAGAGCTCTATCGACATCGCACAAAATAACAGACAAAAAACTAAACACTCTAATCGTGGTTTGGGGCTGACGTCACTCTTTAACTAACAATTAACTAGACGGAAATAACGAAAGCAAAGTAATAACATGAACAAGAACTAAACCTAACACAACAAACATGAATTAAATACGATTAAACTCTGGCGTTATTAGATAGATTAATAATGGAAAAACATGGATCATGAAAATTATCAATTCGAATGAACTCCAAAGCGTAGAAATAACGGAAAGAAAATAACAATGAATTGACAATTAAGCAACAACGAAAACTCACTGATCGAGAAATAAATACGATAGAATTGAAATTGATAGTCTCTCGGAGTAGAATCAATGTCGACAATCAAAAGCATAAGAGTCGTAAAATATCTAAAACCAAACGCTAAACTCCAAAATCCCCAAAATAATTGCTAAACTCTTCTCTCCAAAAGCAGCCTCTCGCGTAAAGAAAAACCCTAGCCCAAGAGATCATCCCACGTCTGAGCGAGAACCCTAATTTATATCCAAGTAAAATCCGCCTGGCGGCTGGTCGCTAGGGGTAGCGATCATTGTCGCGCACTGCAATGCATCCACGAAAGCGGTCACGGCGCTAGGGGTAGCGGCGGCGCCCGCTGTGGAATTTCTTCACAAAAGGGGGGCCAGCGACCGCTAGGGTCCAGCGGTCGTTGCCTCTCCGCGCTGTAATATCTTCGCTTGTCTTCATTTCTTCATTGCACACTTTAACACTACGTTTTCGCACACTTTAATACTCCGTTTCCTTGCTTCCTAACCTAAGATCATGAACATATAGAAACGAGAGAAAAACAAGAAACAACGGGGTGATAGCAATCAAAACATAAAAAAGGATGAACTAAACGATGCAAGGAATGAGATCAAATACAACCTAAACAACTCCCCCACACACAATGCCTTGCTTGTCCTCAAGCAAGTCTTACTTCAAATCAATTAGGGAAAGTCTATCATAGAACTTGCTTAATCATACATTAACATCAAATTCACTGCGAAAACTCAAAAGGGTCAAAAAGATCAATGCTAAGTGTTTCCCTCATATTGCACTTTCAATCAGTTCATAACACAAGATAAGGGATGATGCGGGTTTTCAAAACTTGAAGACTAAACTCATATCAAACATCTTTTAAAACTATTATTCGCTCTTTCTGTTCTTCTCTTTTCTCTTTTTTATTTTTATTTTTAGACAATAGATTCAAAGGTGACCATTCGAGTTCGGAAACAGTCGGGTTATATGGCCAAAATTTCACGAGATGAAAATATTTAGAGATCATCTAAAGCTTTCTCGAGTGGTTTCCCATGCTCATGGTTTCCAGCTGAGCAGAGGCCTCCCAACTGAATCCTTAAACAAATAATAACACCTTTAATTCGAGGTAATAATCAAACATATCAAAGGAGAGAGTCGGGTTATATGGCAATATTTCACGAGATTGAATCATTTAGATATCATCTAAAGCGTTCTCGTGTGGTTTTCTATGCTCATGGTTTCCAGAGGAGCAGAGACCTCCCAGCTCAATCCTTAAACAGGGAACAGGCTATTTAATACGAGAACTAGCATTTCAAGAAAATGAATACCCACATCATACATTATCTCCAATTATTACATCAATCAATATGCACAGAGGTGCCCCACAAAGAAGGTTAATAACCCAGACGAGAGAACACAACTTCAAATCAAATCAATGAATAATTAGAACAGATTCTAGTCAAAAGATATCCACTAATCCAATTTAAGACAAGAATGAAAAAAAAAACAATCAAAGCGACACGAACAAGCAAAACGATACATTACATACCAACCAAAATACGTTGCAACATGTAAAAACGACGCATGCACACATAACAAAACACACCTCCTCCCCCAACAAAAAGAGCAAACAATGCCCACATTGTAAGAAAAACATAAAAGAGGTTGAAAGAAGACTGCCATGAATAGAGAAAGAGGTTGTGTGAGGTGGAGCCGTTGTCAAGCAAGTCCATAACTTGGAGGCAGCAAAAACAAGAAAAACAAACCAACAAGCAATAAAACGCCCTACTCTACTCCGGAAACACACTAAAGGAAAGATAAATGCGCGAAGTGACAAATCACCGCCGATCCGGAGGTGGGGAGTATCATCAAGGGCCAGTTGGACCACCTCTTTGGTTCGGTCGGCCATCTCGCTGTTGTTTTCAAGACTGCGATAATGAAGAAGCGATCGTTCTTGAGAGAGTTGCCATAACCGAGCTTGTTCGGTAAGAAGATCGTGAGTAGCGGAGACTTGCTGCTCTAAACGATCCTGTCGCTGATATATGTCATTCCTAAACTCCCCGAAATCCTCACTAAATGATCTGAAATCAGAGTTGAATGTCCCAAAAGCTTGCTGATAAACCCCAAAATCCTGCTGAAATGCCCTAAAGTAGGTTTTGTGCTCCCCAAACTCATCTCGAAATGAATGGAAATCAACAGTGAGTAGTGGGGGTTCGTTGGTAGACGTGGAACCGGGGCTATGATGTTGAGAGCCAGATGACATGCTGGCAGTGAATGCATCTGCCATAGGCTCATCCTCATATTCAGCGTCATCAAATAAATCGGCATTCTCTGTTTCCTGAGTAGGGTTGGCAGGGGTAGCGACAAGTTCATTGAGGTGATTTCTAATACACGATCGATGACTCGGTTGACACCATCTGTAATCAGCAATTATAATCTTGGCCAACTTCAACTCACTGAAATCGATATGTGTGCAGAAGATAGTGTCTCTCGGATCTATGTTTGAAGGATTGAACACATGAAAGTGACGACCGATGGCACCCACAATCAAAGGTAGGGTGGCGTGGTAGCGGGAAGTCGCCAGCATATTCTTAAAAGTGGATAGGATAAAATAACCCGCGCACACTCGAGTGTTGGTAACCGCACAATGGAGCAGGTAAAGTTCTTGCTGATTGACCTTATTGACTTGTTCTTTACCAGTGATTGCATAAGCAAGAAACTTATGCGATATAGCTAACACATTGTCGCGTAAGAAACCGACAGGCATACCCCCGAACCTCCAATTCTGAAATCCCGTAAGAGCAGTCCAGGCCATATTAGGATTAAAATTGGGGGGTAATGTATGATCGCCCACATTCGTGGGATGAAAACCAATAATTCTACATAACTGAGATACAGTGAGCCAACGAGGCACCTCATGTAGACGAAATGCACAAGAACTAACATCAGCAGGCACATCAAGAGTAGATAAGAATTCATGAGTTAACACCTTAGAGCATTTAAAAGATAGTTTGGCATATTTCGTCAACCCCAACACAGTTAAGTAACGCATAATTGAATCAACACCATTCATTCGTGCCAATAAATCCCAATCGAGATAATGAGAGGGTGTGATATCATACCGAGTCCATCGATCGTAGAAACGACCCTCAAGATCAGTTTGAATGAGGAATGGACAATTGAATTCCTCGCGAAGATCAACGGGCTCATCCGGTGCTTCTGAACTGCTCGCACCACACTCACCGGGACGTCTCTTGTTCCTCGTCATGCTAAGTAGCACAAGGGCGTTGAACGGAAGAAGCGCACGAAGAAGAAGGAGAGTAGCGCTCACTGCGATAGAGCGCTCGCTGAGGACTTTGCGCGCAGAGACCTAGCGGTCGCTGGGCCCTAGCGATCGCTAGGTTGATTCGTCTGAAAAGATAGAATCGAGGCGTGGACGCGGCGGAGGAGAGTGGATACGGTGGCGACGCGAGGGCGGCGTTGAGGAGGCGATGGCGGCGCGTGTGGAGCAGTTGCGGCGCGGCGGTGGTGTATGCTTGACGGTGGAGACGCGGTAGCGGAGCTGAGGAGGCGGTGACGCTGAGGCGAGACGGTACAGAGTGCGGCGGTGCTGAGAAGGCATGCAGCAAGGGGGGGCGACGGCGGCGGTGTGGAGGAAATGTGAGGAATGTGGGTCTTCGTTGAAGAAGGAGAAAGGAAAAGTGAGGCACGGCGCAAAGATAGTTTCTAAAAATAAAAATTTAGGGTTTGCCCTTTAAATAAAGAGTGAAAATCGGCCGATCGAGGGGCTAGCGACCGCTAGGGTCCAGCGGTCGCTGCACCTCCTCTCTGGAGTATCTTCATAAACGAGGGGCCAGCGACCGCTGGAGTACAGTGATCGTTGCTCCTCCTCCCTATAGTATCTTCATAAACGAGGGGCCAACGACCGCTGCCCCTCCTCCCTAGATTAGCTTCTTAAACGAGGGACCAGCAACCGCTAGGGTCCAACGATCGCTGCCCCTCCTTCCTATAATATTAATTTCATGAGTGTCGGCAACAACCGCTTCTCAGTTGTGACAAACTCATGCACCTATGAAACAAACCACAATATCAGCAAAGACGAACGAATCAAAACAAAATACAAAGAAATGGAACAACACATAAAGGAAAAGAAATGAAGCAACACATGGGTTGCCTCCCCAAGCACTTGTTTAACGTCCTAAGCTTGACAAAAATTGATCAATGAGACGGAGGATCGAAAAAATGGATTGATTCCACTAGTACGCTAGACGGATCGCCCTCAAGGTATGGCTTTACTCTATGACCATTAACAAGGAACAGCTCTGGACTTTCTTGTTTTATGAGGCTCACCGACCCATAAGGAAACACTTCTTGGATAACAAATGGTTCCACTCCAACGGGATTTTAGCTTTCCGGGAAATAACTTCAAACGAGAGTTGAACAACAAAACCTTCATTCCGGGCTTCAAATCCTTATGCACAATTCGGCGGTCATGAAGCTTTTTGACCTTATCTTTATAGATGCGCACATTATCATAGGCTTCTTTATGGAGCTCGTCTAATTCGGATATTTGGAGTGAATAACGCTCTAAGGCATTAGAGAGATCGAAGTTCGAGGTCTTGATGGCCCAATATGCCTTATGTTCTATCTCGACGGGAAAATGGCAAGCTTTTCCATAGACGATACGATACGGGCTCATCCTTAAAATACTCTTAAACGTCGTGCGATATGCCCACAATGCCTCATTAAGTTTACTAGCTCAATCCTTGCGGGATGGCTGCACTGACTTCTCAAGAATTCCCTTGATTTATCAGTTGCTAGTTTCGGCCTGCCCCGATGTCTGTGGATGATATGGGGTAGCAATCTTGTGCGTGATGCCATTCTTTTTCATGAGTTTCTCAAACAATTTGTGGCAAAAGTGTTTCCCACCATCACTAATGATTTCTCGTGGAAATCCAAACCTAGATAAGATGTTTTCCTACACAAACTTGAGTACAACGTGAGAATCACATGTCCTAGGGGGGATAGCCTCAACCCACTTGGACACGTAATCAACGGCAAGTAAAATATACTCGTACCCCATAGACTTGGGGAAAGGTCCCATGAAATATATTCCCAAACATCAAAAACTTCAACTACTAAGACATTATTAAGAGCCATTGTTTGGTTTCATTTTGTGCTTATTCTTGGTATTCTTTTACATGCCGTTTCCAGTGTTTCGTCTTTCTTATACCGTTATTTTGATTAGAATTCTTCGTTTCGGACTTACTTGGTTTGTTTCGATATTTTGTAGAAAAACGGCATTAAATAAGATGAAATGGATTTACCAAGAGTTGAAGTACATTAAAGAGCATTTTGACAGGAATCCATAGGCGTAAAGGGATCCTAATCCGGAGTTCAGACGTGGGAGAACGGGGCGAATAGTCAAAGTCGCGCACGGCACCCCGTCACACGCATCACCCGGTGCTCGACCAAGCACCGCCGCGCCCAGCGCGCCCGAGCCCATAAACCACGCCTCGGCCACCCAAGACCAACAGCGCCCCAACACCGACCAGCGTCCGCGTTCACAAGACTGGCCGCGGCTGCCACTCGGCCACTCGCGCGTCGCCACTACACCGACGCTGGCCATCTCCACCACAAGACTCACCTCGCCCAGCGTCCTCCAGCTGCCAGCCTCACCACCAGCGGCCGCTCGCCCCCTATGCCCGATCGCTTCACCTCGTCCACCCACCGACGCGGACCGCCCGGCGCCCATCAAGCGTTCGCGCTCGCCTCACCCACGCCCATCGATTGCTCACCGGTGTGCCTCAACGCCGCCGCCGATTTTCCTTGGCGCTCACGCCTAAACGCCTCGCCTCCTTTTGCGCGCCCGCCAGCCGAGCCACTTATGAAATAGTAGCTCACCCACGAGCGCTCGTTCCCAACGAGCGTTCACTTTGGGAACAGAAGCTCCGCTCCGCGCTCGCTCATTCACAACCGGCGCTCAACCTTGCTTAGTATATATATACGCGCAAACACGAGATTAGGTTATTGACTCAATTCTTATCATTCTTCGCGCAGTCGCTGTTCCTGAGCCAATAATTCTGAAGCTTCCAACCGAGATAGAGATAGAAACAATATTAGAGTATTAATTCTTGTTCTTCATCCTTTCAATTTACGTACTTTGTTTTACGATTCTTGTTGAATTTCATTCGATCATTTACGTGTTTTGCTTTCAGATTATTGTTGGATTGAATTATATAGTATTATTGCCTGAGATTTCTGTTGGATTCAATTACATAGTGATATTGGATTGTTGGTTGTTCATTTGTTTCTATTTCTTCTAGTATTTGATAATTTACATTTTATGCAATTGATTTTGAATTTTAGTAGAGTGTTGAATCGTTCTTCGCTTAATTTAATTGTTTCATGTTTGATGATCTAGATTAATTGGCTCTACGCTTGGCTTCCTGCTTTCGTGTTTTCTTAGGTCCTCAACTAGGGATTGACAACTCCTAGTTAGGTTGCTTTAATTTATTTTTCCTTTCAACATTCATTTCTCGTTTGTTCCAAAACCCATGTTGGTATTAGAGTGTTTAGGATTTATCGTTTTATGTGTGCGACGTGAACAATAAGCCCTGTTAAGTTTTCCTTAAGAGACGACTTAGGTTATCTTACCCTCTACAACACCTCATTTGATTATGAGTCAATTAAAAGATACTTTTAGTTGAAACAGGCATCTCATTCCTATGCCCAATTGAGCCTACCCTTTGACACCGATCACAAAATAAACAATAGGTATGAGAATCTTCGAAAAGAGTGGGCCAAAATAAACAGGATTGTAACAACTTGTGCGCAGTCTTTTGTCCTCCAAAATGTCCACCACAATGAGATTGATGACACATCTCAAGGACCTTGACGTGCTCCTCATCTGGGATGTATCGACGATCACCTCATCCCTCCCTAACTTGAAAAGATAGGGGTTCTCCCAATAATTTTGCCTGCACAGAGAAAGAAAACGCTTCCTCTCTTGGGAGGTAAGGTCAGGCCTCAACTCACCACATGCTAGATAATTAACAATGTCAGCATACCAAGGTACAGAAGATACACTATAAGCATGCTCAAATGGGAAAGAATCCTTATTGGCATCGAGATTCAAAGTGGGGGGAAGGTGATCTAGACGAGATAAGTGTTCAGCCACAGCATTCTCACTACCCTTCCTATCACGAATCTCTAGATCAAATTCTTGTAACAGGAGCATCCAACGAATTAGCATAAGTTTGGCTTGGGGTTTGGTGAACAGATAGCGAAGAGCAGCATGATCACTATGAATTATCACTTGAGAACTAATAATATATGGAAGAAATTTATCAAGAGCAAAAACTACAGCAAGCATCTCTTTTTCAGTAGTGGTATAATTCATTTGAGCCTGATTTAGAGTTAAACTAGCATAGTAAATTACATGTAACATCCTATCAACTCGTTGACCTAAAACAACTCCAACAGCAGAGTTAGAAGCATCACACATAATTTCAAAAGGAAGGGACCAATTAGGACCGACGACGACAGGCTCAGTGCTCACTTTCTCCTTTAAAGTATTAAAAGCAACAAGGCAATCATTATCAAAATTGCGAAGCGTATCCTGAGCAAGCAAACGACAAAGAGGTTGGCAAATTTTTAAAAAGTCCTTGATGAAACGACGGTAAAACCCCGCGTGTCCTAAGAAACTTCGGATTCCTTTAACATCATTGGGTGGTGGTAATTTATCAATTACCTCCACCTTTGCCGTATCGACCTCTATTCCACGACTAGAAACTATGTGACCCAAAACAATGCCGTTTCTGACCATAAAGTGACTTTTCTCCCAACTTAGAGTAAGGCTGTATTCCACACAACGACTAAGCACACGTTCAATCTTTTCTAAACAATCATCGAATGAGGAACCAAACACATAAAATCATCCATAAAATCTCTACAAAGTCTCCTATCATGTCGAAAAGGCGGACATCGACATATTGGAAAGTACCTGGAGCATTGCAGAGTCCGAATGGCATCATTCAAAAAGCATATGTTCTAAATGGGCTCGTGAACGTAGTCTTGGCTTGATCCGCCGGGTCTATAGCAATCGGTAGTAACTCGTCAAGCCATCAAGAAAACAATAGAATTCATTACCGACCAACTTATCTAACATTTGGTCAATGAAAGGAAGGGAAAGTGATCCTTTTGGTGGAAGATTAAGCTTCCGAAGAGTCGATGCACATCCGCCATCCAAAGGACGGTCTCGTGGGCACCGACTCTTCCTCTCGCTAATGACCATCGTTATTCCTTCTTTTTGGGCACGACATGGACCGGATCGACCCATTCATCGCCAAGAATTGGAAAGATGATTCTTTACGCTAGAGTTTGAGGATCTCGCTCTTCACTACCCATTAGTACCGGATTAAGTCTTCTCGTCCATCTCGCCGGGCGTGCTCTTCTTCAAGCCGGATCTTGTGCATACACATAGCAAAGGCTTGATTCCCTCGATATCCGCCAAACTCCACCCGAAAGCAAGCTTGTGTCTCTTCAAACGGCAACCAACCAACCGAGATTGTTGGGAATCAGTAAGATTGGCAGAGATAATCACGGGCTTTTTCCCACCTTCCTCAAGGAAGATGTACTTTAAGTTCTTGGGAATTTCCTTCAATTCTATCGTCTGAGACTCATTTTTAGGGTGGATCCCTATTTTTTCCTTGGTTGGTTTAGCATAGTCGGCTTCCAACAGGAGTCTTTCCTCCAGGTCTGCTGATCCTTCATAGACTTCCTCCACACTGTGACCTGCACAAAATAAATCTCGGCCAAGGCATCAATAGAGTCTATATAAGAACAGTTTTCAATTGAATTAATCGATGGCATGGCCTTGTTATTATGCATAGAAAATGACACTGTTTCCCTAGGACGGTCATCCTAATGTTTCCATTTTTCACATCAATCAAGGTATTAGTAGTGGCCATGAAAGGTCTCCCTAATAGCAGTGTATGGTCTCGAACATTTTCATGCACATCACCTATCTCTAACACCACAAAATCCACAGGTACAATCAGGCCACCGACACGTACAAGAATATCCTCTACAATTCCCTTAGGGTAGCGGACAGAGCGATAGGCTAATTGGAGACTCATACCAGTAGGTTTCAACTCTCCTAACTCTAATTGCTTGAAAATAGAGTAAGGCATAATGTCACGACCCGACTATTTAACTAAATAATCAAGTCGTGACTGGTTTAATTTATGATAATCTTTCAATAAAAGAGTGATTTAGAGAATAAGTTTTCAAAACAAACGGACAATATAACGCTTGTAAATGGGGTAAGCCAACCCGCACTCGAGAAAATTTTCAACAACAAAGAATATTCACGAACGGAACCTAACCCTGAATACATACATAGAAACTTTTGAAATATTTATGCGTTTATCAAAAGTACGATTTCACGTTTTCAAGGTCAACAACGGAAGACTAATGATTGTCATCTATGAAGACATGACACTCAACCACAATAGTTCGCAGTAAGAGAAACAAAATAACTATTCCGCTCAGTCCCAGGCTACGCCTCTTCCATGCTCAACCTGCAACATAAAACACTTATTAGGTGTGAGTACTAGAAGGTACTCAGTGGGTAATAGCCAACATAACATTCAAAACTTAGAAAATTCCTTTCAAATAAGACTTTAGAAAACAATTTGAATAAATGTTTCATAAGGATCTTCAAGAGCATATCACCACACTTACATTTTAAACATACCGGCATCACATACCCGAGTTGGTCCGAAGGATCACAACTACGGTCATACCCCATCTACGTCGTTCGGTAAAGGAAGTAGGCCTCCTTCCCAAGTACCATGGCCGCCTATACGGGCGGGCTCACACCATATACTGCACAAGATATAACAATTTCCTACCGTAGATAGGTAAATTGCCGTCATACCCACAATGTGGTAAAACATTCATTTTCAACATACTCATCATGTGGTGACTAAAATACTTTCATAATAAAACAAGCCCATAAAATATCATAAGTTTTGCTTCAAAATAATTTGTAACATTACCCACCGACGACGCTCACTCCAACAAGTTTGTTTCCTCGTTCTTTACTTCCGCTTTCTCCGCTGATCCTTGTAACATAAGATTATTATTGACTTTAGTAATCTTTCTTACTTATTTATACCATTAGTGATCAATTAATATCTAAAGCGCCTTATTCATATCAAATTCCACGAAATTTCTACAGAGTAACATCCGTAATATGTATAGCCCAAACACACCAAACTACACCAATATTATCCCAAACTCCTCAATATCATTACTAAATACATAAATATACACTTAGGGATTTAAAACAAGTTTAAACTCATTTATTTATACTTTAATCTATTAATACCCTTCAACCATATATTTATGAGATTTCAATATTTTATTTTCTACAATCCATTAATTATCAAATATCATACAATAATACTCATTTATCATCAATGATCATAATTCCATCATCCATTCAAGTCTTGATTAAACTTTCTCACATAAAATCATAACTTTATACTAAACTTTACTTTTCTAACTTTTGATACCTATGTTCAAAAATTCCCCTAAATTCTACTTAAGCCTTATTTTTCTTATAGATTTTAAATATCACCTCAAATCCATCAAATAAAATCAAGAAATCAAAGTTCATGATATGCCCTTTATTTTCGAAAATTAGGCTATTAATATATAGTTGAATTAAATTCTATAAATTCATTTTATACATTATTCATGTCCCTAAGCATGAATATCATATCAAATTCATCAATAAAAATCAAAATCATTAAGTTCATACTACATGAAGTTTTCAAAATTTCAAGTATTACACAAGCATGATTTAACTTTAATTTCTTTGATCATATGATGTTTATAAGCATACTTAAACATATATCTAAGCTTAATTCAATCAAATCCTAACATATGAATCATATACAAAAATTAGGGTTTTAGGATCAAACTTTAATTTTGAAATTTCATGAATTTAAGGAATTTAAATCCATAGTATATGTTAATCAAGCTCCATAATCACAATTAAATCAATAAACATAATAAAAATGAAACAAATCATCCATACTCAACATTCATAATTTTCAAAAATTATAACATAATAGAACATCATGCATAGAAATTTAAATCACAAAAACTCAAGCTAATTCAAGTAATTACCTTGCTAAGAGTGATTATCCCTTAATTCTACCCTTGATTATGGATTAAAATTGAAAATAAAAATTTTGTGTGTTGGTGTGGGAGGTGCGAAAATGAGGGGTTTGGGAGGTTGAAGATGATTTATTCCATGTATAAAAATTCTAGAAGCTTAATTTAAATTTAATGTACATGTATTTAAAATTTCAAGATAATTATTCACTAATTTCAATAACCTTATATTTGCACCTCAAATTTTGCTAAATTCCATGCTTTATGTTAATTAAATTAATAGGATTCTATCTTTGATAATTTATAAAGTATAATACAACTTATTTTCATAATCTAATTTAGATTCATATAGTATAATTTAAATCATTTCATATATCAAAATTCAACTAATTATTTAATTGCTTCCTAAATTTCGAAAATTACACCAAGTAATTCTTTTATCACTAATTATTACTAAAACAAATTTATTCAAGACATTTAATATCTTAAATAATATTTTATCTCATTTCATAAGAAAAATAACATGCAAAAATAATTAATGCATTTCATAGCATAATTTCTAATTAATAGCATTTTTCATGCACACATACATTAATAAACACATAATTCCCATTTATCACACATAAATTCATTTCTAATAAATCTCTACATTTTCCAATCTCATATGCTCAAATCTTAAATTAATTGATTCATGCCGATTAATATTTCATATATCAATTTTATAAATTTTAGGGCTTAAATAACTTATAAGCCCTTAATTATATCTAATTGCTTTAATAATTACTATAAAATTTTCGGCTACTACACATAAAATTAATACCAGCTCCTAAATCAAGCTTACCTGTGGCTTCCTTACCGTTTCCCAAAACAATTGTGATGACGAAGCTACCTGGATCACATTGTTTCGACGGAAGTGGTTGCTGCATAATGGAGCTTGCCACTTCAGATACCATAACAGATTCATTGTCGACAAACCTCATCTTCTTTGATGCAAGTTCCTTGAAGAATTTAACATAGGCAGGAACGTTGCAGATCACATCCAATAGCGGCAGATTCACATTAACCTTGGAAAGCATTTTGTAGAAATCTGAGAATTGCCGCTCTTGTTTCTCATTCTTCAACCGGCTCGGGAATGGCACTGGAGGCTTATAAGATTTTGCCATCTTGTGTAGCTGCACTATCGACTGTTACTTCTCAATCACTTTCTCATCCACTATCTCTCTAATATTTGTTCCTCCACGATCTCCGGGAGTTGCACCTTATTATCTACTTTCTTTCCACTACGGAGAACAATATTGCTTGAGCTTGGTGTGGCTGGAGCCACTACCCCGGTATCCCCCATTCTGTTGTTGTTCTTGTATTTTGTTGACAGTACCAGAGATCTACCCGATCGTACTCTCAAGACGCTTAATGGTCGCATCTTGTGCTTCCCTTGATAGCTTGCTCTCTTGCATGAATGCGGCCAAACTATCCTCCATGGATGATTTTGGAGGAGCATGTTACCGCGGTGGAGATTGGTAAGGCTGCTGAAACTGTTGTTGAGACGGATAATATTGCTACGGAGGGGGATAGTACTGATGTGGATGTGGATAATCTTGTTCTCGAGGCGGGTAGTCTTGCTTCGAAAACCAGCGAGTTTGGAAGTTTGATCCTGAACCCTGCCCATGGTTTTGTCCTTTCCATCCTGGGCTGTTTTGAGTCTTCCATCCTGAAGTTTGCTGAGGTGGATTCTGGTCGAACGACTGTCTTGAAGGGTATCATTGAGCAGTAAAAACCTCTGCTCCTCCTTCTAATGTTAGCTCAGCCATTTTGGTGCAGCTGTTCTCATCATAAGTAGGATCACCACAGATAGGGCAAGGTTCGGGTCCTTGCTCTTGCCTCACCGGAAGTGGGACCTTGCCCATCTTAAGTTCCTGGAGCTCTCTCAGCATGTCTGTCATCTGCTTCTTCAAATCTGAACTGGCTCCGATTTCCTTAATCTCCACCCTCTTTGAACGAGTGGTCTTCTGCTGCGAATTAGCGGCCAAAGTATCAAAAATCTCAACTGCCTCCTTTCCCATCTTTTCAGATATCATTCCTCCGGCCACAGTGTCCACCATGAACTGATAAGTATGTTACAAACCGTTGTAGAAGATTTGCCATGACAGTTCTGGCACAATCTGGTGATGTGGACACTGAATTTGTAATTCTATAAACCGATCCAAAGATTCATGGAAAGGTTCGTCAACTTCTTGAGCAAACTGCATGATCTGTAATCGAATCTCTTGTGTCTTATGATTCGGGTAGTACTTGAGCAAGAAAGTTGTGCTCACATGTTTCCAGGTAGGCAGAGATCCGGAAAGAAGGGAAAGGTACCACATCTTGGCCCTGTCCTTCAAGGAGTACGGGAAACATTTCCTCAAAAGTTCGTATTCACTGAGTGTCAGTAGAGGAATTGATTGCATAGCGGTACAAAACTCTCAAACGAACAACACGGCATCTTCGTTTGGCATCCCGTAGAATGAAGGCAGAAGATTGATATGGTTATGCTTAAGCTCATAATTCCTTCCCGCGGGGGAAAACACGATAGTAGATGCCGTGACCCCATAAGATGGCCTGGCAAAATCACCCAACTTCTTAGGTCCTACATCTTATTCGGCCATGATCACAAGTTTTTCTTCAAAAAGTAACGCTAGATTGTAAACATCACGAAATCTCTCCTCAAACACACTGTCTCTTGTGTTGATATTGTCGACGAAGGGTACTAACTTGTGTTTCAAACTTCGACGACCTAGCATAAACAACAACAAACAAAAAGATCAAACGCACCCGAGGGAGAGAAAAGGTAAACAACGAAAAGAAAAACAAAAAAAGATGCAAATAGATGCCGAAGCCTTCCCCGGCAACGGTGCCAAAATTTGTTCCAACTTATTTTTACCTAAGTTGCTCGCAATAGAACGAGGTCATCCTAGATTAATAAACTAACCCAAGTCGTATTCACAAGGAAGGCTAAACAAGGCTCTATCGACATTGCACACAATAACATAAAGAAAAACTAAACACTCTAATCGTGGTTTGGGGTGACGTCACTCTTTAACTACCGATTAACTAGACAGAAATAACGAAAGCAAAGTAATAACATGAACATAAACTAAACCTAACACAGCAAACATGAATTAAATACGATTAACTATGGCGTTATTAGATATGGAAGAACATGGATCATGGAAATTATCAATTCGAATGAACTCCAAAGCGTAGAAATAACGGAAAGAAAATAACAATGAATTGACAATTAAGAAACAACGAAAACTCACTGATCGAGAAATAAAGGCGATAGAATTGAAATTGATAGTCCCGGAGTAGAATCAATGTCAACAATCAAAAGCATAAGAGTCGTAAAATATCTAAAACCAAACGCTAAACTCCAAAATCCCCAAAATAATTGCTAAACTCTTCTCTCCAAAAGCTGCCTCTTGCGTAAAGAAAAACCCTAGCCCAAGAGATCATCCCACGTCTGAGCGAGAACCCTAATTTATATCCAAGTAAAATCCGCCTAGGCAGCGGTCGCTAGGGGGTAGCGATCGCTGTCGAGGCGTGTTGCAATGCATCCAAGAAAGCAGGTCAGCGAGCGCTAAGGGGTAGTGGGCGCTGCCCCTGCGTGATGGAATTTCTTCACAAAAGGGGGGCCAACGACCGCTAGGGTCCAGCGGTCGCTGCCTCTCCGCGCTATAATATCTTCGCTTGTCTTCGTTTCTTCATTGCACGCTTTAACACTCCGTTTTCGCACACTTTAATACTCTGTTTCCTTGCTTCCAAACCTAAGATCATGAACATACAGAAACGCGAGAAAAACAAGAAACAACATGGTGATAGCGATCAAAACAACAAAAAGGACGAACTAAATTGTAACGCCCTCATTCTTGTAACAGAGACATTACTAAAATCTTTATTTCTTTAACAATTATAGAATAATAATAATAATAATAATAATAATAATAATAATAATAATAATAATAATAATAATAATAATAATAGTAATTATATATATAAGCAGCGGAGGTAAAAATTCGACGAACGGACAGAATACACTCTATAAATACGTATATGCCAACCTAAAACAACAACACCAACAAAGCAAACGCAACTAGGGACACAACCCTAAACAAAATATATATATAAGTACTCATTAAACGTCATTTGCATTTCAAACATAGTTTTTCATCAAAAACCAGTTAAATTTGTTCTTAAACACACTCGAGTACTAGCATAGTTTGAAACATATTACATAAAACATGGTAATGAGAGTATGTATGTGTGGAGCTCATCCCCGTCTGCATCAATCGTCAACTTCTCAGCCTGCAAACATATATCAAAATAGGGGATGTGAGTATGCGGACATACTCAGTGGGGAATACACTACAAGCAGTTATAACCAATTGCGTAATGCACACAACATAATGAACTCTTCTTTAGTAGTTACCCTTGTGGGTACTCATTATTTATCGCGTTGGGTAGCCCCTTGTGGGCCTCATCGAGGGTAATTCTTTAACATTGAGTCCCTTGTGGGCCTCCTCGAGTGTAGGTCACTACACTATGCCCGACCTCCTCGAGGGAAGGTCATTACACTAGGCCCCTTGTGGGCCTCCTCGAGGGTACTTCTTTAACATTCTAGCTCACATGCATGCACAAAACATAACAATGATTATAACCATACAACGTACTTACAGATAGAGTAAACCCCATCTCGTGTCTTTAGCTCTTGCTTGGTTGTCCGTCCTTGAGCTTCGGATGTTATGCCACCTAACACTTTAAAACTACTATTAACTAAGTTTCATATGTCCAATTAAGTATATTAGACACATCAACACGCGTAAACCGCTTAATCTTAACCATAAACCAACAATACCCTTTTTAACATAACGTATGTTCAACGTGAAAGATCGTATAAGACGTCATCTATCATAAAAGAACCTATATATATGCTCAACTATCACCAAAGATCACTAATCAATCATCAAAACTCAAAGATCAAAGCTTTAACATCAAAAGCTCAAACTCGACATCAAACTAAAATTTTCCAATTTTTGAATACGTCGGCCGAAAAATCCGAATAAATCATTTTAAGCTTTATTCATATCATAGAATCCAAATATGAACTCAAAATGATCAAATAAAATCAAAATCCAACATTATAAGAGCTAGGGTTTTCGCCAAAAAGGGGTTTCAACACAAGTTCGATTTCAAACGTTTTTCTTGTTCAAAACATATTTATATCAATCCAACAACACATATATGAACAAATATCAAGCATATAAACAACATAAATTCAAGGTCAAGACCTTCAACATTTTTGAAAATCATCAAATTCCAAAGAATGAACATATGCTCAAAAATTCAACGTTAAGCAACTTATCGGCTATTAACCTAACATAAGATCAAGAAATTATCAAACAATAACATATCATCTTTATAATCATCAAAAGGACCGAAAATTCATCATGCTCAAAGGTTCATATTTTTAAATTTTTCAAACCGTAGATGTGTTCTAGAGATTGAATTATACCTGAATTCGAAGACGGATCGAAAATTTAACGGTTGGATCTTGAAAATTTGGAGCATAAAATTTTCAAAAATTTTAGTGTGTGTAGTGTGTGTTTTGAACGAAAATTTGAAGAAAAAATGATAAGGATGATGAATAGTAGCTATTTATAAACATTCTCAAATTTTCTTTTATTTTACAAATTATTTAATATGGTGATTATTCACCATATCTAGAGAATTCTACAATTCTCTACATATTTTAGCAAAATTACATATATGTACATACATATCTATTTTATTATTTCTTCACAAATTTTTACTCTAATGCATATCAAATAAACGTTCTATTCGATTCTTATATCCAAATCACTTAATATCATCAATTAATGATCAATGCATAAAAATTAAACTTTCATTCTATAATCATAATTATAAATTACTAAAGTTTTAAAACTTATAATATCAAACTTTACATTTTTCGCTAGGGCGCATCCTCGCTCTTAGCCGAACAACCTGTAAAAATATTCAAAACTCAATTTTCATTAGTTCACAATTTAAAGAAAAATAATTCATATTTTAAAACATATATATATATATATATATATATATATATGTATATCATACTTCTTTAAGAAAAATTTCTGGGGTATTACATTCTACCCCCCTTAAAATAATTTTGTCCTCGAAATTAACCTGGTAAGTCTCTACGGTTGGGATAGCGAATCAAGAGTTCGTCTTCTCTTTCCCATGTGGCTTCCTCAGGTCCATGCCTACTCCACTTTATTTTCACCAAAGGTACCTCTCGATTTTTTAAAGTATGCACTTTTCTGCCTAGAATAGCAATCGTACTTCTTCATATGTTAAGTTCGGTGAAACCTGTAAATTCTCATAAGATATAACATAACCTGGATCTGAGATATATTTCCTAAGCATTGACATGTGAAACACATCATGAATGCCAGCCAAATCTAGAGGTAAAGCTAGGCGATATGCTACATTTCGTATCCTTTCAAGTATTTCAAAAATATTTCAAGTATTCTTCTATGCTTCTCTAATTCGATCTTCAATTACCGGACGAACCACAAGTGCAGAGATGATTCCTATCGTGGTGTTTGGTAGCGTCATCACTTCTAAATTCAATTTCTGAAATTCTCTAATCAGTTCTTCTTGTTTGGTAGGTAACGTCGCCATGTAACTCTTTCGGCTAAATGCATCAGCAACTACATTTGCTTTTCCAGGATGATAGTGAACAGTGCAATCATAGTCTTTAACCAACTCTAACCATCTTCTTTGCCAAAGGTTTAACTCTTTCTGTGTGAAGAAATACTTCAAACTTTTATGGTTAGTATAAATGTCACACTTACTCCCATAAAGATAATTTCGCCATATCTTCAACACATGTACCACAACTGCAAGCTCAAGATCATGTGTTGGATAATTCTGTTCGTGTGGTTTCAGTTGTCTTGAAGCATAAGCTACCATATTTCCATGTTGCATTAGCACGCATCCAAGTCCTTGCTTTGAAGCATCATCAGAGATAACAAAACCATCGCACCATCAGCATGCTTAAAACAGAGTCGACATGAGACGGTGCTTTGGTTAGTGGAAACTTTGCTCTCACTGTTCACTCCATTGAAACTTTTCATTTTTACGTGTCAACTTTATCAATGGGCCAGAAATCTTTGAGAAACCTTCTGTAAATCTTCGATAATACCCTGGGATTCCAAGAAAACTTCTGACCTCATTCACATTGGTTGGTCTTTTCCAATTGCTTATCGCTTCAACTTTTAACGGATCTACTTTTATTCCTCTCAAAGTAATCACATGTCCAAGAAAAGCAACTCACATTTCTGATACTTTGCATACAACTTTTCTTTTCTTAATATTTCCAATACGGTCCTGAGATGTTCAACATGTTGCTCTTTATCCCTTGAATACACTAAAATATCATCAATGAACACAATAACAAACCGATCAAGATATGAGTAGAAAACTCGGTTCATTAAGTCCATGAAAACGCCTGGTGCATTCGAGAGTCCAAAAGGTACGATAGTGAATTCAAAATGACCATATCTTGTTCTAAAAGCTGTTTTCGGAATGTCACTCTCTTTGATTTTGAGTTGGTGATAACCCGATCTCAAATCAATCTTCGAGAACACACTAGCACCTTTAAGCTGATCAAATAAATCTTCGATTCTGGGTAATGGATACTTATTCTTAATCGTCAATCTATTCAGTTCTAAGTAATCCATGCACATTCTTAGAGTCCCATCTTTCTTTTTCACAAATAATACCGGAGCACCCCAAGGAGATACAGGTGGTCGAATAAATTCTTTGCTAAGCAGATCTTGCAACTGAACTTTGAGTTCTTGCAATTCTCTCGGTGCCATTCGGTATGGTGCGTTTGAGACCGGTGCTGCTCCAAGTACCAGATCTATTACAAATTCAACTTGACGGTCTGGTGGAATCCCTGTGTAGGGAAATCTGATTTTAACCCTCTCCCGAGGATCTATCTTGGATGTTTAATTCACCATACATTGATTATATTCCTAGCATGCACCTATATAATTAATTGCAACACTTGTTTTCTCGTGTTTACCTGCGAATCAGTCGGGGAAGAAAGGATCAAGACTCGTGCTTTGATCTTCTGGACTGTATCCCGTTTGCCTAAACTCCAATGCCGAGTGAGGACAATCTATGGAGAATGCTATAGAAAATCGCCTTCTTTCTTTTCTCAAGATTTTCGAAAATTCTCACTATGTGTATAGTAATTCTCGAAAATTATAGCTTGAACATTAACCTTGATTTTCTCTCTCACCTTATATTTATAATGCAACCCTAATCCTATCATGATAGGATTTATGCATATCTAATAAAGATAATCATATCACTTAAGATAGAGAGGATCAAGCTGAGTCCCAGTGGGACTCTGAGAAGAGGAGATTGAAATTCTCTAAGCTAAAAGGCCTGGATGGGCCAGCCCAGGGATCAAATGCAAGGAATAAAGATGGGCCTCAAATAAATTAATTATCTTATGTTCAAATTTTAACATAAATTAATTCATAAACATTTATTCATGCCACTAGAGAATAAATGCTGACTTACCCCTTTATTTTCGAAGTTGAGTCGGGCTCGCATTTAGACTTCACGAATCCCCGTATTTAAGATATCGCACGTCCATTAATTATTTACAGCATTCTGACTTCTTAAAATAATTAATATCTTTAATTCCTTAAGTAGTACCACTCAACCTTATTATTGTACTTGAGATAACTTAACCTGCAGGGTTTAGTATAATAAACCTTTTGAGCTCCTTATGGGACGCCATCATCCTAAACGGATACGGTGACTCGACATGGGTAACTAGCATGACATACAAGATCGCCACCACCCAAGATGTAAAGAATCTTGGGTTATCTCATGTAACCCTCACCCATAACAAGTCAAAGTGATGGACAACAACTCATACTCACCTAATACCTTATCGAGACTTAGATCAACGTAAGTCTCCGAGATCTAGGTTTTTCACGACGGTCAGATAGAAGAACTCATCTCACCGTGATCCATCAATACGCCGAGACTTACCAAGATAGACAAGCAACCAAGTCAAGTCACTTCTTATCTATATCAAGATTTTATACCGACAACTCGTCCTCAAGTTGTCTCACCGTGATACATTTTATATCTCATTAAGCTCGATCAATCATATGCACTTCGTGATCTACAACACACTGTATGATCTAACTTATATATGAGATAAATGGACATACATATGCAATCAAGTAAACAATTCAGATAGGAGATTGTAATAGTGGTAACAGGAAACATTGTATACAAGCTCAACCAAACTGCTTTCAGTATACAAATCCAACAATCTCCCACTTATACTAAAGCAAAACTTTTAATATACAATGTGTCTCTGTACTAGCTATTACAAACGACACCATCACTTTGCTTCTCCCACTTATACAAAAAGTTTCATTTCTAAGTGGGTGCCATCTTGCGCAATCCAAGTCCTCGAATATGCTCTTCGTAGACTTTTTACGATGTGCTCTTCGTGAATGAATCACTAGGTTATCCACAGCACCAATCTTCTCAATCAGACATCCCATCGCCTAACGATTTCGTATGACATGGTACTTTCTCTCTATGTGTTTGGTTGCCTTGTGGGTCCGTGGTTCCTTCGAGTTTGCCACTGCACCTGAGTTATCATAGTAAACTATGATACTCTTGGGCAAACAAGGTACGGCATCTAGATCCATGAGGTAGTTCTTGAACCATACAGCCTCCTTAGCGCCCTCTCCGCGGCTACATATTCGGCTTTCATGGTGGAGTCCGCAATGCATCGCCGCTTTGCACTCGCCAGATACGGCCTCCTCCCAAGGTAAACACATAGCCCGAGGTAGATTTCTTTTCATCACGGTCACTTGGAAACCGAGTCCGAATAACCCAAAGGCATTAGACTATCTCGCATGGTAACCAGCCTATAATCTCGAGTCCTTTCGTGTACTTGAGTATATGCTTTACCGCAGTCCAATGAGCTTGTCCGTGGTTAGATCGATATTCAGCTACTATGCCTACCGATAGCAGATATCGGGTCTCGTGCATAGCATTGCATACATGAGACTTCCCACGCGTGTTGCAGGAACTTGTCTCATTTCCTCTATCTCATTTGCAAATAGGTGATCGCTCCTAGATAAAGGAACACCATGCCCGAAAGGTAGCAATCCTTTCTTGGCGGTCTCGCATACTAAACGAGTAATCACAAGATCAATGTAAGACGCCCGAGATAAGCTCAACATATTCCTCTTGCGATCTCGTAAACCTTGATCCCAAGAATGTACGCGCATCTCCTAAGTCTTTCATTAGAAACTGATCGGATAACCAACTCTTTACGTCTGATAACAACTTCACATTGTTGCCAAGTAGAAGGATATCATCTACGTAAAGTGCAAGAAATACATCATCACCGTTGACATGTAAACGATACACACAACTTTCGCTAGGCAACTGGGTAAATCCATAGGATTTTACCACCTCGTCAAAGCGTAAGTTCCAGGATCGTGAAGCTTGCTTAAGTTCATAAATGGACTTCTTAAGCTTCCATACTAGATGCTCTTCACCTTCACCACATAACCTTCGGGTTGTCGCATATAGATGTCTCTACCTTCTTCAAGGTAACCGCTTAGAAAAGCGGTTTTCACATCCATTTGCCAAACCTCAAGGTTTAGTGGGCTGCTATGGCCAAAAGAATTCGATGGACTTGAGCATTGCACAGTGAAAAAGGTCTCATCGAAATCGATGCCCTCAACTGAGTGTACCCTTTCGCCACAAGCTTGGCTTTAAAAGCGAAACCTCTCCATCTGAATCTCTTCCTCTCAGATACCCACTTACTACCCATGGCTTCCTCGCCATCCGGTAGAGGTTTCTTTTCGATACATTCATAGTCTGTTATGGACTCAATTTCTAAGTCCATAGCGTGTGCCATGATCTTGCATCGTTGTCTCAGATCGCTCACCGTATGTCCATAGGTCGATTATTGCCGCTCGCATCTTGGGACTAAACCAAGATTCACCCACGAACATAAATCGCTCGGGTTGACGAACAACCTCACACTACGACGAGGCGCCACCGGCACAAGGGCAACGGTGGGTGCAGAACTTGTGGTTCTCATCTTGCACAACTTGTTGGATTGGAGCCACTTGACGGTCGGTATCTCCAAAGGAATTCGACCCACTTCAATTTCTCAAGTATCTCGGTGTCGATCCTCCCACTAGACAAGACATCTCGCACTTTCGCTTAATCGGTAGTGGAATACGATCATCTTCTAATTCTTCAAGAATGATTTCAACTTTGGATTTATGATTTTCATAAAATCCTCTTCTAAGAATCGGCATTAGTGCTAATAATGACCTTCCGATCCTTAGACTATAGAAATAACCACCTTCGCTCCTCTAGATAGCCAATAAATGCCTTGCATCGATCTAGACTCCAACTTGTCGCCTTCTTGTTCAAAGACATGTGCCGGATCGCCCATATCCTTATGTGGTTTAAACTAGGCTTGCGCCCAAACCACAACTCGAAAGGGGTCTTTTCGATCGACTTGATGGTACTAGATTTAGCAAGTATGCCAACGCTTCTAAAGCATACCCCGTAACGAAATAGGCAACATTGCATAACTCATCATCGATCTAACCATTTTTAAAAGAGTCCTATTTTTCGCCCGACACACCATTTTGTTGTGGTGTGCCTTGTAGTGAGTCGAGGTAATCCCACATCGCACTAAATAGTCCATAAACTCACATCGAGGTATTCGCCACCGCGATCGACCATAATGACTGATACTTTTACCAAGCTTCGCTCCACTCCGCCTTAAATTCTTTGAATTTCAAAGCATTCGCACTTCATGCGTAAGCAGTATATGTATCGCACTCTGAGTAATCGTCAATGAAAGTGACAAAGTACTCGCATCTCCACGAGCTTGTATGGACCAGGTCGAATGGACTAACTCCAACACTTCTTTCGCTCTATAACCCCACGCTTTGAATGGTCCGGTCGACATCTTTCCTTCTATACAGATTCATGATCGAACAGAGTAATCGTGAGATCACCCAATGCCCATTCTTAGCCAAGATTTGGATCCTATTTAGATTGATGTGACCTAATATAAGATGCCAGAGAAATGTGGTGTCATCTTGCGAAGAAAACTTTCTATTCTTAAGGTTTGATGGATATCTTCGTCATTTCTTATGATAGAAACATCACTATCAAAAACAACTGAATATCCATGAATAAATAGTTTCAAACTAAATAAGGTTTCACCAAACTCCGCACATATAAAACGCCTTTCAAAACTAAACTGCTCTATCAAAACATAAAGTAACATCTCCGATCGCAACGGCCTCGACTTTCGCTGCTGCCCATGGAGATCGTTATCTCGCCATCACACGCCTCCCTTGTCCGTAGGAACCCCGCAAGGTGTAACAAACATGATCAACAGACCAGATCTACTACCCATGAATGAGTAGAACAAGTCGCAAAACATGTTTCGCATTAAAGCAAATGGCGCACTTGAGCCTCGAGCATAGGGCACTTGGCCTTCCAATGCCCAATCTTGCCGCACTTGAAGCACTTGCCCCTCCTTCGCTTTTCAAGCCTCCGTGGCGCATATGTTCTGCTCCCACTACTCCCACTGCTTCCTTTGCCTCTACCACCTTTGGTGCCCTTTTCTTCTTCCATTTTCAACGGAAAATTTGGGCCCCTAGATGTGCTAGCAGGGCATGTGCCTTTGCCCATGACTCCTTCCGCTGCCACGAGATCATTAAGCAACCGACTAAGTGTATACTCGGTCTTGCTCATGATCGCGCTCACGCAAAAGTTCTCAAAAGACTTGGGCAGTGTTGAGGATGATATCGACCTCGCTTCACCGTCAATACCTTCTCCCAACCGATCAAGACTATCCATGAGACGAGTCATGTGGGAGACATGTTCATGGACCAACTTCCTTCTTCCATTTTACACGCCAAGATTTCTCTCATTGTGTGGAAGCGGATCGTCCGATCGGATCGCCCAAACTTACTCTCGAGACTTGACCATATTTTCAAGGCTCACCATCGATCGATGTCAGAATGCAAGCCTTTCGACATTGTAGTCATCATATAGCACTTGGCCATATTGTTCGACTTATGCCAAAGTCCGCTGACTCGCTGCTCATTAGTCGATCGCCGATAGTGGCATCGGGTTTGGGAGTAGTGAGAGCAAACATGTGTTCTTCAATGATAAGAACATATTCCATGTTTCGCTTTCACCGATGAAATTTGGACCGGATAGAGGATTTTGTGCAGCATATTGATAATCGTAAAGAGATATATCGAAAAGTAACGTAAACACATAAGCATACGATCGCACATAATTCGTAATAATAATATTGTAACCTTTGATAAAACAATATTAATTGAAACCTCCAATCGCCCAAGAAATCCCACATGCAAGCCACGTGGATGGACATTTACACACGAACCCCCACCAAACTAAAATATACCTTTAGTCGCTTAATTTCAATCCATGTCAACTTATCCATATGACAAATGAAATTAATGATTGGACCTTACTAGACCACATCACTATCGCAAGAAGGAACTTCGGGAAGTTGTACTTGAGGTGATGTCTAAGCAATAACCACAATTTTAATGTTAGAAAATGAATTCTTAGAATTAGCATACCACTAGACCATACCGCCCAATCCAAATTCCTTTGTTATCTCATTTTAAATCTATCTCTAGAGAACTTATGAAAATCGCATATGCAAGCCACGCTGTGATCGCCACATGAAACTCCCACTTCAATAGATCAAAATGTTTTATTTAGAAATCCCATCTAACAAACTTATGACAAACAAGGCAAGCAAGCCAATGTGTGAACGTTTTCTCACAAGGTGTATCACTTTGTTTTGAGATCAAAAGTGGAGGTCTTGACATTTTAATTTTAAAATTAATATGTCGGGTTACTTGCTTAGTCTTTGTTTCAAAGGTTTGTCCATGCAGATCACGTAATCTTAGCATGCTTTTCTATAGAACTCAACATGTAAAACATGCTCGTAGAATTCTAAAATATGCTTGAAAAACGGGATAAACTTAGCATGCTTATTATGCGCATCCAATCACGAAAACATATAATATGTTTATCTACGTAATTAAACATACATAGCATGCTTCTGCATAATTTAAACATCCACGACATGCTTTGAACGATAAAAATAAAATAAAATTGTTCATCGCGCCCACTCGTGGATCCTGTACTTCCCTGCCTAATTTATTACATAAATTTGCAAAGTACATATCTTCTATAAAATCTCAAAAACGGGCATCGCATGCATGAGCACGGATCGGATTCGTCAAAACTGGATTTGGGCCGAAAAATTGAAAACGGGCCAGATCGAGCCAAAAATCTGGATTCGGTCGAAAACGGTTCGAACCGAAAAATGGGTTCAGGCCGAATTGGGCCGGTCGGCCCAAGATGGGATCGGGTCAGCGCCAGTAAGGCACAACCCATAGCGCACGCCTGCCCATCCGCCGCCCTTTCTCGTGCAACGTCGCCCCAGCCACCGCGCCTCCTACCGAGAAGATGCTGGCGAGCCCACCGAGAGCTCCTACCGGGACGTCGCCCATCCTCGCACCAGCCCCTATCGAGCGCCAAGCGCCGCCGGACATCGCGCAAAATCGCACGCCTGTCGCCCAGTCGCCGCCGAGAAACTGGCGCTGAGGTTTCCCGCAAAATCGCGCCCTCGCCGCACGGAGCCCGCCGAGACCGCAGACGCGCGCGGTTGCCGCCTGTCGCACCGCCGAGACCTCATTGAGGTTTCCACACGTGAGAATCGCACCGAGCGCTGCCGAGCCCGACTAGCCGAGGCGTGCCGAGCCGCATCGCCCGCTGCTGCCGAGACCTCATTGAGGTTTCCCGCGTGAACCGCCGAGAGCCATCGGCGCAGACGCACGCCGCCGAGGCATCCGCATGAGAACCGCGAACCGCGCCCGCATGCCCGGCCGCCGAGCCGTGCCGCCACCTCGCCGATTCCCTCAAGACCCCGCGATGGCGACCCATGCCGAGGACCCGCGACTGTCAGGCCGGGCGACGATGGCGCGCTAACCGCCGAGGCGTGTCCGGCGCCGCTGGCCGCCACGCGACCCACCGAGGCTTGTCACCCATCCGCCGCACGCCGCCGCCCCTCGTTTCGCGAGAAACCCGCTGGGCCGGGCGGGCGGTTCGCGAGCGCCGAGCACGCCGAAGCGTGCCGCCGCCCCACGCCGCCTCGCCGTGCGGCTGTTCGCTTACTCCCATCATCTCGTTCTTCGTGCTTTTGTCTTTGTTCTTTTTTTACAGATAAGATTTACAGGAAAAAATCTAATCTATCCACGGATTTTTCTTGGTGAAAAACAAAAATCCGACAAAAATAAAACGAGCCACGATGAACAACAAATTCACAATTAATTAATTACGACGTTATAATCAAACGTGAATTAATCCAATGAGCCAAGATATCAACCTCGCCCGATACCAATTGTAGGAAATCGATTAATTCTCCCGAGGATCTATCTTAGATGTTTAATTCACCATAAATTGATTATATTCCTAGCATGCACCTATATACTTAATTGCAACACTTAGGTGTTTTCTCGTGTTTACCTACGAATCTGTCGGGGAAGAAAGGATCAAGACTCGTGCTTTGATCTTCTGGACTATATCCCGTTTGCCTAAAATCCAATGCCGAGTGAGGACAATCTATGGAGAATGCTATAGAAAATCGCCTTCTTTTTCTCTCAAGATTTTCGAAAATTCTCACTATGTGTATAGTAATTCTCGAAAATTATAGCTTGAACATTAACCTTGATTTTCTCTCACCTTATATTTATAATGCAACCTTAATCCTATCATGATATGATTTATGCATATCTAATAAATATAATCATATCACTTAAGATAGAGAGGATCAAGCTGAGTCCCAGTGGGACTTTGAGAAGAGGAGATCGGAATTCTCTAAGCTAAAAGGCTAGGATGGTCCAGCCCATGGATCAAATGCAAGGAATAAAGATGGGCCTCAAATAAATTAATTATCTTATGTTCAGCCCAGAACATAAATTAATTCATAAACATTTATTCATGCCACTAGAGAATAATGCTGACTTACCCCTTTATTTCCGAAGTTGAGTCGGGCTCGCATTTAGACTTCACGAATCCCCGTATTTAAGATATCGCACGTCCATTAATTATTTACAGGGTTCTGACTGCTTAAAATAATTAATATCTTTAATTCCTTAAGTAGTACCACTCAACCTTATTATTGTACTTGAGATAACTCAACCTACAGGGTTTAGTATAATAAACCTTTTGAGCTCCTCAAGGGGACATCATCATCATAAACGGATACGGTGACTCGACACGGGTAACTAGCATGACATACAAGCACTGCCACCACCCAAGATGTAGAGAATCTTGGGTTATCTCATGTAACCCTCACCCATAACAAGTCAAAGTGATGGACAGCAACTCATACTCAGCTAATACTTTATCAAGATTTAGATCAACGTAAGTCTCCGAGATCTAGGTTCTTCACGACGGTCAGATAGAAGAACTCATCTCACTGTGATCTATCAATACGCCGAGATGCACCAAAGATAGACAAGCAACCAAGTCAAGTCACTTCTTATCTATACCGCAGCCTCTACTGGCAACTCGTCCTCATGTTGTCTCATTGTGATACTTTTTATATCTCATTAAGCTTGACCAATCATACAAACTTCGTGATCTACAACACCTTCGTAGGGAACGATGTTAACCTCGCCCGAGGATCCATCTTGGGTGTTTAATTCACCATACATTGATTATAAACCTAGCATGCGCCTATATAATTTAATCGCAACACGTTGGGGTTTACGTGTTTACTTTGGATACAAGAGGTCGATGGAACGAGATGAACGGATCGAACGGATCGACTCGTGCTTTGACCTTCCGGACTCAGATCCCGCTGCCCAATCTCCAACGCCGAGTGAGGACGATCTATGGAGAATGCTTCGAAAATCACCCAACGCACTCACCAAGCTCTCGAAAATTCTCTCTCAAATATACGAGATGGCGAAAATTTGAGTGTTGATTAATGAGCATTAACCTAGACATTATCTCATACCTTATATTTATAATGCACTACCTTAATCCTATATGGAATATTACCATAATCCTTTATGGAATATTACCATAATCCTATATGGAATATTACCATAATCTTAGGATTATTTCCATACTCGTGATTATTTCCATACTCGTGATTATTACCATAATCTTATATTGAAAGGATCTATGCATATACCATAAATATAATAATATCCTTGTAGGATAAAGAGAATAAAATCTTACCATGGGGAGCAAATAGGCGCCGATTTTCCTCTAGCTTAAGGGCTGGATGTACAGCCTGTGGATCAAATGCAAGGAATAAAGATGGGCCTCAAATAAATTAATTATCTTATGTTCAACCTGAACATAAATTAATTTATAAACATTCGATCATGCCACTAGAGAAAGAATGTCGACTTACCCTTTATTACGAAGTTGAGTCGGCTTGCACTTAGACATTACGAATCCCGTATTTAAGATATCGAACGTCCATTAATCATTTCTAGCAATCATCGCTTAAAACGATTAATAACTTCATTTCCTTAAGTAGTACCACTCAACCTTATTATTGTACTTGAGCTAACTTCATTGCTCAGTAGAACTCGTCGTGAGTGGGAGGGTTGTTCGTCAACCCGAGCGATTTATGTTCGTGGGTGAATCTTGGATTTAGTCCCAAGCAGATTTAACATGCAATAATCCACCCATGGACATACAAGGAGGCGATACAAGATATTGATGCAAGATCATGGCACACCGCTATGGACTTAGAAATGGAGTCCATAACGGCTATGGATGTATATGAAAGACACCTCTACCGGATGGCAAGGAAGCCATAGGTAGTAAGTGGATATCAAGAGAAGAGAGATTCGATGGAGAGGTTTCGCTTTTAAAGCTAGGCTTGGCAAAAGGGTACACTCGTATTGAGGGCATCGATTTCGATGAGACCTTTCACCGTAGCAATGCTCAAGTCCATCGTAATTCTTCTAGCCATAGCAGCCCACTGAACCTAGAGGTTTGGCAAATGGATGTTAAAACCGCTTTTCTAAACGGTTACCTTGAGGAAGGTAGAGACATCTATATGCAGCAACCTGAAGGTTATGTGGTAAAGGGTGAAGAGCATCTAGTATGGAAGCTTAAGAAGTCCATTTATGGGCTTAAGGTGCCTCTCGATCATGGAACTTACGCTTGACGAGGTAGTAAAGTCCCATGGATTTGCCACGTTGCTAGCGAGAGTTGTGTGTATCGGCTAGATGTCAACGGTGATGTGGTATTTCTTGCACTTTATGTAGATGACATCCTTCTAGTTGGCAACAACGTGAAGCTGTTATCAGACGTAAAGAGTTGGTTATCCGATCAGTTTCAAATGAAAGACCTAGGAGATGCAGCGTACATTCTTGGGATCAAGGTTACCGAGATCGCAAGAAGAAAATGTTGAGCTTATCTCAGCGTCTTACATCGATCTTGTGATTACTGCTTTAGTATGCGCATCGCCAAGAAAGGATTGCTACCTTCGCACATGGCGTTCCTTTATTCTAAGACGCAATCACCCATGACCGCAGCGAGATAGAGGAAATGAGACAAGTTCCTTACGCTTCGCCGTAGGAAGTCTCATATACGCAATGCTATGCACGAGACCCGATATACGCTATGCAGAGCATGAGTAGCTAGATATCGATCTAACCTCGACAAGCTCATTGGACTGCGAAGAAGCATATACTGGGCACCGAAAAGGACTCGAGATTATAGGCTGGTTTACCATGCAGATAGTCTAATGCCTTTGGGTTATCTGCACTGGATTTCAAGTGACCGTGATGAGAAAAAGTCAACCCGGGCTATGTGTTTACCTTGGGAGGTGGAGCCGATCTGGCGAGTGAAAGCAAAGCGATGCATTGCGGATTCTACCATGGAAGCCGAATATGTAGCGGCCGGAGGCTTCTAAGGAGGCTGATGGTTCAAGAACCACCATGGATCTAGGTGTGGTACTGGTTTGCCCAAGAGTATCATAGTTTCTTGTGATAACTCGGGTGCGATGGCAAACTCGAAGGAACCACGGACCCACAAGGCGACAAAACACATAGAGAGAAAGTACCATGTCATACGAGAAATCGTTAGGCGGTGACGTGCTAATTGAAAAGATTGATACGACGGAAAATCTAGCGGATCCATTCACGAAGAGCTCCGCCGCAAAAGTCTACGATGAACACGTTAGAGGACTTGGATTGCGCTTGATGGCACCCACTTAGAAAGGAAAATTTTGTATAAGTGAGAAGCAAAGTGATGGTTGTTTGTAATAGCTAGTAGAAAGACACATCAGATACTAAAAGTTTGCTTTAGTATAAGTGGGAGATTGTTGGATTTGTATACTGAAAGCAGTTTGGTTGAGCTTGTATACAATGTTTCCTGTTACCACTATTACAATCTCCTATCTGATTTGAATACTTGATTGCATATATCTGTGTCCCCTTATCTCATATATAAGTTAGATCATACAGTGTGTAGAAGATCACAGAAGTCTGTATGATTGGTCAAGCTTAATGAGATATAAAAAGTTTCACAGCTGAGACGACTTAAGGACGAGTTGTCGGTTTAGGCTGCAGTATAGATAAGAAGTGACTTGACTTAGTTGCTTGTCTATGCTGGTACGTCTCTGACGTATTGAAGGATCACAGTGAGATGAGTTCTTCTTTCTGACCGTCGTGAAGAACCAAGATCTCGGTGACTTACGATGATCTAAACCTCGATAAGGTATTAGGTGAGTATGAGTTGCGACCATCACTTTGACTTGTTATGAGTGAGGGTATATTCTAACCCAAGATTCTCCGCATCTTGGGTGGTGGCGATCTTGTATGTCACGCTAGTTATCAGTCGAGTCACCGTATCCGCTTAGGATGATGACGTCCCTTAAGGAGCTCAAAAGGTTTATTGTACTAAACCCGCAGTTGAGTTAGCTCAAGTACAATAATAAGGTTGAGTGGTACTACTTAAGGAAATAAAGTTATTAATCGTTTTAGCGATCGATTGCTATAAAGGATTAATGGACGCTCGATATCTTAAATACGGGATTCGTAATGTCTAAGTGCAAGCCGACTCAACTACGGTAATAAAGGGTAAGTCGGCATTCTTTCTCTAGTGGCATGATCGAATGTTTATAAATTAATTTATGTTCTCGGCTGAACATAAGATAATTAATTTATTTGAGGCCCATCTTTATTCCTTGATTTGATCCCTGGCTGGCCCATCCAGTTCGAAGCTTAGCAAGAAAATCGCGCCCCTATCATGCTCTCTAAGGCAAGATTTTATTCTCTTTATCCCACAAGGATATAATTATATTTATGGTATATGCATAGATCCTTTCCATATAAGATTATGGTAATAATCACGAGAGTATGGAAATAATCCTAAGATTATGGTAATATTTCATATAGGATTATGGTAATATTCCATATAGGATTATGGTAATATTCCATATGGGATTAAGGTAGTGCATTATAAATATAAGGTATGAGATAAAGTCTAGGTTAATGCTCACATATTGAGAGCAAAATTTTCGGTAATCTCATTTATTTGAGAGAGAATTTTCGAGAGCTTGGTGAGAGCATTGGGTGATTTTCCGAAGCATTCTCCATAGATCGTCCTCACTCGACGTTGGAGATTGGGCAATCGGGATACAGTCCAGAAGGTCAAAGCACGAGTCCGATCCGTTCGATCCGTTCATCTCGTTCCATCGACCTCTTCAGATCCAAAGGTAAACACGTGAAAACCCTAACGTGTTGCGATTTAATTATATAGACGCATGCTAGGTTTATAATCAATGTATGGTGAATTAAACACCCAAGATGGATCCTCGGGCGAGGTTAACATCGTTTTCCTTGATTGGTATCGAGCACAGGATCGAATCTTGGCTACTGGATTAATTCACGTTTGATTATTACGTGCGTTTAATTAATTGTGGATCTGTCGTTCATCGTGGCTCGTCCATTGTTTTGTTGGTTTTGTTTTTTTCACCACGAGAAAATCCGTGGTCGATTAGATTTTATTATGTAAATCTTATCCGTAAAGAAGAACGAAGACGAAAGAACTAAGAAGAAACGACGGAAAAACAGGGCTCGGCGGTCCACGGGCGGTATCTCGCGGCGAGCCTCGCGATCGCGAGGGCGATCGCGGGGGCGCGGGCGACGGGCGACGTTCGCAAGACGAGACCCACGGCGCCTAGCGGCGAGCTTCGCGGTCGCGAGTATCCGCGAGACTTGGCGGCGTGCGACTAGCGGGCGGCAGGCGCGCGTTCGCGCGCGAAACCCGGCGCCGCGAGCGACTTCATGGTCGTGAGAATGGCGGCCGGGCGGCACGCGCCTCTCGGCGGGCGTTCGGCGCTTGGGCGTGGGCGCGCGTGCTCGGCGGGTCGCGGTCGCATTAGCGACCCGCGGGTATCCCGCGAGGAACACGCTGGGCGGCGCGCGCAGGGTAAGCTGGCCGGGCTTTGCCCCAGCGGCGGCCAGACAAGATTTAAGCCGACCGGCCCGCACCCGTTTCCGATTTTCCGGCCGTGCCCGTGCACGCGAGGCCCATAACCCATGGTCGAGGATCGTAACCTCGCTCGATACCAATTGTAGGAAGCGATGTTAACCTCGCCCGAGGATCCGTCTTGGGTGTTTAATTCACCATACATTGATTATAAACCTAGCATGCGTCTATATAATTTAATCGCAACACGTTGGGGTTTACACGTGTTTACCTTTGGATCTGAAGAGGTCGATGGAACGAGATAAACGGATCGAACGGATCTGACTCGTGCTTTGACCTTCTGGACTGTATCCCGGTTGCCCAATCTCCAACGTCGAGTGAGGATGATCTATGGAGAATGCTTCGGAAAATCACCCAATGCACTCACCAAGCTCTCGAAAATTCTCTCTCAAATATATGAGATGGCCGAAAATTTGAGTGTTGATTAATGAGCATTAACCTAGACATTATCTCATACCTTATATTTATAATGCACTACCTTAATCCTATATGGAATATTACCATAATCCTTTATGGAATATTACCATAATCTATATGGAATATTACCATAATCTTAGGATTATTTCCATACTCGGGATTATTTCCATACTCTCGGGATTATTACCATAATCTTATATGGAAAGGATCTATGCATATACCATAAATATAATAATATCCTTGTAGGATAAAGAGAATAAAATCTTACCATGGGGAGCAAATAGGTGATTTTCCTCTAGCTTAGGCGTGGATGGGCGGCTGTGGATCAAATGCAAGGAATAAAGATGGGCCTCAAATAAATTAATTATCTTATGTTCATTGAACATAAATTAATTTATAAACATTCGATCATGCCACTAGAGAAAGAATGTTGACTTACCCTTTATTACCGAAGTTGAGTCGGGCTTGCACTTAGACATTACGAATCCCGTATTTAAGATATCGAACGTCCATTAATCATTTCTAGCAATCATTGCTTAAAACGATTAATAACTTCATTTCTTAAGTAGTACCACTCAACCTTATTATTGTACTTGAGCTAACTCAACTGCGGGGTTTAGTACAATAAACCTTTTGAGCTCATAAGGGGCGCCATCATCCTAAACGGATACGGTGACTCGTCATGATAACTAGCGTGACATGAAAGACGCCACCACCCAAGATGCGGAGAATCTTGGGTTAGAACATATAACCCTCACTCATAACAAGTCAAAGTGATGGTCAAGAACTCATACTCACCTAATACCTTATCGAGGTTTAGATCATCGTAAGTCACCGAGATCTTGGTTCTTCACGACGGTCGAAGAAGAACTCATCTCACCGTGATCCTTGATACGTCGAGGCGTGCAAGCATAGACAAGCAACTAAGTCAAGTCACTTCTTATCTATCTGCGGCAAACCGACAACTCGTCCTTAAGTCGTCTCGGTGTGAAACTTTTATATCTCATTAAGCTTGACCAATCATACGGACTTCGTGATCTTCTACACACTGTATGATCTAACTTATATATGAGATAAGGGACACAGATATATGCAATCAAGTATTCAAATCGGATAGGAGATTGTAATAGTGGTAAGGAAACATTGTATACAAGCTCAACCAAACCGCTTTTCGTATACAAATCCAACACACACTGTATGATCTAACTTATATATGAGATAAAGGGACATACATATGCAATCAAGTAAACAATTCAGATAGGAGATTGTAATAGTGGTAACAGGAAACATTGTATACAAGCTCAACCAAAACTGCTTCATGTATACAAATCCAACACCCTGGTAATTCCTCAGGAAACACATCTACATATTCCCTTACTACCGGTACTTCCGTGATCTTACTTTTATCAGATTGTGTTTTGGTCATGGTAACTAAATACCCATGGCAATTACTTTTTCTTAGCATTTTCATTGCTTTCATTGCACTTATAATCTTTGATCGAGCCTTTGTTCTTACACCATGAAAACAAATTTTTGGTTCTCCAGGACATTGAATCTCCACTTCCCGCTTACGACATCTGAGTGTTACATGATTCTTATCCATCCAATCCATTCCTAGGATTATATCAAAGTCTCGCATGTCTATAACATGAAGGTCAGCTTCTAGTTCCTTCCCCTCTAAATCTATTACTATGCCTTTAATCATCCTAGAAGTTATAATAGTTTTTCCTGAAGGAACACTAACTTCTAGAGCATCACAATCAACATAGCAAGGCATTTCAAGATTGGAACAAAATTTTGTAGAGGTAAATGAATGTGTAGCTCCAGAATCAAATAAAACCAAAGCTGTAGTATTGGACACTTGAAGAAAACCTAACATCGTGTTTGCTCCTTCCATGGAGTTATCTTCCCCTTGAGACATGGCAAAGATTCGAGGCTTCACTTTCTTTTCAGGTACTTGCATTTTCTTTTCAGGCTCCATCATTTTACTAAGGCAATTATATGACACATGCCCTGGTTTTCCACAAAAGTAGCACACATTCTTTCCTAGCCAGCATTCACCTTTATGATTTTTCTTGCATTTTGGGCACTGAGGCTTGTCCAGTGCTTGTTGCAGTGTTTGCCGAACCTATCGAAGAACGTGACACTTGTTGCCATCTCTTGCTTGACCGCTCACTTCCACCTTTTCCCGAATTCTCTCTTTTTCTTTTTCCATAAGAATCACGTTTCTAATCTTGGATTTCTAGTTGCAAACCACTAGAAATTGCTTGTGCTCTTTCAATTACTTCCCTATAAGTTGCCAATTTCAAGCCAGTTAATATTCCTCGAATTTCTGATCATAACCCTTGTTCAAAACGACGAGCTTTCTTCTAATCTGTATCAACTAAATACGGTGCAAATCGAGACAATATGTTAAAATTCCTTTCATATTCAACCACTGTCATGTTGCCCTACTTTAAGTTAAGAAATTCAGTTTCTTTCTGCAATCGATATGATTGAGGGAAATAACGATCCCTAATCAAATCTTTGAAATCATTCCACGTCAAAGCTTGACATTGTTCAACAGTCATAGTTCGGGCATGCGACTCCCACCAATAACTTGCTTCCTCAACTAGCTGGTATATAGCACATGAAACTTTTTGCTCTTCAGAGCAACCCATCAACTCGAAAATTCGCTCAAGAACTCGGATCCATTCCTCAACATTTTCTGGTCTTTCATATTCTTTTAACTTTGGAGGATCCATCCTTCTAAACTGATCAATAATTTCATAAGTTCTCGGTTGGGTATTCACGCCCACACCTCGATTTGCTTGTTGCTGCATAAACCCTTGCAGCATTTGTAGAAACTGAGCAAAATATACACCATTATCTGAGGTTTGTGGCCCATTTTCTTGACCAGGATTATGTCTTGGCGGCATACTTCAATTTCTAAATCAAAGATACAAGTCATTTACTTTCAGACCTAGAGGTTATATTTCGAGGATTTCTTTCAAAATAATTTCTTTACTTTCTTTCTCATAGTATAACACATATTTCTTAACTTGAATACTAAACTTCATAAGTTAAGAAATATTTCATAAAACTTTCATCTTTAACTTTATAAAGAATTTGTCGGGAAACAATATAAATCTTTAATTCGTATCAAGCACAACAAATCAATATACTTTGTCCCTTGTGGATAATTCTTAACCTTTCTCATTGCTTTTGATACGAAAACTTTCAAACATTATCCCGACACAATCTTTCTTTTCATTTCACTTCATTGCATACTCACATCATAACTTTGGAAAGACAATTAAACATTTTTGATAAACATAAATTACCTGAGAGTCGACGTTGAGTAACGGTAATGACCCACACATTCTCTCTTCTCAATCAAAAGTTCAAAATCTTTCAAACACATATAATACATTCATACTATTAGCAAGTTTACAGGAATGTAAACCTTGCTCTGATACCAAACTGTAACGCCCCCATTCTTGTAACAGAGACATTACTAAAATCTTTATTTATTTAACAATTATAGAATAATAATAACAATATTAGTAATTATAAATATAAGCAGCTGAGGTAAAAATTCGACGAACTGATAACATATACTCTATAAATACGTATATGCCAACCTGAAACAACAACACCAACAAAGCAACCGCAACTAGGGACACAACCCTCAACAAAATATATATAAGTACTCATTAAACGTCATTTGCATTTCAAACATAGTTTTTCATCAAAAACCAGTTAAATTTGTTCTTAAACACACTCGAGTACTAGCATAGTTTGAAACATATTACATAAAACATAATATTGAGAGAATGTTTGTGTGGAGCTCATTCCCGTCTGCATCAATCGTCAACTTCTTAGCCTGCAAACATTTATCAAAATAGGGGATGTGACTATGCAGACATACTCAGTGGGGAATACACTGCAAGCAGTTATAACCAATTGCGTAATGCACAACATAATGAACTCTTCTTTAGTAGTTACCCTTGCAGGTACTCATTATTTATCGCGTTGGATAGCCCCTTGTGGGCCTCCTCGAGGATAATTCTTCAACATTGAGCCCCTTGTGGGCCTTCTCGAGTGTAGGTCACTACACTAGGCCCCTTGTGGGCCTCCTCAAGTGTAGGTCGCTACACTAGGCCCGGCCTCCTCGAGGGTACTTCTATAACATTCTAGCTCACATGCATGCACAAAACACAACAATGATTATAACCATACAACGTACTTATAGATAGAGTAATCCCCACCTCGTGTAGACGTTTCAAAAGACTCTTTAGCTCTGGCTTGGTTGTCTGTCCTTGAGCTTCGGATATTACGCCACCTAGCACTTTAAAATTACTATTAATTAAGTTTCATATGTCCAATTAAGTATATTAGACACATCAACGCGCGTAAACCGCTTAATCTTAACTATAAACCAACAATACCCTTTTTAACATAACGTATGTTCAACGTGAAAAATCGTATAAGACGTCATCTATCTTAGACGAATCTATATATATGCTCAACTATCACCAAAGATCACTAATCAATCATCAAAACTCAAAGATCAAAGCTTTAACATCAAAAGCTCAAACTCGACGTCAAACTAAAATTTTCCAATTTTTGAATACGTCGGCCGAAAAATCCGAATAAATCATTTTAAGCTTTATTCATATCATAGAATCCAAATATGAACTCAAAATGATCAAATAAAATCAAAATCCAACATTATAAGAGCTAGGGTTTTCGCCCAAATAGGGTTTCAACACAAGTTCGATTTCAAACGTTTTTCTTGTTCAAAACATATTTATATCAATCCAACAACACACATATGAACAAATATCAAGCATATAAACAACATAAATTCAAGGTCAAGACCTTCAACATTTTCGAAAATCATCAAATTCCAAAGAATGAACTTATGATCAAAAATTCAACGTTAAGCAACTTATCGACGATTAACCTAACATAAGATCAAGAAATTATCAAACAACAACAGATCATCTTCATAATCATCAAAAGGACCGAAAATTCATCATGCTCAAAGGTTCATATTTTAAAATTTTTAAACCGTAGATGTGTTCTAGAGATTGAATTATACCTGAATTCGAAGACGGATCGAAAATTTAACGATTGGATCTTGAAAATTTGGAGCATGAAATTTTCAAAAATTTTAGTGTGTTTAGTGTGTGTTTTGAACGAAAATTTGAAGAAAAAATAATAAGGGTGATGAATAGTAGCTATTTATAAACATTCTCAAATTTTCTTTTATTTTACAAATTATTTAATATGGTGATTATTCACCATATCTAGAGAATTCTACAATTCTCTACATATTTTAGCAAAATTACATATATATGTACATATATATCTATTTTATTACTTCTTCACAAATTTTTACTCTAATGCATATCAAATAAACGTTCTATTCGATTCTTATATCCAAATCACTTAATATCATCAATTAATGATCAATATATAAAAATTAAACTTTCATTCTATAATCATAATTATAAATTACTAAAGTTTTACAACTTATAATATCAAACTTTACATTTTTTGCTAGGGCACATCGTCGCTCTTAGCCGAACAACCTATGAAAACGTTCAAAACTCAATTTTTATTAGTTCACAATTTAAAGAAAAATAATTCATATTTAAAATATATATATATTTATATATATATATCATACTTCTTTAAGAAAAAAATTTGGGGTATTACATAAACGATGCACGAAAAGAGATCAAATACAACCTAAACATATATATACATAACTAATCAATACAATTAATCATTTAACTACTCATAAATGCATGAACTGAAAGGAATAAACTATTTCAATACCAACCCAAGTCACAGAAGGACTTGTCAAAAGGTTCAATATCCAAATGTAACCCAATCAGGACGCAATTCAAGGAACGATGTACGACCTCAAGTTCAATACGATAATGAATAGCAGTTATACTCAAAAGACACCAAAAAATACCAGAGTTTAGCAGCAAGAAACGTGTGGAAATGCATATGACGATACATGCCCAAGGTTCTAGAAACCTTTCTATTATAGCAACAAAAACACCTGCCACTCTGCACCACCTCGTACTCATCGTAAATCCCTGCTCAACCTACACATCAAAAACGAGATGCAGGGCTAAGTACAAAAGTACTCAGTGGACTCATTGCCGAAAACATTTTCTTTGTAAAGTTATTGAACTGCCCACAATAGCGCATGAGGATTTTAGTTGACAAGAATCATGCCTATCAAACATTTTATCATTTTCCAAAAGTGTCCGGCTGGACTATTTCATCCACGTTGTTCCATATCTGATCATTCATTCATTCATTCATTCGTTCGTTCATTCATTCATTCGCGCACTATGGAGGTGGCCACCTACACATAGTCGTCGTGACCGGTCGAGGTAGCTAACCTTAACACACAGTCACGCGTGTACACAATCTGAGTTAGTCCTTAACTAAGTCGGATCCGATCGTTACCATTTTTTTACGTTGGTGGACCAACACATTCTCATACCACGTTGGATATACCAACCTCAGATAGGATCACAACAAAACATAAACATTTGGCAGTCAATAACAGTTCATGCTATAATATTTCATAAAGCTTTTGTAAATCATGCTTTGAAGTATGCATATCATTTTGTTTCAAGAGAGCCCACCTGCTAGTCCGAAGCTATAAATTCTAAGTAAGCAGGGTGTGGTTGTCCTTCCTCGGCAACTACGTACAAACAGGACCTTCATAAGAAAATAACTTTTCTTAGATTCCTTCTATTGATCGAGGGTCGTTTATAAATTACGACTTAACGTTCCCAATTTAGGGTTTCTTTGTGATTTCTTATAATGGTTTTAAGATAATTTCTATTATCTTACATTCTCAATTCTCAAACTATTTCCTTCATCTTTCATAGACGAACCTCGACTTAAGAGTCATAAACTCCGAGTCTAACCTCGACTCTAACCTTAGTGTTCTTCTAAACGTTATTACGTTATAGATTGTTAATATTCAAGTTATGATTGGTATATTAGGATATTCTCAAGCCACTAACTAGACATAACATATAGTTACGTCTTAGTAGGTTATGCTTGACCGCTTGTCGTATTAACATGATGAATAAAGGGGAGTCTTGACCTATGATTCAAGTGATCCCATACTATCACGTAAGTAAATACTTAGAGATTAACGAAGTTCTTTGTGAATACTAACTCGTCCTTTGAGACATAAGAATCGACATCTTATGTTTGAATCTTAGCTTACACTTTTCGACATTGTTTGTTTCTCTTAACTCGTCGGAGATTATGTAAGTTATATAATTACTATTCGTTGTCGAGTTGTCTTGACACTCAATCAAATATTGTATTAGGTTGTCGTTGTTGAGCATTAACGTTGTAAGTCGGCTTTCGGTTTCTTTAACTTAGGAACTCACGTTTGAGTTATCCTATTATTAATAGAAAACCCTAATTTGCGTCTAACTTCGATTCTCATTAATTCCTTCTTAAGTTATCGTAATTTGTCGATTTCTTTTGGATTCTCGTACATAAAGTACTATGTTGTTTACGTTTGGGGTTTTGTTTGTCGGCACCACATAAATATAATCATACAACACCATACACAACATAAACCATACTAAAACATTAGAAAACCCTAATTTCTAACATAATACCCAACTATTGTGTATGTGTGCATGAGTGTTCCATTCATTCATCATAATCACAACCATTCATTCTAAACTTATAGATTAACTACCATGGCATCATTCACAATTAAAAATTAACTCATACTTAATCATTTTGCTATATTTTTGATAATTAATAATAATTTGCATAAGTATCCAATAAATTCCAATAAAATCATACCATGCTTATATCATATACTAAACATGAAATATCATCTCATATCATACATTAAAATTAAAACACATTCTCATTACTATATATATATATATACATATATATATATATATATATATATATATATTTTAGTAGTCTCTATATATATATACTCTCAAAAATTTCTACTCACTTCACAATATGTTTATAATATGCACTAAACATGTAATATTAACCTTAAACATCAACTAATATTTATAATATAAATTAAGTGCTTGGAATTCTTTTTGTCCTCACACATACATTACATATGTGTTCAATAAATTTCCAATAATACATAATAGGTTCATATTATTTCTAAACATCATATATCATATTATTTTCAACAAATAAAAATCAAATAAATCTTAAAATATATAGATATAGTTTTGGTCCTCTCGGAAAAATAGTAGTGTCTCAATAATTTCAAGATTAATATATGATGTTCATATCATATATCAAGCACTATACCTCAACTATATTTCAAAAAAAAATTTAAATAATTTTTGAAAATTATATATATATTTCGGCCCTAATAAAATAAATAGGAGAAATAATTAAAAATTTCCATCTTTATTTTATATGCTCCTAACATATCAACAAACGATAATATGAAATAACATTGACAAAAACATGCTTTATCTTCTATGAAAAAAAATTCTAACAAAAATCAAAAAATACCAAACATGCTCTAAAATTCTCAAACTTTAAACACAGCCTTAGAACATATTTCTAAGCATATTTCATTCATCTCTTAAGAGCATTTGGTGGCTCAAAAGTCATGAAGAAAATGAAGAACAAAAATTAGGGTTCCTCATTAAAGAATTAAAATAAAATTCTACTCCATTACAAATGGAGAGAATGATAAATGCTACATTTGTATGGTCTTATAAAAATTATTGGAGATTTGGAATGGAGGATTTGAGGCTTGGAGAAGGTGAATAATTTGAAAAACTAGAGAGGATTTTGTGTTCCAAAGAGAGGGAGAGAAATGAATGAAATGCTACTGCATTGTGGCAGCAAATGGGCTGTATTAAGCCTATAGGGAATGATCTTGGTGGTAGTTGGGAGAAAGATTAGTCAAATTACCTGATTTGGCATGTTAATACCGGTTCTTTAAGTTTTATCGCACTTACGATTGATTTCTCGGAACCTTAAGGTTTTATTTTCTTAAATAGCCTTAAAAATACTTATTTCATAGTTTATAATAATTTCATGAAGTTAGGATTGCATCCGGTAAGTCAATTTTGAATTATCGTGGAAAAATAGCGTCCGACGATTAAATTATGCTCATTCGAATTTCTATAGAATTCTTGAGATTTCATAATTAATTTGTGTCTTATAAATCATTTCTTATTGATTTATACCCTTGGTTCGAGTTTCGGTTCGTGCGGATCAGTTTAGGATTTTTTCGGTATATATTCCCGGCGTTCGGTTAAGTTCTTCAGGAATTTCGTTCAGAAATTGATTCTTATGAATTCTAAATTCATATCAATATATTCCTTCATGATTTTGATTGTTCTCATTAATTTCCATGATTAGCACGGACTGGAATTTGATCCGGCTCGTGAATAGTACTTTTGAGACTGATAAGGCAAACATGCCCGAAATTTCCAATTCTTTGGCTTCTCACATGTTTTCGTGAGACGATTCTATAAATGAAATCCTTTTATTGAGATTCATTCTAGATCTTTTATTCTATCTTCAGGCTATTCAGGAAACCCTAATCAGGTTGGACTAGTCACTATTTTTTTATTTCTCTAGTTTTCGATCTCTGAATCGATTCTAATTCATTCGTTGGCACCTTAAACATAATTAAGTTCTAAGCACCACAATTAATTGGTTTAATCATCACTAATAAAAGTTTTAAATTTTTCGGGTTATTACAGGACCTGTGAATCTTTCTTTCTTGAGCCTAACCTTTCTTTGTAAACCTTGAGTCTTAGAAATAGAAAGAATTGGTAATAGCTCAGCATTCCAAATCCATTGCTCAGCCAGGTAAAGTAAGTTATGATTTGTTATAAGAAGCATTGAATATGCATGTATTGGAAGAAGTTTAATGAGTATGGTGTGAATTTATGTGATATGATATATGTGAAAATGTATGGTGATAGATAAATGTGTTATGTGAAAAAGTGAGAAATTTGGGCATAGAAAGTGGATAGTTATATATCCATGCCTTTGGTTAGTATTTAAGTTATATTTTGTTATAGGATGGCAAGAAGAACCACACCACGGAAGACCACAACTGTTAGACCGACTGTCATATGAAGGACGGATAGGTTCTATTCCTTTAGAATGGATGAGCATCAAAACATGGTTCACTTTCTCAATCAGTTTCTGTAATTATGGGCATCGGTAAGGAAGCACGGTGTTACAGAGTTAGATGGGTTGCTCCAGTTAGTGCAAGCTTTACCTTCTAATTGGCGTGGATGGGCTTATGTGGCTGCTTTGGATTTCGTACACTCTGATATGGAAGCCAGAGTTACTGGTAATCTTGTTGGTTTCATTGACCTTATCAAGGAACAATTAAGTTTGACTGGAAATCCTCCTCCTGGTCAGTAACCTTCTCTAGATCATTTTATCCCTGCAGTTCATCAGATTTTAGCTAATATCCTAACCCCAAAGAAGGGTAAGATCGAGATTGACACAAATGAACCCAATGAGCATAACCTTGAGTTTGATGAGTTTGTTGTTTCAAATTTTCGTTTTGATGGTTATGAGCATCGTATAGAATCTGAACTGACTTCTATTGAACTGGAACTGTATGGTCAACCTTTTGCCTTGAGTCCTCCATCACCACCAGTTATTCCTTTTTCCCCTCCTCTAGAAATTACTTCAGCACCATCTCCAGTTAACATAAACATTGAATCTGAGTGTCAATTTTCAGTTGGTACTTCGAGTTTGCAGCTTTTGCCCATCAGTGAGATGCCATCTGTTATCGATCCATCCCTTCTCACTCTTGGAGAACCTGCCTGCTCATCCACAGATTGTCTCCTTACACCAGAGGAACCTGGACCAGAGACATCTGAAGAATAGAAGAAGTCAGATGATGATACCGCTGCGAGTTAGGAATGTGGTAGTAGGACTGGTTAGTTATTAGCTAGGTAAGGTAGTAAGAGAATGGTGGTAGGTTATGTGCATATAGTGATAGGTGTAAATACAAAAATGAAGCGTAATGTATATAAAAGTTATGTGTGATATAAAATAGTTAGGGAAGCAACACTATCAGCCCCAAGTATCATTGAGGCCAATTTTATGTTTTGTAAAAGTCCTCGGAGAGGTAATTTTCTTTGATATAAAAATGTGAATATTTTGCGGTATTGTTTACCCTTATTGTGGTTGAATGATTTCTATGCTTAATCTTTCCTATACATGAATCTAATTGTAAGATGAACTTTGATTCCTGCATTGATATTTAACCTATTATTGCGAATATTATATTTTCCTTTTGAATCTAGTATGCCACCTCGAAGAAGAACCTCAATTCCCGAGGAACAAGGAAGTGAAACGACCCCTCAAAATATACCTGATGCTACATCTCCTCAACCTAATCGAAAAATAGCTGAACTCTTTCTCGACAAAACCCACCAAACTTTACTAGGGCCGGTAGTCCTGCTGAGGCCGAAGAGTGGGTGCGAGTAATAGAAAGGATATTCAAGTTTTTGGAATGCAGCGATCAAGTATGTCTTTTATACATATCTTTCTTGCTAAAAGGACCAGCGGACTTCTGGTGGGAAGCGCGACAAAAGACGTTTGCTCCTGAACAATTAGACAATTTCACTTGGGAACAATTCATGGAAGAATTATATGAGAAATTTATTCCATGAAGTTATCGAAAGAAAACGGAAATGGAATTCATGAACTTGAAACATGGAAACAAGAGTCTAGCGGAGTATCACCTTACAAGCTGGAAATTGATAAGAAGATAGCATAGATGTTTCGTTCTGGACTGCGACCAGAAATTCGAGTTATATTGGCTGCCCAACCACTGATGTTGTATACTAAAACTCTAAATCGGGCTTTAGATATGGAAATGGAGATACAGTCCGAGAAAATTTCTATGGAACCTAACCCCAGTTTATCCCAGAATCTGATTCCACCAAAATTTTCTCAAGCAGAGCAGAAGTTTAAGGGTAAGCAGAAATGGGAAAATAAGGGATTCCCAAATAAGAAACCATTTTTGAGACAGGGATCGATTCTGCCGAGACCGTTTCGGCCACCATTCTAGGACAGTTCCAACCTTCCTAGAATCCGGCAAGACCACCAACCTGTCCACAGTGCAATCGAGTACATTCAGGTGTCTGCAGATTTGGAAGCAATAATTGTTATACTTGTGGACAATTTGGTCATTTCTCGTCCACTTGTCCATATCAACCGAAATTCTCCGGACGTGGTGAAAGGTCTAAGTCCTCCAGGCCAATTCAACCTATGAAAGCTATTACTGGATATCCTCAACAATTCCAGTATCAGTCTCCTTAACCCTCTCTGTTACATATTCCGGATGCCTCCTTTTCACAAATGCAGACTCGATCTTCTCAACCGCAACCTCAATATCAGAAAGCATATGCTCTTAAACAAAAACAACCTAAGAAGAGTCTTGGCAATTTGACAGGTATGGCTCGATTAAAGATGTACTGTTGGTTGTATCTTTGAAAGCGGTTTGGTTGAGCTTGTATACAATGTTTCTGTTACCACTATTACAATCTCTATCGAATTGAATACTTGATTGCATATATCGTGTCCCTTATCTCATATATAAGTTAGATCATACGATTGTGTAGAAGATCACGAAGTGTCGTATGATTGGTCAAGCTTAATGAGATATAAAAGTTTCACTGTTGAGACAACTTAAGGGCGAGTTGTCGGTTTAGGCTGCGATATAGATAAGTGACTTGACTTAGTTGCTTGTCTCATCTTTGTACGTCTCGGCGTATTGAAGGATCACAGTGAGATGTGTTCTTCTTTCGACCGTCGTGAAGAACCAAGATCTCGGTGACTTACGATGATCTAAACCTCGATAAGGTATTAGGTGAGTATGAGTTGCTGACCATCACTTTGACTTGTTATGAGTGAGGTTATATGTTCTAACCCAAAATTCTCCGCATCTTGGGTGGTGGCAGTGCTTGTATGTCACGTTAGTTATCATGTCAGTCACCGTATCCGTTAAGGATGATGGCGTCCCTTAAGGAGCTCAAAGGTTTATTGTACTAAACCCTGCGGGTTGAGTTAGCTCAAGTACAATAATAAGGTTGAGTGGTACTACTTAAGAAATGAAGTTATTAATCGCTTTAAGCAATGATTGCTATAAATGATTAATGGACGTTCGATATCTTAAATCGAGGATTCGTAATGTCTAAGTGCAAGCCGACTCAACCGGTAATAAAGGGTAAGTCGACATTCTTTCTCTAGTGGCATGATCGAATGTTTATAAATTAATTTATGTTACGGGTGAACATAAGATAATTAATTTATTTGAGGCCCATCTTTATTCCTTGCATTTGATCCCTGGTCGGCCCATCCAGCCCATAGCCAAGGAGAAATCGCGCCTATTTACTCTACAAGGAAAGGATTTTATTCTCTTTATCCCACAAGGATATTATTATATTTATGGTATATGCATAGATCCTTACCATATAAGACTATGGTAATAATCCCGAGAATATGGAAATAATCACGAGTATGGAAATAATCACGAGATTATGGTAATTTTCCATGTAGGATTATGGTAATTTCCATATAGGATTATGGTAATTTCCATATGGGATTAAGGTAGTGCATTATAAATATAAGGTATGAGATAGAATCGAGGTTAATCCTCAATTCATTAACCTAGAATTTTCGTGAGTCTCCATAGTGTTTTGGAGAGTGATTCTGAAAATTGTGCCTAGAGATTGGGTGATTTTTCCAAGCATTCTCCATATATCGCCCTCACTCGGCGTTGGAGATTGGGCAACGGGATACTGATCCGAAGGTCAAAGCACGAGTCCGATCCGTTCGATCCAATCATCTCGTTCCATCGACCTCTTCGATCCAAAGGTAAACACGAGAAAACGTCTACGTGTTGCAATTTATTATATATACGCATGCTATGATTATAATCAATGTATGGTGAATTAAATATCCAAGATAGATCCTCGGGCGAGAGTTAACATATGTTTTCCTACAATTGGTATCGAGCACAGGATCGAATCTTCTCTGTTGGATTAATTCACGTTTGATTATTACGTGCGTTTATTAATTGTGGATCCATCGTTCATCGTGGCTCGTTTATTATTTTGTCGGATTTTGTTGTTTCACCGAGAAAATCCGTGGTTAGATTAGATTTTATTACGTAAATCTTATACGTAAAAGAAGAACGAAGACGAAAGAACGAAGAACGAAAGCGACGGAAAACAGGTCTCGGCGGTCCACGGCGGTTTCATGGCGAGCCTCATGATCGCGAGGGGCGCGGCGACGGGCATGCGTTCAAGACGAGATCCTGGCGCCACGCGGCGGCGGTGGTCGCGGATTCGGCCGCCGGCAAAGCGGCGGCGATCTAGCGGGCGGCAGGCGCGTTCGTGCGTGAGAAACCGGCGCCAGCGGCAGACTCGCGGTCGCGAAGGTTTCGGCCGGGCGGCGACATCTCTCGGCAGATGTTGGCGCTCGGGCGTGGCGCGCCGCAGCGTGCTCGGCGGGTCGCGGTCGCGTTAGCGAGACAGGTAGCCCGCGAGGACACGCGGGCGGCGTGGTGGTGGGCTTTGCCCTAGCGCGTAGCCCAACAGATTGGGCCGACCGGCCCGCACTGCTTTTCGGCCAATCCAGATTTTCGGTCCGTGCCCGTGCCGCGAGCCCGTTCAAGTTTAATTCATGTACTTTATAAATCTATGTAATAGATTAGATTTAAATGTGCGGTTTCACGATTGGGCGCGATGAGCGTTTTATTTTATTTTTATCGTTCATATGCATGTCGTGGATGTTTAAATTATGCGGTAGCATGCTATGTATGTTTATATTATGTTGACAAACCTTTAAGTGTTTTACGTAATTGGATGCGCATAGTAAGCATGCTAGGTTTATCGCGTTTATCAAGCTTTTTTTGAATTACTGCGAGCATGTTTTACATGTTGAGTTCTATAGAAAAGCATGCTAGGATTACGTGATCTGCATGGACAAACCTTTTGAATAAAAAGACTAAGCAAGTAACCCGACAAATTAATTTTCAAATTAAAATATCAAGACCTCCACTTTTGATCTCTAAACAAAGTGAGGCATAGCGTGAGTGGCGATCCACCCGCGTGGCTTGCTTGCTTGTTTATCATAAGTTTGTTAGATGAGATTTCTAAATAAAACTTTTAAATCTATTGAGAAGTGGGAGTTTCACGTGTAGCGATCCACACGCGTGGCTTGCATGTGCGATTTTCATAAGTTCTCTAGAGATAGATATAAAAGAGATAACAAAAGAATTTGAATTGGGCGGTATGGTCCGAGTGAGTATGCGATTCTAAGAATTCATTTTCTTGTTAAAATTGTTGTCAATGCTTAGACATCACCTCAGTACAACTTCCTGAAGTCCCTTCTTGCGATAGTGATGTGGTCTAGTAAGGTCCAATCATTAATTTCATTTGTCATAAGGATAAGTTGACATGGATTGAAATTAAATGACTAAAAGATATATTTTAGTGCGGTCGAGGGGTTCATGTAAATAGCCACACGCGTGGCTTGCATGTGGGATTCCTTGGGCGATTGGAGGTTTCAATTAATATTGATTTATCAAAAGGTTACAATATTATTATTACGTAATTATTTGCGATCGTATGCTTATGTGTTTACATTATCGTTTGAGATATGTCTCTTACCGATTATCAATATGCTCGCACAAAATCCGTTATCCGGTCCAAATTTTATAGAGTGGAAGCGAAACATGGAATATGTTCTTATATTTGAAGAACACATGTTTGTTCTCACTACTCCTAAACCCGATGCCCTTATCGGCGATCGACTAATGAGCAATGAGAGTCAAGCGGACTTTGGAATAAGTCAAACAATATGGCTAAATGTTATATGATGACTACGATGTCCAAAGGCTTGCAAATGCGACATCGATCGATGGTAGACGCGACGATATTTGGTCAAGTCTCGAGAGTAATTTTGGGCGATCGGATCGGACGACCGCTTCCACACAATGAGAGAAATCTTGGCGTGTAAGATGGAAGAAGGAAGTTCGGTCCATGAACATGTCTCCCATGACTCATCTCATGGATAGTCTTGATCGGTTGGGAGGAGGTATTGACGGTGCGGCCAAGGTCGATATCATCCTCAATACACCGCCCAAGTCTTTTGAGAACTTCGGCGTAAATGCGATCATGAGCAAGACCGAGTTTACACTTAGTCGGTTGCTTAATGATCTCGTGGCTCGCGGAAGGAGTTATGGGAAAAGGAGCACATGCTCTTGCTAGCACATCTAAGGGCCCAAAATTTTCGTTGCAAAATGGAAATAGAAAAAGGGGTACCAAAGGTGGTAGAGGTAAGGAAATAGTGGGAGTAATGGGAGCAAGAACATGGCTGCCACCGGAGGCTTGAAGAAGCCAAAGGAGAAGGCAAGTGCTTCAAGTGCGGCAAGGCGGGCATTGGAAGGGCAAGTGCCCTATGCTCAAGGCTCAAGTACGCCGTTTGCTTTAATGTAACGGAAACATGTTTAGCGACTTGTTCTACCCATTCTTGGGTAGTAGATACTGCTAAATCGATCATGTTTGTTAAACCTTGCGGGTTTCTGCGGACAAGGAACTGTTTGATGGCGAGATAACGATCTCCATGGGCAACGCGGAGAAAGTCGGGGCGTTGCGGTTGGAGATGTTACTTTATGTTTTGAGAAGCAGTTTTAGTTTTAAAGACGTTTATATGTGCGGATTTTTGGTGGAACCTTGTTTGTTTCAAATTATTTACTCATGGATATTCGTTATTTTTGATAGTGGTGTTTCTATCATAAGAAATGACGAAGTTATCGTGTTGTACGTTATATAATTCGCTTTATACTATTTCGCCAAACATAATACCTATAACTATGTTGCATCTTCATCAAACCCTAAAAAAGAAAGTTTTCTTCAGCAAGATGACACTACTTTTCTCGGCATCTTAGATTAGGTCACATCTATCTAAATAGGATCCAAAGACGGCTAAGAATGGGCGTTGGGTAATCTCACGGTTACTCGGTTCCCGGTCTGCGAATCTCATATAGAAGGTAAGATGTCGACGAGACCTTCAAAGCGAAGGGTTATAGAGCCAAAGAAATGTTGGAGTTAGTCCATTCGACTGTGTGGACCGATGTCCACACAAGCTCGTGGAGGGTGCAGTATTTTGTCACTTTCATTGATGATTACTCAAGGTGCGGATACGTATACCTAATTCACCGCAAGTCCGAATGCTTTGAGAAATTCAAAGAGTTTAAGGCGGAAGTGGAGACGAAGCTAGGTAAGAGTATCAAGTCACTCATGTGCGATCGCGGTGGCGAATACCTCGATAACGAGTTTATGGACTATCTAGTGAAGTGTGGGATTACATCCCGGCGCACTTCACCGGCACACCACAAACAAAATGGTGTGTCGAGGCGAAGAAATAGGACTCTTTTGGAAATGGTTAGATCTATGATGAGTTATGCTACATTGCCTATTTCGTTCAGGGGTATGCCTTAGAAACAGTGCATACTTGCTAAATCTAGTACCATCCAAGTCGATCGAAAAGACCCCTTTCGAGTTGTGGTTTGGGCGAAGCCCGTTTAAGCCACATAAGGATATGGGGCAGTCCAGGACACGTGCTGAACAAGAAGGCTGACAAGTTGGAGGCTAGATCCGACGCAAGGCTGTTTATTGGTTATCCTAGAGGAAAGAAATGTGGTTTATTCTATAGTCCTAAGGATCAGAAGGTCATTATTAGCACTAATGCTCGATTCTTGAAGAGGACTACATGAAAATCATAAATCCAAAGTTGAAATCATTCTTCAAGAGTTAGAAGATGATTGTATTCCACCACCGATTAGGCGAAGGTGCGAGATGTCGAGTCTAGTGGGAGGATCGACACCGATACTTCAAGAAATTGAAGTGGGTCGAGTTCCACCGAGATACCGATCGCATCAAGTGGTACCTACACAGCAAGTTGCGCAAGTTAGAGAACCACAAGTATCTGCACCCACCGTTGCCATTTTGCCTGTAGAACCTCGTCGTAGTGGGAGGGTTGTTCGTCAACCCGAGCGATTTATGTTCGTGGGTGAATCTTCGGATTTAGTCCCAGCAGACGAACATGCAATAATCGACCCATGGACATACAAGGAGGCGATACAAGATATTGATGCAAGATCATGGCACACCGCTATGGACTTAGAAATGGAGTCCATAACGGCTATGGATGTATATGAAAAGACACTCTACCGGATGGCGAGGAAGCCATAGGTAGTAAGTGGATATACAAGAGGAAGAGATTCGATGGAGAGGTTTCGCTTTCAAAGCGGGATTGTGGCTAAAGGGTACACTCAGTTGAGGGCATCGATTTCGATGAGACCTTTTCTCCTGTAGCAATGCTCAAGTCCATCAGAATTCTTCTAGCCATAGCAGCCCACTTGAACCTAGAGGTTTGGCAAATGGATGTTAAAACCGCTTTTCTAAACGGTTACCTTGAGGAAGGTAGAGACATCTATATGCAGCAACCTGAAGATTATGTGGTAAAGGGTGAAGAGAATCTAGTATGGAAGCTTAAGAAGTCCATTTATGGACTTAAGCAGGCCTCCCGATCATGGAACTTACGCTTTGACGAGGTAGTAAAGTCCTATGGATTTACCCAGTTGCCTAGCGAGAGTTGTGTGTATCGGTTAGATGTCAACGGTGATGTGGTATTTCTTGCACTTTATGTAGATGACATCCTTCTAGTTGGCAACAACGTGAAGCTGTTATCAGACGTAAAGAGTTGGCTATCCGATCAGTTTCAAATGAAAGACTTAGGAGATGCAGCGTACATTCTTGGGATCAAGGTTTACCGAGATCGCAAGAAAATGTTGAGCTTATCTCGAGCGCCTTACATTGATACTTGTGATTACTGCTTTAGTATGCGCACCGCCAAGAAAGGATTGCTACCTTCGGACATGGCGTTCCTTTATTCAAGACGCAGATCACCTATGACCGCAAAGGAGATAGAGGAAATGAGACAAGTTCCTCACGCTCCGCCGAGGAAGTCTCATGTACGCAATGCTATGCACGAGGCCCGATATACGCTATGCCGTAGGCATAGTAGCTAGATATCGATCTAACCCTAGACAAGCTCATTGATTGCGATAAAGCATATACTCAAGTACCGAAAAGGACTCGAGATTATAGGCTAGTTTACCATGCGAGATAGTCTAATGCCTTTGGGTTATCTGCACTCGATTTCCAAGTCGACCGTGATGAGAAAAAGTCGACCTCGGGCTATGTGTTTACCTTGGGAGGTGGAGCCGATCTGGCGGAGTGCAAAGCGGCGATGCATTGCGGACTCTACCATGGAAGCGAATATGTAGCCGCTCGAGGATTCTAAGGAGGCTGATGGTTCAAGAACTACCTCATGGATCTAGATGTGGTACCTAGTTTGCCCAAGAGTATCATAGTTCTTGTGATAACTCGGTGCGATGGGCAAACTCGAAGGAACCACGGACCCACAAGGCGACCAAACACATAGAGAAAGTACCATGTCATACGAGAAATCGTTAGACGAGGTGGCGTGTTGATTGAAAAGATTGATACGACGGAAAATCTAGCGGATCCATTCACGAAGAAGAGCTCACGCAAAAAGTCTACGATGGACACGTTAGAGGACTTGGATTATGCTTGATGGCACCCACTTAGAAAGGAAACTTTTGTATAAGTGGGAGAAGCAAAGTGATGGTTGTTTGTAATAGCTAGTAGAAAGACACATTGTATACTAAAAGTTTGCTTTAGTATAAGTGGGAGATTGTTGGATTTGTATCTTGAAAGCAGTTTGGTTGAGCTTGTATACAATGTTTCTCGTTACCACTATTACAATCTCCTATCCGATTGAATACTTGATTGCATATATCGTGTCCCCTTATCTCATATATAAGTTAGATCATACGGTGTGTGAAGATCACGAAGTCCGTATGATTGGTCAAGCTTAATGAGATATAAAAGTTTCCTGGTGAGACAACTTAAGGACGAGTTGTCGGTTTAGGCTGCGAGATAGATAAGAAGTGACTTGACTTAGTTGCTTGTCTATGCTTTGACGCCCTCGCAGCGTATTGAAGGATCACAGATGAGATGTGTTCTTCTTTCGACCGTCGTGAAGAACCAAGATCTCGGTGACTTACTATGATCTAAACCTCGATAAGGTATTAGGTGAGTATGAGTTCTCGACCATCACTTTGACTTGTTATGAGTGAGGTTATATGTTCTAACCAAAGATTCTCCGTATCTTGGGTGGTGGCGGTCTTGTATGTCACGCTAGTTATCTGTATCGAGTCACCGTATCCGTTAAGGATGATGACGTCCCCTTAAGGAGCTCAAAAGGTTTATTGTACTAAACCCTGCAGGTTGAGTTAGCTCAAGTACAATAATAAGGTTGAGTGGTACTACTTAAGGAAATGAAGTTATTAATCGTTTTAGCAAATGATTGCTATTAATGATTAATGGACGTTCGATATCCTAAATACGGGGATTCGTAATGTCTAAGTGCAAGCCCGACTCAACTTCGGTAATAAAGGGGTAAGTCAGCATTCTTTCTCTAGTGGCATGATCGAATGTTTATAAATTAATTTATGTTCTGGGCTGAACATAAGATAATTAATTTATTTGAGGCCCATCTTTATTCCTTGCATTTGATCCCTGGGCTGGCCCATCCAGGCCCATAGCCAAGGAGAAATCGGCGCCTATTTACTCTACAAGGAAAGGATTTTATTCTCTTTATCCCACAAGGATATTATTATATTTATGGTATATGCATAGATCCTTACCATATAAGACTATGGTAATAATCCTGAGAATATGGAAATAATCCTGAGAGTATGGAAATAATCCTGAGATTATGGTAATTTTCCATATAGGATTATGGTAATTTCCATATAGGATTATGGTAATTTCCATATGGGATTAAGGTAGTGCATTATAAATATAAGGTATGAGATAGAATCAAGGTTAATCCTCAATTCATTAACCTAGAATTTTCGTGAGTCTCCATAGTGTTTTGAGAGTGATTCTCGAAAATTGTGCCTAGAGAGATTGGGTGATTTTTCAAGCATTCTCCATAGATCGTCCTCACTCGACGTTAGAGATTGGGCAAACCGGATACACCCGAAGGTCAAAGCAAGAGTCCGATCCGTTCGATCCAATCATCTCGTTCCATCGACCTCTTCAGATCCAAAGGTAAACACGAAAAACGTCTACGTGTTGCAATTTATTATATAGACGCATGCTAGGATTATAATCAATGTATGGTGAATTAAATATCCAAGATAGATCCTCGGGGCGAGGGTTAACATATGTTTTCCCTACAGTACCTGTCATAGTTCTTTTTGATACTGGAGCATCGCATTATTTTATTTCTACCATATGTGTAGATAATCTTGAACTTCCAGTAGAACAAGCTGAGATGAGTTTTAAAGTGCTTAACCCTTTAGGTGGAATGGCGATAGTTAACCAAGTGTGTCCTAACTTTGAATTTGAGTTAGGATCACTCAAACTGTGATCTGAATCGTTACGTCTTTTATGTATGAGAGACGTAAATATTACTTTAGGAATGGATTGGTTAACTAAGAATTTTGCGCCAATTCGTTGCGAACAATGAGAAATAGTGTTCCAACCGCCAGGGGAAGAACCTACTTGTTTCTATGGAATTAACGAAAGAAAAAGGCGAGTTCCCGTAATTTCGGCTCTTCAAGCTAGATAAATTGATGAAATGTGAAGGGAATCATGCTTACCTTATATATCTGAATGATGTGGGCAAGATAGAAAGAAAGACAGAGGATGTACCGATTGTATGAGAATATCAGGACGTTTTCCCAGAAAAGCTGCCAAGATTACCACCAGATTGACAGTTAGACTTTGCCATTGATTTTAAACCTGGTTTGGCACCAATTTCAAAAGCATCATATCGGATGGCTTCTAAGGAGTTACAAGAGTTGAAAATTCAATTGCAATAACTCTTGGATTTAGGATTCAGTCGACCGAGTGCGTCACCTTGGGGAGCGCATGTTCTTTTTGTTAAAAAGAAAGACGGTGCCTTGCGAATGTGTATCGATTATCGTGAGTTGAATAAGTTGACTTTAAAGAAAAAGTATATGTTTCCAGGATAGATGATTTGTTTGATCAATTAAGAGGAGCGAGTGTATTTTCAAAGATCGATTTAAGATCGGGGTATCACCAGGTGAAGATTAAATCAGAAGACATACCCAAAACTGCATTTTGGACAAGATACGGACACTACGGGTTTGTAGTGATGCCATTTGGATTGACCAATGCTCCAGCTGTGTTTATGGACCTTATGAATCGTGTCTTCCATGAATATCTCGATAAATTTGTACTAGTGTTTATCGATGATATTTTGATATATTCAAAGAGTGAACAGGAACACGAAACACATTTAAGAATCATTTTGTAAAAGTTAAGAACCGAGAAGTTATATGCCAAATTCAGTAAATGTGAATTCTGGTTGAGAGAAGTGAATTTTCTTGGGCATATTGTCTCGGCAGAAGGAATAAAAGTTGATCCTACGAAGGTGCAAGCTATTCAAGAATGGAAATTGCCTACAACCCCGAACGAGATTCGAAGTTTTCTAGGCTTAGTAGGGTTTTATAGAATATTCATCGAAGGATATTCTAAAATTGCTAGGCCGATGACACAACTGTTGAAGAAAGGAGTGAAATTTCAATGGACTCAGGAATGTGAAGACAGTTTTAAAGAGCTTAAAGATAGATTGACCACTGCTCCTGTTTTGATAGTACCTGATCCAGAACCATTTATACCGATGCATCGAGAAATGGGATATGATGTATTCTTATGCAAGAAGGAAATGTGATCGCTTATACTTCATGACAATTAAGACCCCATGAACTTAATTATCCTACCCATTACTTGGAGTTAGCCGCAGTGGTCCATACATTGAAGATATGGAGACATTATTTATATGGATCGAAGTGTGAAATCTTCACTGATCACAAAAGTCTGTAAATACTTCTTTGAGCAGAGAGATTTAAATATGCGGCAACGAAGATGGCTCGAGTTAGTCAAGGACTACGATTGTAAAATTAAATATCATCCGGGAAAGGCAAATATCGTCACCGACGCTTTGAGCGGGAAAAGTCAAGAAAGGTTAGGGTTCATATTGACCGAGAAGGAAGAATTGCTGAAAGAATTCAAAAGAACGAAGCTAGAAGTGGTAGTACCTCCTGAGACTACTCAAGAAATCATCGCGGCATTAGTTGTGACGCTAGATTTAAGAGCTCGAATAATTGAAGCACAACGACAAGACGCACAACTCGAAAGATTTCGAGAGAAAATCAGAGCAGGAGATCATCAAGGATATCATGAAGCTGCAAAATAATGCGATTATGTTAGGTAATCATATATACGTGCCCAATGATGAGAAGTTGAAAAACAAAATTTTGAGTGAAGCTCACGATGTTCCGTACACCGCGCATCCGGGGAGTACGAAAATGTATCAAGATCTCAAGTAAAGGTTTGTGTGGACGGGAATGAAACAAGAAATAACGTCATATGTTGAACGATGTTTGACTTGTCAACAAGTTAAGCGTTACATCAAAGGCCGTATGGAAAGCTGCAACCCTTGGAAATTCTTGAGTGGAAGTGGGACCGCATAGCTATGGATTTCGTAGCGGGATTACCTAGGTCAAAGCAGGGAAATACAGTAATAATTTGGGTAATAGTTGATCAGCTAACCAAGAGTGCTCATTTCATTCGATTTTTTTGACGTATGGAGCCGATAAACTAGCACAAATTTATGTTCGTGAGATAGTCCGGTTACATGGAGTGCCAATTTCGATTACTTCAGACCGAGACTCCAAATTTACCTCCCGGTTTTAGACGAGCTTCCAAAAGGAATTGGGTACTCAGCTAAACTTCAGCACAACATTTCACCCACAGACCGACGGCCAGACTGAGAGAACCATACAGAAGCTTGAGGACATGATCAGAACCGTGGTGTTAGATAAATGAGACCAATGGGAACAAATTCTACCGCTGATCAAATTCGCCTACAATAAACATGGCTCCCTTCGAAGCACTATATGGTAAGAAATGCGGTCGCCTCTTTATTGGGACGAGGTTGGAGAAAGAAAGGTTCTTGGCCCTGAAGCAGTAGAAGAAATGATCCAGATAGTGTGGCAGATTAAAAGAAGAATGCAAGAAGCTCAGGATAGACAAAAATCCTACGCGGATAACCGTCGAACATAGCTAAATTTTGAAGTAGGAGATAAAGTCTTTCTGAATGTTTTCCCTACCAAAGGAGTCCATCGTTTGGGAATTAAAGGGAAACTTAAGCCACGGTTTATCGAACCTTATCAAGTGTTGGCAAGAATTGGGTCAATAGCATATAGATTAGCGTTGTCACCCAACTTCGCTAATGTTCATATGTTCCACGTTTCCCAACGTAGAAAGTAAGTGTATGACCCGAAACACATTCTTCATTACGAGGAAATAATTTCCGAGCCTGATTTGAGCTACGAAGAGAAACCATAATGTATTTTAGACCGAAAAGAGCAGAAACTAAGGAATAAGATTATTCCTTTAGTTAAAGTTCAATGGAGACACCATGGTTTAGAAGAAGAGACACGGGAACTAGAAGACCAGATGAAATAGAAGTACCCTGAACTATTTTACAGTACAAAATTTCGGGGACGAAATTTATTTTAAGGGGGAGGGATGTAGTAACCCGATAATCTTTTAGTCCTAATTAGAGCCTAATTAAGTACTAATTAGTGGCTTAAAGGCATTGCATCCCTAAAAATTCGATTAATTGCTAATCAAAGAAGTAGAATTTAGGAAATGTAGATCTTAATTAGAAATAAATTCTAGTAAGATAAAATAGGAAATATATGATTAGTATGGGATGTTTGGATGAAAAATTTCTTTAAATAGAAATGCATATAAGAAATGTATTAATTATTATTTATATGAGATTTATTTATAAAATGAAATAGAATAATGTTTAGCTATTAAGTGGCTTAAATAATTTTATTTTATTAATATCTAGTGATAAGGAAATTATTTTATAATTTTCAAAAGTTATGAATAAATAGAATAAATATATGATTATTTGTATATAAAATAAGTTAAATCTACATTTATATGATATGTATTCCAATAATTGATTTAATTGTTTTGGATCTTAATATTAATGAGAATATTGAGTTTTACGATTAAAGAATATTAATGTCCAACATTAGTTATTTTAGAGGATAACTTATACCATTTTTTAAAATTGGAATAATAAAAGAAAAATGAATAGTTAAATAAATAAAGCTATATATACATTTTTTAGAATAAATATTCATTTGGATCACCCTCAAGCTCTCTCTTTTCTCCCTCATTTTCGAACACACACACACCTCACACATAAAAAACTTTTTCTTCAATTTTATCCAAGGTTTAAGTGTGGAATTAAGTACAAATCATCTCCAAAGAGGTAAAACCCTATTTAATCCAAGTTTTTATGGTTAATTTGAAGAATATGATCTTCTCACATTTCATGATTTTCAAAAATTTGAAGATATAAATTAAGGTTGAATTGTTTAATATTTGTTATGTTTGATGATTCTTTTATTCTTAGAATGCTTAAATATCATAGATTTATGGTTTAAATTATTGAAATTATTGAAATTGTGGGATCAAGTAAGAATGTCTAAACCCTAATTTTGCTTGTTGATTATTTGTTATGATTTGATTCAATTGAGTTCATATATGTGTGATTAAGTGGAAATAAACTTGATTTAGTTGAAGAAATTGGAATAAATTGAATGTATACGTATTCCTAATTTTTGAAAACTATGGGGTTGAATGATCTTTGATTTCTTGATTTTATTTGACTTATTTGATATGATTTTTGAGATTTAGGATATAAATAATTCTTAACTTGAATTGATGAGATTTTATTAACTTGAATGTGAAAGTTGAAATTGGAAAGTTTATACTAAGTTGAAGGATTTATATGATGAGTTTGATTAGGCTTATAATTGGTTATGGATTAGTGATCATTGATGATGGATAAGCATATATATGAGTTGTTTTGAATTAGTTTGATTGTGGATTGAGAAATTCATTTAATTGCATAATAATGTAGTTGAAGGGCATAGTATAACTATGGTGTGAATGGATTAGTTTGAGCTTGTTTTAAGCTTCTATATATATATATTTAGGCATATGGTGATGATTTGGTGAATGATAGATAAGTTTGGATGAATTGGGAATAGTTTGCCAAAAAATATTTATAAACTTACTCTGCCGAAATTTTATACGATTTGGTGTATTGCTAAGATGTTTTGGAGAATTAAGTTAGTATGCTTATGATAAGTATATAAGTGAGATTGGTTTACTTGATTGCCTTAAGTTAAGGTTTATGATGTTATGTATTGATGAAACTAAGTATAAACTATTTCAAACTCTTTTGATTATAGAATTTTATAACTTTCTAAAATTAAAGTTCACTAAGGAAATAAGTTATTAAGGGATGCAATAGTCTAACCTAAACCTTAGATTTAGGTAAAACTAAAAGTGAGATGTGACATGTTCAAGTGATTAAGAATGTTTTCTAAGTTCGATAATTATTTTATTTACAAGGATCAAGTAAAGATAAAGGAAGTTTGAAGGACGAGAAGGAAGACGTTGTGGAGTAACGACATTTCAGGTGGGTTTTCTTTTCACTATTGTGTGCATACTATTGAATCTTCCATTTATATCTTGCATATTATTGTGAAAGATTGGATTTCTATATATTGAGCATAAGATCATGTTACCTATCTCTTAAAGAATTGTCACATCCCCTTAATCCTAAGTAGGATTTAGAAGGATTGTAACTCTAAACAGTATAATTAAGCGAAATTCTCCTTAACAAAAGCCGTAATTCATATGACAAGCATGTTCTTGGACTTTAGTACATAACTTAAGTTCTTGCAATGAAAACATGTGATATGTACATATACGATGTACTATCAAGGTACAAATCTTTCAATGACAATATTCTTATTGCTCAACACCGCTCCATCCATCATCGCTCAACTGCACATTTAAAACAAACATGCAGTGGCTGAGTACAAGAATGCACTCGATGGACTCATGCCAAAACATTTTATCATTTTGAATTACACCGCCAATATCATGGTAAGACACAAGAGGTTTTAGTTGAAATGCCTTGTGCTTACTAAAGCATTTTCGTTCAGTAAACATCGCTCGGCGAGCATTTTCTTGTGTGTATGGTCCGTATCTCATAGTCACAAATCATAACAAGATCAAAAATCAAACGTCGAGAGGAGGCCTCCTTCTACGACATTGTGACCGACCGTAATCCCCATAAAGACACTGATCACTCTCACAAGCATATGTTAACATAGCATATAGTTCCAATCTTCACGCCAATCCTAGCCAGGCATTTATCATCCGGCACAGGACCCGACATTAATAAAAGGTTGGGCGCGACCCAACAAATGACATAACCTGTCATTATATAGTTCCAACCATCGCCACAGCCCTACCCGGGCATAACAGATAGGATCCATACACAAAGCGTAATATTTTGGCGGTGTAATGGTAAACATTTGTCAACATTGTAGAATAAACATTGTAAATAAACTCATTTGGAATAACAATAAAGTCACATCTTGTTTGAAAAGTAAGCCCACATTAGTGAGGTAAGAAAAGGGCCCACCTGGACTATGGTTCGTCCTAACTTGAGTTCTTAAGTTTGATTTCTCGTCAACGCCCGGTCGTCGCGTCCGCGTCCACACCTTTACGTAAAAGCGATGTTTTAGTACGTCGTTCTCGTTTCTTGAGACTCTTAAAGTCTAGAATAAACTTCGATATTCTATATCGATATAAACTGAATTCTTAATGAATTCAATACGCTTTTCAATTCGTATTTCAATTGAACCGCTCGTTTTGAGACACGTTCAATTATATCGTTTAACCTTTCCGCTTTAAGCGTTCAACGATTTATCGTTTCTCGACATCTGATTTTTAATAGTAATTTCTTACTAATTCATGTTGTAAATCGATTTCAATCGATTTCTTTTAAATAAAGTCCTATTTCTCGATTTGTCATATAAATCGATGAACTTTATTAATATTTTTCTTAAAGATTAATCCATTTATCCATAATCCTTATTATTCAATTATAACGTTTATTAAATAAAACGTTTCGTTATAACATAGTGATCCATGTTTATAAAATTTTTATAAGTTCCCAATATGTCTAAAATAATATTTAGACATATAATATATTATTACTCATAATTAAAAAGGATTTAAAATCCTTATAGTTCCTTTAATGCTTTTGAAAATCCTTAAAATTACCAATGATTTCCAAGAATTTTTCTAAATCATATAGTGTAGTATTATACACTTATGGTCATTAATATGTATTAATATCCTCCATATAACAATCGATCATCACCCTATTCACACAAGGCATATTTCACTTAGGGGAGTTCCAACACTTAGTCAAATTTCAAGTGTTTAATTTTTGGCAAAACAGCTTAAAACAACCTATGTGTCATAATTTGACGATTTATAACTCTCGACTCAAAATACGTATGACTGTACAAAGACACATTCTGAAAACCTCTAAACATGTACTATAAGTTCTAAGAAGGAAGTCGATCTAAAAGAGTCGTGGTTCTTGAGATATAGGGTCTCAAAGTGGGCAACTCGAACTGACTTCTATACTTAGAAAAATTTTCAGGATTTCCAGATTTAGCTTAACGAAGAGGGATTTTGCGAGGCTCGTAACTTTTGACTCACAATACCAAAATGACTGAAAGATACCATTTTAGAAACCTTGTAATAAGAACTAAATGTTTCATGAAGACCATACTGGAAGATACTTGATGCATCGAGAAATACGTAAGTTCAAAGTTGACTAGTTGGAAAGGACAACATTCAAGTAGGTGACTTTGGGTCAGTGAAAAGTATACCTATAAGACTTGGTTTGGGATCAAACTTTCCAGATCAAAACTAGACATGGTAAGGGACATTTCTTATGAAGAAACCCAAGTCAAATTCGGACTACAAACGGCTTGAACATCTCACGTAAAAGTCGTACACGAACAGTTGATTAACATAGAAATTTACTAAGGCAGTTTGTCCAGAAAAGCTTACTGTAATGCGTCAACTTTAAAAATTCACCGTGAGTTCATTATAAGGAATCTGGGAATGCAACCAATCATATTGAAAATCCACTTAAGTCTAGTTTAATCCAGAAAAAGCCTAACTCAATGATTCAAAATAGATTGGGAGATAAAAATATTTTACCACAAGCTATCACTCCCGTGATAGTTTTGTGCAGTTAGCTTGTAAAATCTTGAATAAATAGTAAACATTTTTAGAAAATTCTGAAAATTTACATAAATCTTCTAGACATGCTAAGTTATGTTTATAACAATTTTTATAGTTTTAACATTATCCAAACTCGAAACGAAAGCCATGGACCGTGGGTGATGAACACCGAAATTTTACAGATTTGTGCAGTGTTTTTGAAAAATAGAATTAAAATAGCAAATCAAGTTGGATTGACTTGAAATTTTACAGAGACGTAACAGACATGTTTAATTTAAACATAGTAAAATTTCACATTAATCTGACCACTTTAACTTAGTCAAATAATTTTATTAAGTTACTATTTTCGTAACATACTTCCAGTTTTCAATTTTAAGCTAACTCTTCTTGTATGCATTTCATATAATCACGAAAATGGTGAATGAATCACCCCAAATCACCACCAAGATCATCAATCTAAGCATGCAAGTATGATTTAGTCATGTCTAAGAGTCATAGGAGGTAGTTATACCTTAGCCACGAATTTGAAGATGAATGAGAGAGAGATGAAGCTTGAGCTTTCTCTTCCATGGTGGAAATGGTGTAGGAGAAGAAGAAGAGAGGAGAGGAGAGGGGAGAGGCGTCTGATTTTTGGGGGAGAGAGTGAGAAGAATGTTGATCCAAAAGGGGGAAGAGAGGGTATGGGGTGTGGGGTGATATGCATGTGTGACACTTGTCACTACACTCACATGCATGTCAACACTTGTCACTACCCTCCCATGCACCTCTACACTTGTCACTATCCTCACATGCACCTCTACACTTGTCACACACTCTCTCTCCCCCTACACACACACACACACGGTTATTACATATATATATATATATATGTATATGTGTTTAATTATTTAGTTAGGCTATTTAATTAATCAAATTGTTACTTAATAGATATATGTAATAGTGGGATTCGGCTATTACACATAAACCATAGGTTCAATTTTTATTTTCCATGGCAAACATTGATATATGTTATCACATATAGTTTAGATGATAAATAATATCATAGGATAAATTAATGGCATCAAATGATGCGATAAAACCCTAAAATTCGAAACTAGGGTTTTCGAAATTGAGGAATTTGATCAAATAATTCCATAATGATCTAGCATTGATTTAATGCTAAATAATACTTTAATTACATATAATAATCATACGAAATTAATTACTATAATTCCTTGATCATTAAACTCACTTTCCATTTCGTCTTTAAACGTTAACGTTTGAAACGTTGCAAAACGTTAATTATCGACTCATCTCGAAATGGTCGTAATAAAGTTGCAATCACTTTATTAAATTATTCTATCAATAATGGAATTTAATTCTAAGCTTAATTGCTTAGAAAATTTCATGAAATTTTAACTATCGATCTGTGATCGACGTTAAAATAATACTATCGATACGCTTTATAAACTTCTATTTCTAAATTCACAATTCTCAGTGAATGTTAAAATAGGAATTCATTCCTTCGTAAATAATCGAAATCATTATTCGATATCCTACTGATTGAATCATCTCAGCGAATTTCTAATTTACGGGTTTTAAATACCGTAATTAGGCATCTAATTCTGCGGGATATTACATCCTACCCCCCTTAAAAGAAATTTCGTCCCGAAATTTGCATACCTCATAAAGTATGGGTATCTTAACGTCATAACATCATAACTTTTCACGTGCTTTCTTTTTGTCCATGGTTCCTTCATTGGGTTTTCATTAAAGACCCAAACTTGATTCTTTAATCGTTGAATAAATGCGATGAAATTAGTCATAGATTTTCATCATAACTCATCCGAGTCAAAGGTCACATCATCATGTTGGTTTACGTGAATTGGGTCATTTTCGCATTTCTTAAGCGTGACACGTGGAAAACATTTCGTACTTTCCCAAATTTGGTGGAAGTCACCGAGCTATAAACTACTAGGCCTATCATTATTAGGATCTCGAAAGGTTCTATAAAACGTGGTCTCGACGTTCTTGTATCTGATTTTGTAATTTCTCTAGATGGAGAAATCTTAAGAAACTTAAATTCCGCATTTAAAAATGCAGCTCAAATTTATGCGTATCGGTAATAAGACTTTTATCGTCTTAGCTTTTCTTATTCTTTGCCTTATTGGGTAGATATCTCAGTCGTGTCGCTTACGACGTCAGGACTTTATACCTTTTCTCACCTACTTTGTTACAATAAAGTGGTGGTCAATACTTCTTTCCGCAATATGCCTCATAAGGCTATATTGATCGTTATTTGACAGCTACGGTCGTACATAAACTCACCAAGTGGTACAATCGTTCCCACTTACACTTTGATCTAACATTAATGTTCTATCGTATGCTTAAGCGTTTGGGTTGTCCTTCCCGATTGTCTATCCGTGCGTGGTGGACATCTATGTTAAGGCTCAATCTCGTGTCAAACTCCTTTTGTGAGTTAGTTCAAAATCTAGGGTACTCTTGAAGTCTCTATCTCGAAGCGATAGGTTTGGTACTCCCGAATATATACAATTTCCTTTTTATGCACTGAGCTAACTTTTCGGTCACGAGTCATCCGAATAGGCGAGACAAAACATAATTGGTGAGTCGATCCACTACTACCCATATAGTAGTGCGACTTCTTTATGCCTTTGGCGTAACACATCATAAGATTCATTGCTACATCATTCCATTTTCATTCGTGTAGCTCTAGAGATTATAAACTCTTATAAGGCATTTGATACAATGCCTTCACTTGTTGGTAACCGAGACACGGTTCAACAATCATGGTTACATCTCAATTCATCCCTTACTATCTAACCTTTCTCATAAATCATAACATATCTTAGGTTGCCTAGTTTGGGCGGTATGAGAAGGTCATGAACTTCATTCTTGGTTTCATCTCTAAGCTTATTCTGCTTGGAGATATATATATATATATAATCCTTCTTTAGAGCGATATAGCATCGTCCGGCTCTTAAAATTCTTGACCTTTCCTTCCTAATCTTAATTTGCATTCTATTCCCATCTCCATTCCTCTTTTTAGTCATATGTCACCTTGGGTGTGAGAGTATAACTTCGTTAAATCCTTGAATGCCCGACTATTTCATTCTCATTTTCTTAAACTTTCCAATGAGTTTTCCTTTTACGTTGGGACATACTATGATTTAAGCTGAATTTTATAACTTTCGGTATTAGATTCTACATTTACCATCCTCGGTGATCATTTATCACACTTATAATCTTTACTAATTCGATCCATCTTTCGCATTACGTATCTACATTTCTTTGCTTGAAGAATAAATTCAAATCTTTGCAAATTGAGAAGGGTTCTTAACTTATTGTCATAGAGTGAAGTCTTGCGACTTTGGTATTTATACTCATTACTATTATAAGTCGTGAGTTGGGAAATTATATTCATGTGGCCTAAGTCATTGTGATCATAAGCTATTATCTTTCTCATATTAATACATAGCCTCTCTTTTATTACTCCACGTAATTTCATTCCTTTTGGGGTAGCTATGTTATTGGTCTTGTTACTTTAGAGAGTTCTCAATGGCTCTTTGATAGTAGTCCATTTATCTAAGAAATTTACGGTCTCATTTTAGGTCATCGACGACTTTCATTCTTAATTGCTTTGCCCTTTGTTAGGTCCACATTGATTTCTTCTAAGGATATTATATGCACGAGGAATATTTCTCCTTTACTTGAAATTCACAATGTACTTGGCAAAATCTTGGCTCTTAAAAGTCGTAAGACAGTCCTTGATATTCTTTATGTTCTTCTTCGTCCTTTAAATAGGTAAGAACTTTATCTATAAAGATTAAGATAAAATTTTCTAAATGCGTGTGGAACACTCGACTTTTGAGGTTCATGATCAAGGCTGGTGCATTTGTCGGTCCGAATAAACTTAACTATTATCTCATAGTAGCCATATCTTATTGAACGATTCGTTTTAGTATTTGGATACCATTCTATAAAGGCCATATAATATTTCATCAAAATGCCTCGTGAGGACTTTTCATACATTACTTACGGTCGGTCTATTAAGCGGGCCGATTACACGGTGTCTAGTTCTTTACACCCAAAATTTTGACACCACCACAACATATTCATAAAATTTTCCAAACTCGTTTATTTTACATATTATAATCACCTTGTTTTCATCATGATCCATTATTTACATATAAGTCTTATAGGATCCTAGGATTATATGTCTCGAGTGACCTTCGTCGGAGTCATTACTCTCCTTGAAACTTGCCTTTCTCTAAGTACGCGTTTTGTTTCATACTCTAGGATTATTCTCCTCCGAGAGCAGGGGTCCAGTGCTCCCGTTTCTTCTTCAATACTAAGTTGGTGTTACTTTTATCGAAAGTATGGCTGGGTTGGTAGCGGTAATTCTCTAATCCATGAGGCGATAAGATCTCGTCCTTTGCCCTTCTCTCTTCTTGGTACCATTGACGGCACGGGGCGTGGGGTGGTATTTGGAACATTAAGTGCGAACATTCTATCATGCCGTGCGGTGTAACTTGCGAGGACTAGGACAAGTACTTGTAGGTGCCGTTTCATACGTATTATGGGTATACTTGAGCCTATTGACAAATCTGGTAAGTGCCTTGACCTTTGGAATTTTATCATGGAGAAAATATTCTTTTGAAACTTCTTTTGCAAAAACCCGCCAATCTGTTGGCAAGCAGCAGTAAGTCGTTGGATACCATCCTCATTTGTCACTCTATAACTTTGGCGTCCATCTAGAGGTGTAAAATTTTCTCCAAATCATTCTAAATCCATGCCTAGTTCATAATAAAAGAGCGATGCGCTCGTGTGAGTTCCATGCTTGTAGGCCACATGGTTAATCTCTTACCCGTTAAACTTCCGTTTACGCCATTTGTAAGCAGATATTTCTAGATAAGTCCGACTTAATTTAAGCAATGGAGGAATTTTTAAACAAGAAGGATCTCTTAAGGAAGTATACACTTTAAGACATATATAAACTGTAGACTACTTATGACACAACTCATGACACTCGTCTTAATACTCATTTCGTCTACACCCTTAGTGGTATATCGCTCTAAATTTATTCGCATATCACGGATAGTGGGTACTAATATCCTATCGCGTAAAACCTTTTATCGAAAGATTAGGTCCGGTCGACGATCACGTGAATGACAACCATTTTCAAGCTTCTTGACTCTAAAATTATATCTCGTTCCTCACGGATATAGTGATTCAAATCATTGGATAGAATTCTAGGCTCGATTCTCGCTTGAGCAACTCTTGCGATGGCCATGATTTTCGTATAGGTAAGGAGGTTCTAAATCTTGATCGCTTACCCCTAAATTAGGTTCCATCGCTTGCTGCGTGCTTGCGCATTGTCAGCGAAGCATAATTGAACAAAATCTTATAGGTATTACGAAATTTCCTCATACTTATCCTGCCTTTTGGGTTTTGTTTGTTACATTTTCGGTCTTGAAGTATATGCTTTGGTCTACGGTGTTCCGTTTATTCAAGTAAACATCTATTTCATATGTCATTGTCCTTTCCATTGGGACATTATGTTCCCTTGCTATGGCCATTGCCTCATTCACCTCATACTTCTCGGGTATACGTATCGTTATGCTTTTGCCAATAGCATTTGTGGTTAGGTCTACATCACCCTATCCGTTGATATTGATATTTCGATAATTAAGTCTTATCGTAGAGATCGTCGTGTCTCTATCACTATTATTTATTCCTATTCCAATATGAATGACTTAATTCCTTTTACTTCATCGATCTTAGGAATATATTTCTCATATATCCTTGTTTTAACTCTTTTCAAGGAAACTCTTATTTATCAAGTCATATGTCTTTGAAGCTTATATCGTTAAGGCTATCTTATAATTGTATTGCTCATAGTTTCATCGGTTATTTCGACTTTTGTCCCTTTTCTTGGGCACGGTATTTGAAAGTAATCTTACTTCGTTATACTTGTTCCACCTTCAGGACTAGAACCGTTATCATTGCCGTATGGCTTGGTAGGGTCGTACATTCGTACACCATAACTTAAATTCAAGCATCTTTCTTCCATGTCCCGGGCTTTGAAGATATTTTCTTCACACTTGATTTACATACTAGGGCTATCCTCGTTATTCACACAATCTCAAAGATTATGGTTCCTCAATCTCATTATCATCTGTTTAACCAAGTTTGATTACTTGGAATCGATTATGCTCAAGCATAATCTCATTGACTGAGGTATATGGCGAGAGATCTATTTTCTGAGATGCTATCATTTCCTTATATATATATATTTCTTAAAAAGAATATCTTGTATGCATCTTTATTCATTTAAACATGTCCAACCTATTAACGAGGTTTCAAGGACAACAAACTATATTAAAGATAAGTTGTAATCTCTCTTGTTATGACATAAAAAGGAGTTCATATCCCACGGATATCATATACTTTTTCTTGCTTTCACTCTTATAAAGGTATAACTTTACTGTTATCAATCTTCGTAAAGCCCATCGAGGGTCATCATATCCATGTGTATCATAGGGAAAATATCTCGTCTCATCGAGATTTTTCTTACATCTGATTTCTTAATGTCTATCACTTCTTGATGCGAAACTTTTGGGTGGTGAAATAAGTCAACCTATTTCATGCTCGATGTTTATCGTTCACTAATTAGTACTTAGGTGATAAGGTAAGTCAACATTCGTCATACTTGAGGTTTGAGAGTCGAGAAGGAATTATCCGACTACTTACAAAGGCATTGTCTCACAAAATCAAAATAACATCTTTTCAATGATTGAATCGATATGCTTTTTAGACCGAATAAATGGGGCTCTAGGGTCCGAAGACCAGAATGACGACTACTGAGATTTCTTTGGTCATATGGGCTGGCCAGACCCGTCACAAATATTTTCTCAGTCATGCAAGGATTCAGGTTCAAAAGGACACTTTATGAATTTTTGGGTTGAGAATTTTCTTCAAAAGAAGTGAGAAACTCGAATGAATTCTCAATTGGAACTAGGTCATAGAGTTAAACTCAACGACATAAATTGGGTGATGAATATAATTTTTGAAAGCTTATATACCCATAATAGGTCATCAACAAAGGTTCTCATGTACGTCGTGGCTCTACTTGTATTACTAGCAACCTTAGTTTCTTAGTAACATTCTAAGATTTCGTGTCATACTATAACGTTCTTACTTTCTATAAATCATAGAGCTAGCTTAAACTGATCCTCGTGAATCCTGGAGTAGGAATCAGGAATTTGGTCCTTCATAAGAAATGAAGTACAGTGCATTAGGGGCACGTGAGGCGAAAACCGACGTAAATCGGGGTTCACACGATCGAGAACTAATCAAAACAAAATCACTGCGCAATGCAGGATAATTTTATGAGCGCTCGCGCCGAGGTCATAGCGATGCCGACACCAGGTCGAGCATGCCGTTACCGATGCCGCGGTAGTACGGAGAAATGCCGGCGTCGGTCGTCGCATAAGCTACCAAAGTCGATATGTCAAAGTCGGCGTTATAAATTTCGAAATCAAAGTCGACGATCACATGCCGAGGTCGAAGTCGGTCGCATAATTTCGTATAAATCTTTTGCTTTTCGATACTCAAGATAGAATGAAGTTCTCAAATCCGTCGTTACTTTTGTTCTTGTAATGGAAGGAAGTTCTTACTTCTATGTTCTTTCGTAAAAGGGATCAAGCTTCTTAAAAAGTCTACGTTTTATTGAGCTAGCATGCTCATCATCATAAACAACTTTGAAGTTTGAAGTAAAACTTCAAATATTCATACGTAGCTCATTTATGCGCATGTACTTGGTAATTTCACGAATTCAACATATCATTTTGACAAATCGGTGTCAATCTAAATCACTTTAAAGCATGAATAACATAACTTTGTTCATAACAATGAACCCTTATTGAATTCGAGTTTCAAATATTTCATCTTTGGCACATCATGCCGAAACTTTCTCACATCATTGTCATCATCTCCCTTATATCTTCCTTCTTTTCATAACTTTCTCGACAATCATTTGTCATAACATTCATTCTCAACATTTCTCATAGCTTTCATTTCTTTTGAAAGATCATTTCAATCATCCTTCACTTCAAACTTTTCGATTTCAAAACCGAGAAAATCATTTATCTATCATAAATCAAATCCTTTAAGTTTCCTTAAATATGCGGTCTCATACACGCATATTGTGGGAATCTTTGAGCTTTCATAAATATGCGGTCTCATACACCGCATATTGTGGAATCTCTTTTGAAAAAAAATCATTTCCATCATTTTCACTTTCAATCTTTTCATTTTATTCGAATAAAAATCATTTCATAAACATTCATCGGCGGGTAATTTTCAAAACTTTGGAAAAGAATCATTTACCTCATTTCGGTTGAGCATGATGTGATGGAGTGTTGAGCATTGTCGGTGACCTTTAGAATTCTAGTGACTCAATCTAGACTTAACCTTAAAGGAGATTTTGGGTTGAGCGAACCACTCGATACCACTCATCACATCCCTCAATCCTAAGTAGGATTTAGAAGGTTGTAACTCTAAGCAGTATAATTAAGCGAATTCTCCTTAACAAAGCCGTAATTCATATGACAAGCATGTTCTTGGACTTTAGTACATAACTTAAGTTCTTGCAATGAAAACATGTGATATGTACATATGACGATGTACTATCAAGGTATAAATCTTTTAGCGACAATATTCCTAATGCTCAACTTTGCTCCATCCATCATCTTCTCAACTTCGCATTTAAAAACAAACATGCGGTGAGTACAAGAATGCCTCGGTGGACTCATGCCAAAACATTTTTATCATTTTGAATTACTGCATGATATCATGGTAAGACACAAGGGTTTTAGTTGAAATGCCTTGTGCTTACTAAAGCATTCGGTTAGTAAACATCGCTCGGTGAGCATTTTCTTGGTGTGTATGGTCCGTATCTCATAGTCACAAATCATAATGAAGATCAAAATCAAGCGTCGAGAGGGAGGCCTCCTTCACGACGCCGGACGGCCGTAATCCGTATAGCACATCACTCTCACAAGCATATGTTAACATAGCATATAGTTCCAACCTTCACGCCAATCCTAACGGACATTTATCATCCCGCACGGACCCGACATTAATAAAAGGTTGGCGCGACCCAACAAATGACATAACTTGTCATAATATAGTTCCAACCATCGCCACAAATACCTACCCGGGCATAACAGATAGGATCCATACACAAAAGAATATTTTTGGCGGTGTCTGATGAAACATTTGTCGGTGGTTGTAGAATAAGCATTGTAAATAAACTCATTTTGGAATAACGAAGAAAGTCACATCTTGTTTGAAAAGTAAGCCCATATTAGTGAGGTAAGAAAAGGGCCCACTGGACTATGGTTCGTCATAACTTGAGTTCTTAAGTTAGATTTCTCGTCAACGCCCGTCATCGCGTCGGCGTCCACACATTTACGTAAAAGCGATGTTTTAGTACGTCGTTCTCGTTTCTCGAGACTCTTAAAGTCTAGAATAAACTTGATATTCTATATCGATATAAACCGAATTCATAACGAATTCATACGCTTTTCAATTACGTATTTCAATTGAACCGTTCTCGTTCTTGAGACACGTTCAATTATATCGTTTAACCTTTCCGCTTTAAGCGTTCAGCGTATTTATCGTCTCTCGACATCTGGATTTTAATAGTAATTTCTTACTAATTCATGTTGTAAATCGATTTCCAATCGATTTCTTTTCGTAAAGTCCTATTTCTCGATTTGTCATATAAATCGATGAACTTTATTAATATTTTCTTAAACATTAATCCATTTATCCATAATCCTTATTATTTAATTATAACGTTTATTAAATAAAGCGTTTCGTTATAACATAGTGATCCATGTTTATAAAATTTTTATAAGTTCCCAATATGTCTAAAATAATATTTAGACATATAATATATTATTACTCCTAATTAAAAGGATTTAAAATCCTTATAATTCCTTTAATGCTTTTGGAAATCCTTAAAATTACCAATGATTTCCAAGAATTTTTCTAAATCATATAGTGTAGTATTATACACTTATGGTCATTAATATGTATTAATATCCGCCATATAACAATCGATCATAACCCTATTCACACAAGGCATACTTCACTTAGGGGAGTTCCAACACTTAGTCAAATTTCAAGTGTTTAATTTTTGGCAAAACAACTTAAAACAACTCAAGTGTCATACTTTGACGATTTATAACTCTCGACTCAAAATACGTATAACCGTACAAAGACACATTCTGAAAACCTCTAAACATGTACTATAAGTTCTAAGAAGGAAGTCGATCAAAAAGAGTCGTGGTTCTTGAGATATAGGGTCTCAAAGTGGGCAACTCGAACTGACTTCTATACTTAGAAAAATATTCAGAATTTCCAGATTTAGCTTAACGAAGAGAGATTTTGCGAGGTTCGTAACTTTTGACTCACAATACCAAAATGACTGAAAGATACCATTTTAGAAACCTTGTAATAAGAACTACATGTTTCATGAAGACCATACTGGAAGATACTTGATGCATCGAGAAATACGTAAGTTCAAAGTTGACTAGTTGGAAAGGACAACATTCAAGTAGGTGACTTTGGGTCAGTGAAAAGTATACCTATAAGACTTGGTTTGGGATCAAAATTTTTAGATCAAAACTAGACATGGTAAGGGACATTTCTTATGAAGAAACCCAAGTCAAATTCGGACTACAAACGGCTTGAACATCTCACGTAAAAGTCGTACACGAACAGTTGATTAACATAGAAATTTACTAAGGCAGTTTGTCCAGAAAAGCTTACTGTAATGCGTCAAATTTAAAAATTCACCGTGAGTTCATTATAAGGAATCTGGGAATGCAACCAATCATATTGAAAAGCCAATTAAGTCTAGTTTAATCTAGAAAAATCCTGACTCAATGATTCAAAATAGATTGGGAGATAAAAATATTTTACCACAAGCTATCACTCCTGTGAAAGTTTTGTGCAGTTAGCTTGTAAAATCTGGAATAAATAGTAAAATTTTTAGAAAATTCTGAAAATTTACATAAATCTTCTAGACATGCTAAGTTATGTTTATGCCAATTTTTAGAGTTTTAACATTAGCCAAACTCGAAACGAAAGCCACGGACCGTGGGTGATGAACACCGAAATTTTACAGATTTGTGAAGTGTTTTTGAAAAATAGAATTAAAATAGCAAATCAAGTTGGATTGACTTGAAATTTTACAGAGACATAATAGACATGTGTAATTTCAAAATAGTAAAATTTCACATTCATCTGACCACTGTAACTTAGTCAAATAATTTTATTAAGTTACTGTTTTCGTAACATACTTCCAGTTTTCAATTTTAAGCTAACTCTTCTTGTATGCATTTCATATAATCACGAAAATGGTGAATGTATCACCCCAAATCACCACCAAGATAATCAATCTAAGCATGCAAGTATGATTTAGTCATGTCTAAGAGTCATAGGAGGTAGTTATACATTAGCCACGAATTTGAAGATGAATGAGAGAGAGATGGAGCTTGAGCTTTCTCTTCCATTGTGGAAATGGTGTAGGAGAAGAAGAAGAGAGATGAGAGGGGAGAGGCGTCTGATTTTTGGGGAGAGTGAGAAGAATGTTGATCCAAAGGGGAAGAGAGGGTATGGGGTGTGGGGTGATATGCATGTGACACTTGTCACTACACTCACACGCATATCAACACTGCTACTACCCTCCCATGCACCTCTACACTTGTCACTACCCTCCCATGCACCTCAACACTTGTCACACACTCTCTCTCTGCCTACACACACACACATACACACGGTTATTACATATATATATATATGTATATGTGTTTAATTATTTAGTTAGGCTATTTAATTAATCAAATTGTTACTTAATAGATATATGTAATAGTGGGATTCGGCTATTACACATAAACCATAGGTCCAATTTTTATTTTCCATGCCAAACATTGATATATGTTATCACATATAGTTTAGATGATAAATAATATCATAGGATAAATTAATGGCATCAAATGATGCGATAAAACCCTAAAATTTGAAACCAGAGTTTTCGAAATTGAGGAATTTGATCAAATAATTCCTTAATGATCTAGCATTGATTTAATGCTAAATAATACTGTAATTACATATAATAATCATAGGAAATTAATTACTATAATTTCTTGATCATTAAACTCACTTTCCATTTCGTCTTTAAACGTTAACGTTTGAAACGTTGCAAAGCGTTAATTATCGACTCATCTCGAAATGATCATAATAAAGTTGCAATCACTTTATTAAATTATTTCATCAATAATGGAATTTAATTCTAAGCTTAATTGCTTAGAAAATTTCATGAAATTTTAACTATCGATCTGTGATCGGCGTTAAAATAATACTATCGATCGCTTTATAAACTTCTATTTCTAAATTCAAAATTCTCGTTGAATGTTAAAATAGAATTCATTCCTTCGTAAATAATCGAAATCATTATTCGATATCCCACCGATTGAATCATCTCAATAATTTCTAATTTACGGTTTTAAATACCGTAATTAGGCATCTAATTCTGCGGGATATTACAAGAATTATGTTAAATGACCGGGAGTTTACAGTTGTGTAGACCCGTCAGGGTATTGAGAAGAACGCCTACTTCTCATTATCGAAGAACGTAGATAGGGTAAGACTGTAATTGGTAACCTTCGGGGCCAAAACAGGAAGATAATGCCGGCATAGCATAACATGACATGTGAGTGCATTGTTATTGAAAACCAATACATGTGTTATTTATTTTAACCCTTGTGTTGAGCAAAGTTGGTAAGTCAATAAAGTTTAAATTTTGGCGATAACCCACTGAGTACTTTTGGTACTCACGCCCTGCATATGTTTACTGAATATGCAGGTTGAGCTTGGAGATGGCGATGGAAGAGGAAGCTGAGCTAAGGTTCTTTTGCTGTACATATAGTTATGCACTAAATGTCATGTCTTCAAACATGTCATTCAACCACCCTTCCGTTGTCAAACTCATATGATTTTGTTGTCAACCTGTGATGAACTCTTTTGTATGCTGGAGTTATATTATGTAAACTTTAAATGTAGATTTGGATTTCTGTTGGTTCTTCATTTAATAGTTAAACCCTTTATATCCTTGAAGTCATTGCAGATTGAAATTTATTATGTTCTTATCACAACCCAGTCATAGCCTGATTACTTAGTTAATCTTTTCATTAAGTAGTTAGGTCGTGACAATATTGTATTAATTTGTTAATATTGATTGGTTTAAATATAAGATTCATGATTTGAATTAAGTTTCCTAATAAGCTACTGATCAACGTCAACCGTATAGCTCGTTTGTTAGTTTCAAATCAAATTCTGGTTATCTAGTTTCGTAAATGATTTTTTTTCTCCTTTTAGTTAATTTTCTTTCTAGCCTTAAAAAAATTAAAATAAATAATAGAATGAGTAATTATGTTTAATTATATTGTTAAAGGATTAGATTAGTTTTTGTGTAATTATTGATTTGTTTTTGGGTAATCATCTTGAGTATTTGAATAATATTAACGACGACATTAATTTGTCAAGTTTGGGTTTGAAATTCACATTTTGGTTTAATCGTTTAATGGAGTCAGTTTGTTTTAGTTGAAATAATAAAATTAGAGCTTCTATAAGTAGTGTAAATTTGTTTTTAAATCTTGATTATAAAAATATGGCTCATTAACTTTTAAATGATATTTTGCTTAAGCACTTGCATTTAAGGTTTCTTATAGGTCCTTATAAAAACCATTATATTTTATTGAACTAGGTGCGGTGTAGCCACACCCAATCACCGGGTGCAAACACCATCTTGCGAAGCCCTTTATTGGCTTGTTTGGACTACTGCTATGTTCGCCTCTCGATATTCATCCTTGTCTTCTCATGAATCTGTTTCACAAACTCAGCTCTCTTCTGGCCATCTAGATTAGTATGCTAAGGCACAAGTAAAGGAGACAAATCTAATGGAGTCAAAGGATTAAAACCATACACAATCTCAAAAGGCGAAAATTGAGTAGCAGAATGAACAGAACGCTTATATGCAAACTCAACATGCGGCAAACACTCTTCCCAAGACTTAATGTTCTACTTGATTATTGCTCTAAGCAAAGTAGACAAAGTCCTATTTACTACTTCAGTTTGACCATCAGTTTGTGGATGACAAGTAATAGAAAACAAAAGTTTGGTACCTAACTTACACCACAAAGTCTTCCAAAAGTAGCTCAAGAACTTAGCATATCTATCAGAAACAATAGTCCTAGGCATGCCATGCAATCTAACAATTTCTCTAAAGAACAAATCAGCAACATGAGATGCATTATCAGATTTATGACATGAAATGAAATGTGCCATCTTAGAAAATCGATCAACAACCACAAAGATGGAATCTCTACCACTCTTACTCCTAGGCAATCATAACACAAAATCCATATAAATATCTATCTAAGGTGTTCTAGGAATAGGCAATGGAGTATACAATCCATGAGAACTAGACCTTGACTTAGCTTGCCTACATGTAACACATCTACCACAAATACGATCAACATCCCATTTCATGTGTGGCCAAAAGGATGTTCTTGTACCATAGCTAAAATCATAGCAATACCAAAATGTCCCCTTAATCCCCCACCATGAGACTCAAGCAACAACAACTCACGCAAAGAGCATTTAGGAACACAAAGCTTATTCTTCCTAAACAATTAATCATCATGCCTAAAGTATTCTCCACTAGCAGATTTTACACATGCTCGATATATCTCACCAAAATCATCATCACTCACATACACAGTCTTAATGTACTCAAATCCAAGCAACTTAGCATCTAAAGTAGAGATCAAGGCATACCTCCGAGAAAGTGCATCAGCCACCACATTCTCTTTACCTTGCTTGTATTTGATGACGTATGGAAATGTCTCAATGAACTCCATCTACCTCGCATGCCTCCTGTTCAACTTGTGTTGCCCTTCCAAATGCTTCAATGACTCATGATCGGTATGAATGATGAACTCATTAGTCCACAAATAGTGTTGCCACGTTTTTAGAGCCCGGACCAGCGCATAAAGCTCCTTATTATACGTAGGATAGTTCAAAGCGGCCTCCCTTCTTGCATCAAAATTGCACCAATTCCAACACCAGAAGCATTACATTCAATCTCAAAAGACTTAGAAAAGTTAGGAAGAGATAATACCGGAGCATGTGTCAATTTGTACTTTAAAAGCTCAAACGCCTTTTCTTGTTCTTCTCCCCAACGGAACACCACATTCTTCTTATTCACTGCAACACTGCTGAATTGGGGTACAAATCTCCTATAGAAGCTAACAAGTCCATGAAAACTCCTAACTTCTCCAATGCTCTTCGGACTTGGCCATTCTTGGATAGCTCGTATCTTCTCTTCATCAACTTGTACACCCTGTGCACTAACAACAAAACCAAGAAATACAAGTTTGTCCGTACAAATGACGCACTTCTTAAGGTTAGCAAACAACCTCTCTTTCCTAAGCACATCTAAAACAGATCTCAAATGCTCAACATGCTCATCATGACTCTTGTTATAGACTAAGATATCATCAAAATAGACCACAACAAAACTACCAATAAAAGCACACAAAACATGATTCATAAGACGCATAAATGTACTAAGTGCATTAATCAATCTAAAAGACATAACCAACCACTCATACAAACCAAGTTTTGTTTTAAAAAGAAGTTGTACACTCATCTCCTTGTTTTAATCATAATTTGGTGATAACCACTCCTCAAATCAATCTTAGAAAACACACAAGAGCAATACAACTCATCGAGCATATAATCTAAACGAGGAATAGGATGTCGATACTTTATCGTGACGTTGTTGATAGCTTGGCTATCACAACACATCCTCATATTCGAGTCCTTCTTTGGCACAAGTAAGACTAGAACTGCGAATGGACTCAAACTCTCCCTCACGTGCCCTTTGGACAACAACTCTTCAATTTTTCGTTCCAACTCCTTTGTATCCTCCGGATTGGTTCGGTAGGCGGGTCTATTAGGAAGTGTTGCTCCAAGATAAAATCAATTTTATGCTCAATCTCTCGAATTGGTGGTAAACCATGAGGCGTATCTTCGGAAAAGACATCATCTGTTGGATTTGTATACTGGAAGCAGTTTTGTTTGAGCTTGTATACAATGTTTCCTGTTACCACTATTACAATCTCCTATCTATCTGAATTGTTTACTTGATTGCATATGTATGTCCCCTTATCTCATATATAAGTTAGATCATACGATTGTGTTGTAGATCACGTAAGTCCGTATGATTGGTCAAGCTTAAGGAGATATAAAAGTATCACGGTGAGACAACTTGAGGACGAGTTGTCGATGCAGTGTAGTATAGATAAGAAATAACTTGACTTGGTTGCTTATCTATCTTGATGCGTCTCGACGTATTGATGGATCACGATGAGATGAGTTCTTCTATCTCGACCGTCGTGAAGAACCTAGATCTCGGTGACTTACGTTGATCTAAACCTCGATAAGGTATTATGTGAGTATGAGTTGTTGACCATCACTTTGACTTGTTATGGGTGAGGTTACATGAGATAACCAAGATTCTCTGCATCTTGGGTGGTGGCGATCTTGTATGTCATGCTAGTTACCGTGTCGAGTCACCGTATCCGTTTAGGATGATGACGTCCCTTAAGGAGCTTCAAAGGTTTATTTTACTAAACCCCGCAGTTGAGTTATCTCAAGTACAATAATAAGGTTGAGTGGTACTACTTATGAATTAAAGATATTAATTATTTTAAGCGATCGAGCAGCGTAAATAATTAATGGACGACGATATCTTAAATACGGGATTCGTAAAGTCTAAGTGCAAGCCCGACTCAACTTTGGTAATAAAGGGGTAAGTCAGCATTTATTCTCTAGTGGCATGAATAAATGTTTATGAATTAATTTATGTTCTGGGCTGAACATAAGATAATTAATTTATTTGAGGCCCATCTTTATTCCTTGCATTTGATCCTGGCCGCCCATCCAGCTCAAGCTTAGTGAAAATCGTCCACCTCTCTTAGAGTCCCTTGGGACTCGCTGATCCTCTCTATCTTAAGTGATATGATTATATTTATTAGATATGCATAAATCCTATCATGATAGGATTAGGGTTGCATTATAAATATAAGGTGAGAGAGAAAATCAAGGTTAATCTTTAAGCTAGAATTTTCGAGAATTATACTTTAAAAAAAGTGGGAATTTTCGAAAATCTTGAGAGAAGGAAGAAGACGTTTTTCTATAGCATTCTCCATAGATTGTCCTCACTCGGCATTAGAGTTTAGGCAAACGGGATACAGTCCAGAGGATCAAAGCACGAGTCTTGATCCTTTCTTCCCTGACAAATTCGAAGGTAAACACGAGAAAACTCCTACGTGTTGTAATTAATTATATAGGTGCATGCTAGGTATATAATCAATGTATGGTGAATTAAACATCCAAGATAGATCCTTGGGAGAGGGTTAAAATCAGATTTCCCTACATCATCAAAATCCTACAGAAGAGAAGAAATAGAAAGGGTAGAGAATCAAGATTGTTAGTAGAAATCAAATTCTCCTTGTACATTAGTACAACCAATGGCTTCTCCTCATTCACCACCCACTTCAAATCACTAGCCATTGCAAGAAAACACTTTTGGACTACTACCTTATCCTTACTTCTATCCTTTACCGACTTCATCAATTCCGACTCCTTTTGCAACAGCACTTGATCCTCATAAATTTGTTTTGGAGTAAGAGGAATAAGTGACACCTTCTTTTGATTGAACTCGAATGAGTATTTATTCGTAAAACCATCATGCTTCACTCTTCTATCAAACTGCCACGACCGTCCCAATATAATATGGCTTGCCTGCATCGGAATCACATCACAAAGAACTTCATTCTCATACTTTCCAATGCGAAACGGAATCTTCACTTGCTTCGTCACTTTGACAATGCCACTATCATTCAGCCATTGCAACCGATATGGCTTGGGATGCTTCACTAATGGTAGCGCTAACTTCTCAACCATGGTCATGCTTGCCACGTTGGTACAACTCCCACTAGGGATGTCAATGGGTGGGTTTTACCCGGACCGATCCTGAACCGCTCAAAGACCATTAAATTTTAAAGCAACAGTTCTGGTTTCGATTGCAGTTCCAGACCTGCTTAAGACCCGGACCGTTTAGATCTATAGTTTGATTGTCCGGTCCGATCCGGATCTGGTTTCTGGTTTTAGAACCAGAACCAATACTTATTTATTGGTTTTGGTCCGAATAAAACCCGTCTATTGACAAGTTTAAATTTAAATATTCTTGTCAATGAGCTAGTTTTATCCATATCGATTCGAAATCACTTATAACCCGTTAAATTATAAAGCAACGATTTCGATTCCAGTTCTGGTCCGGTTCTGGTTCTAGATTCGTTCAGATCCGGACCGCTTAAGACCCATTGTTGATGGTCGAGTCGGTCCAGATCCAGTGTCTAATGGGTCGGTTCTAGAACCAGAACCATTACTTATTTATTGGTTCTGGTCCGGGTAAAACCCACCCATTGACATCCCTAACTCCCATCATCGATAATCACGCTGCACACTTATCTTTGAAATGACACCTCGTATGAAAGATGTTCTCTCGCTGCTCCGTATCACTCACTTGATTCTGCACACTCAAAGCTCTCATAGCAACCAAAATGAGTGCATCCGGTGCTTCAATTTCTTCATCATCGAGGGTCCTCCAAGGCTGGCATCTCTGAATCCGTAGCCCCACCTCATCATCGGTCACGACTTCGCCGTCATCTCTTATGATCATAATTCTCCTATTCGGATAGTCTCTCATAATATGCCCGTACCCCTGACACTTTAAACACTTCAGATCACGATTACAGGTATCAGGAACTGTTGGTTTACCCTGATTTGTTGATCTAGAATAATCAGTTTGGGGCATTATGAACGGCTTCCTTTCCTCTCTCCGTGGTCCCTCATTCTTACATTGGTTCCCTTTTGATGAGGAACCACTAGTGGCAGTTGGGATTACCTCTAGTTGGACTGATTTTATCTCGGGTTGCTACTGCTCCCCTCCTTTTGAGCTGATTATCTATCTTTATGGCCATGTGCACCATATCGTCCAACTCAACATAATGCTGCAGCTTCACTTTATCTCGAATATCCCAATGCAATCTAACCAGAAATCTCGCCATTGTGGCCTCTCGATCCTCAACCACATTAGCTCGAATCATAGCCACTTCCATCTCCTTGTAGTATTCATCCACACTCCTAACGTCTTGTCTCAGAGTCTGCAGTTTGTTGAATAACTCCCGATGATAATGGGAGGCACGAAACGCTTCCTCATCAATGCCTTCATCTCGTCCCATGTCTCAATCGGATGCTCTATGTTTCTCCTTCTGCTTGTCATCAATTGATCCCACCAAACAATGGCATAATCTGAGAACTCGGTCACTGCTAACTTCACTTTCTTGAGCTCTGAATAATTATGACAATCGAACATCAGATCCACTTTTCTCTCCCACTCAGGATACACTTTTGGTTCATTTTTCCCTTGAAAAGAAAGGATGTTCATCTTAATGTTGCCCAGATTATTAGCTTCTCGATCTCTTCCTGTAGGCCGTATTTTATCAAAATCTAAAAACTCATCTTCCTCATTGTCAAATTCAACCTCTTCGTACCTATTATATCGATGAAAATTTCTACCACATCTTCCTCCTCTTCGTCCTCCACCTCGTTGATACATAATAGGATCTTGCCGACGTCGCTCCTGTCTATGAGGTCTCTCCTCAAGTGCAGTGATTCGATCATGCAGCTCCTCCATCTCTTTTGTGATTATCATTCCCAATTCAGAACGCAATGCCTCCATCATGAATTTTGTTTGACGATTAGTAGAATCATCGTCGTCCTTATGACATGACCCATCTGACTCTACCTTCTTAGATATTGCTGCAGAAAACGTTAGAAAAGAAAAAAAATAACAGGAACCTCACCAACTCACAAATGCTTGTGTATCACTCAACACTCGTGTATCACTCAAAATTGGCTTTTTTTTCACTCTAATAATCTCACTATTTCCTTTTACTACTCAAATTCTCCTTCAAAAGTCTCAAATCCTCTCAATCCACCAATGAATTCAATACCAACAAAACAAACAAGACAAGGAAAGACATGGAAGGAAAGACACGAAAAAAATCAAAAATGAAGACTCGAAAATATATTGTGCAGAAACTTGTTCAACGCGACCTACACTACCCAAGGAACCCAGAAAACACAATGAGGTTTAATGGAATATAGGAAAAAGTGCACGCAGAACGTGTACCAAACGACTCTAAACGTACCAAGGAACGCAATGAACCAATTTGCTCGAAACAGGATTCGGAAATTTCTATTTTTTTTAAATCCTCACAGAACGTGGATGCGGAAAATCTTAAGAACGAAAAAAAAAATAATGATACGGATATTGATATGGATGATGATATGGATAACAATATGTATAATGATATGGATAACGATATGGATAAAGTATAATCACGATATGGATAAGATCACAGATATGGTAGATGTTGATTTAAAACACGGATGAACAAACCCTAGCCACTACCCACATCACAACAATCGAAACGAAAGAAACCTTAGATACCACCCTTGACACGAAACGAAAGAAAGAAACGAAACCCAGACGACAACGAATGGATGACGAATGGATGGATGAACGAACAGATGGACAACGAATGGATGGACGATGAATGGATGGATGACGAATGGATGGACGAACGAACGAACAGAACGACAAACGGATGGACGAATGAATAGATGAACGATGAACGGATGGCTCTGATGCAGCCTGTGCAGTCCAAGGTTAGTTGATTCCAGACCCGGTGCGTGTTCATGTTGGGCCGGTTACAAGAGCACGAGCTAAGAAGTTCAAGGAGAGTTTCATGGGCTTAATCCAAGAAGTATGGGAGCAAGAGATGTCCAAGAAGCCCATTGGAGAGATTGGACCGATCAACCCAAAAGTAGTCAATTTAATTATGACGAATGGGCTTGATGTTTGAAGACTTTTAGTAACTTATTTTTGTGGCATGTGTGGGCCACGTTTTGATGCATTTTCGTAGCCCATTATAGGCTATATAGTTTCCTAGTTTAATTAGGTCTCTTCAATTAGTTTGTTTCCTACTTTGATAAGGACTCATTATTTGATAAAGATTAGAGTTTATTTTTTAGCCTATATAAATGTTTGTAAGCATACGAAAATATTCAGCTTTTGATTCCGAATATATGTGAGTTTTATTCTCTCTTCATTAGTGTAACAGCCCCTAAATCCTAAGTACGATTTAGCAGGGATTATTTCTCTAAACAGTGATGAATAAACAGGGAGACCATTTAACATTAAACTATAATACATATATCAAGTATGTTTTTGGACTTTACTACATAACTTATGTTCTTGCAGCGGAAAACATGAGATATGTACATATGACGATGCACTATCAAGGTATAAAATTTTCAGCGACAACATTCCTATTGCTCAACACTGCTCCATCGCATCACCAGCTCAATCTGCACATTTAAAAACAAATATGTGGTGAGTACAAGAATGCACTCGGTGGACTCATGCCAAAATATTTTATCATCTTTAAATTACATCGCCCATCATGGTAAGACACAAGGGTTTTATTTAAAAGGCATTGTGCTTACTAAACATTTTCATCATTTTCATAATCGTTCGCCTGGCCAGGCATTTTCCTTGTATGTATGATCCATATCCCTTTCATTTCATCATAACATTATCATTAACGCCGTAGAAAGAGGCCTCCCTCTACGTCGTTGTGACCGGCCGTGAATTGTCCTTACAACACTCAGTCAACATTCTTGTGTACACGTTAATCCTAGCCAGGTATAAGCCTTCCGGCATAGGATCCGATATCGATTTCATTCATAAGTTGGGAGCGACCCAACAACATTCATCATTCATTCATTCATTCATTCATGGATAGGATACATACATAAAACATAAACATTTTTGGCAGGTAATTTCATAAACATTTTATCATCATTTCTTGATATAAGCATCGTAAATAAAATCATTTGTTCAGCATTTTATCATTTAAGAGTATAGTAAAGCCCACCTGGACTGTTGATCACCTAAATCTCGATTTTCCTTCAATGTCAATTTGTCACGTCCGCGTCCAAACCTTTACGTAAAAACGATTTCAGTACGTTGGTCACGTTTTTCGAGATTTTCAAAGTTTAAAATAAACTTTGATAACTTATATTTTAATAATTCGAATTCCTTAACGAATTCAATACGATAGATCGATCGCGTATCTTAACTAAACATTTCTCGTGCTTGATGAGGCGAGATATGTTCAACTATTTCATTTTAACCTTTTAGGTTAAGCGTTCAACGTATTCTAACGTTTTTCGATATAAAGATTTCAATTATGAAATCTTTTCTCACCAAAGAGATTTCCTTATATATAATAGTGTCGTTTTACGTATTAGTGTATTTATCGAGCGTATTTCATCGTTGCATCAAAAGTCGACAATTTTGACTTTTCTTTATAAATTCTTGATAATTCATATATTTAATATCTAATTTCAATATAAATCGATTTTCAATCGATTCCTTTTCATAAAACCCTAATTCTCGATTTTCACGCAAATCGATTAACTCTATTAATATTTTTCTTTAATATTAATTAACTTATTCATTTAACATAATTTTTCATTTCTAACGTTATTTAATATAACGTTTTGCCGTAAACATAGTATACTATGTTTATAAAATTCCATAAATTCTTAATATGTCTAAAATAATTTTTAGACATATAATGTATGATTTTTCTTGATATTAAGAATTTAAAATTCTTAATCTCATACCTTAAGCATTCGGCCCTCATACATTTTTTTCACAAAATTCTTCCAAAAATTCTTATAAAATCACATAATGTTCTATATTATCATAGGATCATTAATATGTATTAACATTAGCTATAGGAAAATTGGACATCACCCTTCCTATACTTATGGTTCTCGATTTTTTTTCCAAAAATTTCCAAACAATTTTCTAAAATTCTAATTAAATTACACAAGGCCCCAACATCAATCTATAACATGATTATAACATATAGTCCAACATTTTCAATTTATACATCAAGGTACACATGTTCAAGGTCTCGGTTTTTATCAACTATACACTAAACATTTTTATAAAATTTCAACAAAATTACACAATGCTTATATACTATAATATAACAACATTACATCATAACATTTACCAAAACAACTAAATCATGCATGTATCAAGCTATGAAAGCTCACGGTCATATTGAGAAAAATGGAGCAAATAATTCCAAAATTCTTAATAAAATCATATAGTACATAACTAAGGTCCTAGATCAACATTATGTTATAACATTACTTAAATAAAAATTGTACACCAACTTAACATTTTTGGTTCATTTTCGGTAGTTTACAAACATATAGCATATGATTTTTTTTAAATTCCCAAAAATCACTATGAACTTCTATAACATCATATATCATTAATCCAACCTTATATTGATTTCAAAATATTCGATCATCATCATATAATTTTTAACATGTTTAAATTCAATTTCAAACATGATATATGCTTCTATTTCATCATACTATGTATTATTAATGAACACTATCATATGCTAGCATAATTTTATAATCAAGAACACATGCTTAACATAAGATCAAACCATTGGATAATTAAAATCTTAATGTATAATCGAAGCTCGTTCGATTTCTAACCTTTTTAACGGTATTGATTTAGTGTGCAAAGCTTTTAGATCAAGCTTTTGGCTAAGGAAAAGCAAGAACACACAAGGGTTTTCTTCTCTATTTGCTCTCGGTTCTTCACTAAAATGAGGAGCAAAAGTTGTTTTTGTTTTAACCAAGACTTAAATATATATGTATTGAAGCCTTAACAATTTCCTATACTCTCACATCTCTCTCTCACTCTCGGTCAAATTGGAAGCCTTTCCAAGCCTTATGACTCACCCATGCATACATCATGAAAGTTAATACTTCTTACACCATTTTGAACAAATCAAAGAAATATCTTCTTTCTTTTGTGTATATTACCGTCGGCTCTCTCTCTCTTGTGTACAAAGAGAAGAAATTTTATTCTTGTCTTATACCATGTCTAAGTCAAAAATACATATCCCCAAATGTAGTATACATCATCAATTAAGAGTTGTGTGAATTCTTCTTACCTCTAAGTGGAAGCAAAACACACGGCTACATCATGCAACTCACATCCACTTGGTTTATCATTTACTTTACTTGGGTGATGTGCAAATTATATCCCACTTGAATGATTTAATACACAACATAACAAAACATACACAAAATTTACGTAAATATTGCTACACCATAATAGGTCACGGCTATTTCATTGTGTAATTGATACATATTTTATTTTCATGTCATATATAGATATATATCATAATATATGTCTTAGATGATAAATTATATCATAGGAAAAATTATTAGCATCATTTAATGTGAGAAAACCCTAATTTCGAAAATTAGGGTTTTGAAATTGCTAATTCTATTCAATAATCATTCCTTAATTCTCTAGCATTGTTTTAATGCTAATTAATACCCTAATTACATAAAATAATCATAGGAATTTAAATATTATAATTCCTTGATCATTAGACTCATTTTTCTAATCGTCTCTAAACGTTGACGTTTGAAACATCTCAAAACGTTCATTATCGACCTATCTCAAAAAGGTCGTAATAAAGTCGTAGTCACTTTATTAAATCATTCCATTAATAATTGAATTTAATTCTAAGCTTCACTGCTTAGAAAAATTTTACAAAATTTTAACTATCGATACTCAATCGACGTTAAAATACTACTGCTGAAACACCTTATATATTTATATTCCTTAATTCACAATCCTTAGTGAATATAAAATAGGAATTCATTATCTCGTAATTAATCAAAATCATTATTCGATAAATTACTAATTCAATTATTTCGGCGAAACCTTAATTTACGAATTTAAATATCGTAGGCATTTAATTCTTTGGGATATTACAATTAGCTCTTTGAATTTCTTGAGATTTACCAAGTAATTCATTTATCGACGTATCAACGAGACATTCATCCCTCGTTTGTGTGTCATTCATCATCTCCAAGTTGTTGCGTCAACTTCACGTTGGGGTACAGGCGACACACTGACCTATATCACTTCTTGGGTTAGATTAAGAGGTTTTGGGATTTTCCATCGGATTCGTTCAAAATCTTGTGTTCGCGTATCATTAGATCCTTCATACCAACGAGGATCGTATCACTAGACCTCGGTGACTTTACGTTGATCTAAACCTCGATAAGGTTTTAGGTGAGTATGAATTGCTAACCATCACTTTGACTTGTTATGGGTGAGGGTTACATGAGATAACCCAATATTCTCCGCATCTTGGGTGGTGGCAGTGCTTGTATGTCATGCTAGGTACATGCATCGAGTCACCTTATCCGTTTAGGATGATGACGTCCCCTTAAGGAGCTCAAAAGGTTTATTGTACTAAACCCTACAGGTTGAGTTATCTCAAGTACACTAATAAGGTTGAGCCATACCTCCTTCTTAGCAGCCTCCGAAGGGACTACATATTCGGTTTCCATGGTAGAGTCCGCAATGCATCACTGCTTTGCACTCCGCCAAGATATGACTCCTCATCCCAAGGTAAACACATAGCCTAAGGTAGATTTTTTCTCATCACGGTAAGCTTAGAAATCCGAGTCTGAATAACCCAAAGGCATTAGACTATCTACTTGGTAAACTAGCCTATAATCTCGAGTCTTTTTCAGGTACTTAAGTATATGCTTTACCATGATCCAATGAGCTTTTCGAGGTTCGATCGATATCTAGCTACTATGCCACCGATAGCATATATCAGGCCTCGTATACAACATCGCATACATGAGACTTCCTACGGAAGAAGCATAAGGAACTTGTCTCATTTGCAGTCATAGGTGACTGCTCCTTAGATAAATGAACACCATGTATGAAGGGTGTCAATCCCTTGTTGACGGTCTGCATGCTAAAACGAGTAATCACAGTATCAATGTAAGATGCCTGAGATAAGCTCAACATTTTCCTCTTGTGATCTCGATAAACCTTGATCGTAAGAATGTCATTGTATCTCCTAAGTCTTTCATTTGGCGATCGGATAACCAACTCTTTACGCCGATAATGACTTCACATTGTTACCAAGTAGAAGGATGTCATCTATGTAAAGTGCAAGAAATACCATATCACCGTTGACATCCAAACGATACACACAACTCTCGCTATGCAACTGGGTGAATCCACAGGACTTTACCACATCGTCAAAGCATAAGTTCCATGATCGGGAAGCTTGCTTAAGTCCATAAATGGACTTCTTAAGCTTCCGTACTAGATGCTCTTCACCCTTCACCACATAACCTTCTAGTTGTTTCATATAGATGTCTCTACCTTCTTCAAGGTAACCATTTAGACAAGCAGTTTTCAAATCTATTTGCCAAACCTCAAGGTTCAGGTGAGCTGCTATGGCCAGAGGAATTCTGATGGACTTGAGCATTGCTACAGGCGAAAAGGTCTTATCAAAATCGATGTCCTCAATCTGAGTGTACCCATTCACCACAAGCCTGGCTTTAAAAGCCGAAACCTCTCCATCTGAATCTCTCTTCCTCTTGTATACCCACTTACTACCTATGGCTTCCTTGCCATCTGGTAGATGTGTTTTCTCGTATACCTCCATAGCTTTTATGGACTTGATAAACGCGCTTTTTACTCGTTTATTGTTGATATTTTAAGATGAATTTAGATCTATTAAGTGCGTTTATATATTAGATCCTAATGCTTTTAACTATTTTTTGGAAGATATTGCTCTTGGGTTCCTCTTTGGTGTTTTATAGGCCTATAAGATGATAATCGAAGCATGAAGCGAAGCACGAACCAAAGACGAAAAGAATCAGGGCCTAGCGGGCACCCTAGCGACCGCCAGCCCGGCCGCGAAAGCATGCGGATTCATTCTGCCCAGAAACTAGCGACCGACCTCGCGACCACGAGGCCGGCTGCTAGGCAAAACGCCGCGACCGCGAGCCCTGACCACGAGTATCTCCGAAAAAGCTTTTGCTCGATTTCTCACGACCGCAGCTAGCAAACGCGAGCTCGGCCGCGAAGCACAGCAAACAAGCACGAACCCAGTCCAAGCCTACCGAAGAAATGTTCTGCCAGATTTCTCACGACCGAGCTAGCGACCGTGAGCTCGGCCGGTAGGCGAAGCGGCTGGACGAAAAATTAGGGTTTCACTTGCGCCTAGATATATGCCAATGCATTGCTCTCGCGCCTACAACTCTCTCCAGCACGTTTTTCATAAGGTTTCTCTAGTTTTTCATATATTTTCACTCTAGCTTTCATTTAGATTCATCTAGACTTTAGATTTTCATTGTTAATCTTTACCTTGAGACGTAACAGTAATAGGGAAAATTAGTAATCTACTGCCACAATTGTCGTAACTGAAATTATTGGTTACATATGTGATCTTCCATCTTGTCTAGATTAAAATTGGTTAATAGGAAGCAAGATAAACATACGCTGTGGGTAGGATTAATACATCCATAGGGTTAGTCTTTTAGTCTTATTATCTCTTTGAGTTTTTATTGCTTGCTTTATTTGTTTTATTTGCTCTTGACTTTGAATTTAATATTCGAAGTCCCAAAACACCAAATCTGTCACTTGGATAATGATGAAGGATTATTGAGTTAGATTCTATATTTTCGCGTTACTATCCATGTGGATACGATACTCGACTTACCTATCTACTTGTAAGTTTTCGTGTTAGAAAATAGTGTGATCAAATTTTGGCGCCGTTGCCGGGGATTGTTAAGATTATGTAGGGATAACTTGTTGATTTGGAATTATTAATTCAAGTTATATATTTTATTTTATTCTTTATCTCTTGCCAGAGCTGATTTCTCCATTTTTCTCCAGGTAGAATATGATTACAAGATCTCAGGGACATCCTGAAAAAAATTTAGATCTCGAGATTGAAAGCACTCAGAGGAGAAGGAGACGAGAAAAAAAAAGGGCAAGATATGGCAGCAAATCCGAACAACGGGGGTGTACCTCCCGAGCGGCTGCGTCTTGGCGAGTTCTTGAGATGCGGTGCGGATGACTAACATGGGACTCCTTATCCCGCTCCAGAGACGAGACCGTTGAACTATATGTACCGACCACCAACTGAGCAGTTCCAAGGAGGTGGATGGGGCCCGAAAGTAAATGCAAATGATTTTGAGCTGAAGCCGACCCTTATAAGTATGGTACAAGGAGAGTAGTTTGGGGGAGGAGTGACAGAAGATCCGAATGCTCATCTCGAGACATACCTTGACATATGTGACACCATCAAGCAAAATGGGGTGCCACAAGATACGATCCGGATGGCGCGGGCTAAGGATTGGTTCAAGAGCCTAGACCGTACTGGGATAAACAGTTGGGGTAATCTTTGGGAAAAGTTTCTCTCGAAATATTTTCCGTCGGCTAAAGCGCAAAAGATCATAGCCGAGATCTCTCATTTCTTCCAACAAGGAGATGAATAATTATTCGATGCATGGGAGAGATTTAGGGGCCTCTTGAGAAAATGCCCTCAGCATTGATTCTCCAAAGAGCAGCAAATAATGCAATTCTACAGTGGATTGATACTTCACATGAGAAGCATCGTGGATGCGTCGGCATGGGGGTGCCTGTTGAACCGTCGAGTGGAGGAGGCCAGCCGAATCATAGAAGAGATGGCTGCCAACAGTTATCAATGGCCCATGGAGAGGACGCCGATGGTTAAATTATCGTGAGAGGTCGACTCGAGATACGACGATCTCATGGAGAAGTTCACTCTTTTGAAGAGCCAGTTCGAGACGGAGGACGTGAATTATATAAATCAGAGGAACCGTCCTGGGGGATATCCGGCATACAATCCTAATAATAGGAATCATCCTAACTTGTCGTATACCAACCCCAATAACTTCCAAAGACGTCATAAATGCGAGAATGGGATGATTTAGGGCCGAAGCGAGCTTAGAAGAAATGATGCAGTAGTTGGTTGTGAGCAACCAACAACTGGCGACGCAGCAAAACTCGTTCATCAATACTACTGGCCAAAGGATTACGCATCTGGAATCCACCATGGCAGCCATGGGCAAACACCTGAAGATAATGAAGAACCAGATCGATCAGATAGCTGCACAGCAGAATGCACAACAAAAGACGGGCCAATTCCCAAGCACTACGGAAGCAAACCCAAAGAATGAGTGTTTTGCCATCCAGCTGAGGAGTGGAAAAGCATATCAGAGTCAACCGAAACGAGAAGACGGACATGCACGAACTGAAGAGGAACTCGCGACCGAACTAGCGAACGCTAGCCCGACCGCGAGAAATGATATAGAACATATTTCGGAGAAACTCGCGACCCACCTAGCGCGCGACCGAGCTAGCGACCGCCAGCCCGGCTGTGAGAAAGAACACATACGTAAGCTCGCGCGTCTAGCGACCACCCTAGCGATCGCGAGGGTGGCCGCGAGACAGAGAAGAAGAAGAAATATCCGACGTACACTCCTCCGATTCCGTTTCCAAGTTGGCTAGCCAAGCCAAAACATGACGAGAGGATGACCCGATTCATAGAACTGTTCCAAAAGGTGAATATCAATATTCCATTGCTAGATGCACTAAGAGATATGCCGGGATACATGAAATTTTTAAAGGATTCTGTTTCCAACAAGAAGAAGTTGGAAAAGTTCGAGACTATAAATTTGTCTCAAGAGTGCAGTGCTGTGCTGCAAAAGAAGCTGCCAATTAAGCAGAAAGACCCAGGCAGTTTAACAATACCTTGTGTTATTGGAGGGCATACTTTCTCCAGAGTTCTGTGCGACTTAGGGGCAAGCATCAACCTGATGCCGTTGTCTATATTTAACAAATTGGAGATTTGAGAATTAAAACCTACTACAATTGCTTTCCAGATGGCAAACGCATCAGTTACCCATCCAAGATGGATAGTGGAAGACTTGCTCGTCAAAGTCAAAGAGTTCATCTTTCCAGCACATTTTGTGGTCCTTGACATGCCAGAGGATGGGAACACACCTCTCATTCTTGGGAGACCGTTCTTAGCCACAGACAGGGCACTGATCGACGTGCAAGATGGAGACCTCACATTTAGGGTCAATATGGAGGAGATGACCATTTCAATCTATGATGCCATGAAGCAACATGATAACTCAAAGCATGAAGATTGTTATTCGGTCACCACTGCCACAATCAACCCAATTTTGAGCTTGGATTTCAATCGACCATTTGACGAGCTTGCTACAAAGACGAGGTGGACTCGGAATAAAACTCGAGTGAGTCATTCAAGTTTGGGAGAGGCTACTCCTACACTCAATGGTGGTCTGCTGTAAATGATAAGTATAGGGGTAAACAAAAGTTTGGGAAGAGGTCAAGTGTCAAATCGCCCGACTGATGAAAGGTAACGTCGAGCTAGCGACGAAAAATTTAGCACTGGTTGGGAGGTAACCTAACATGTTTACATGCTTTATGTTTTTTGTTTTGTTTTGTTGTGTCGTGTCTTGTTGGTCGTTTCTTTTCTTATGTGCCCCAAAGTATAATTTCTTTTATATATAAAAAAAGGAATACGCAACCACCCTCGCGACCGCGAGGGCGGCCGCGTGAAAGTGGGCAGAACGCTGGAAAAGAATTGGCCATGACTAGTGACCACCCACGCGATCGCGAGGGTGGCCGTGTGAAATTAGGCAGAACACTTTGACAGACCTCGCGACCAGGCTCACGACCGCGAGTTTGGTCGCGAGGACCAACCCGCCCCGCGACCAGGACGTTGACCCACGTTGCTTTCAGTTTTTAAACCCCTATTCCCCCATTTTTCACACTTTACACACGCATAAACTCACTCTCAAAGCTCAAAACATTTGCTCTTCATTTTTCTTGTGCTATCTACGTCGTAGGGAAAACCATGTTTAGCCCTCTCCCGAGGATCTATCTTGGATGTTTAATTCACCATATATTGATTATATTCCTAGCATGCACCTATATAATTAATTGCAACACTTTGGGGTTTTCTCGTGTTTACCTTTGAATCTGTCGAGGCGGAATGGATCGAGACTCGTGCTTTGACCTTCTGGACTGATCCCGGTTACCCAATCTCCAACGCCGAGTGAGGACGATCTATGGAGAATGCTTCGGAAAATCACCCAATGCTCTTAAAATTCTCGAAAAATCCTCCCAACATTACTATGGGATGGACGAAAATTTGATGATGAATTATGAGGATTCACCTTGAATCTATCTCTTACCTTATATTTATAATGCACTACCTTAATCCCATAAGGAAATTACCATAATCCCATATGGAAATTACCATAATCCCATATGGAAATTACCATAATCCTTTATGGAAATTACCATAATCCCATATGGAAATTACCATAATCCTATATGGAAAGGATTATTACCATAATCCTATATGGAAAGGATCTATGCATATCCCATAAATATAATAATATCCTTATAGGATAAAGAGAATCAAATCCTTTCCATAAGAGCATGATGGTGGACGATTTTCTTGAGCTCACGGGCCTGGATGGGCCAGCCCAGGGATCAAATGCAAGGAATAAAGATGGGCCTCAAATAAATTAATTATCTTATGTTTAGCCCGAACATAAATTAATTAATAAACATTTATTCATGCCACTAGAGAATAAATCTTGACTTACCCTTTATTACCGAAGTTGAGTCGGGCTTGCACTTAGACATTCTGAATCCCGTATTTAAGATATCGAACGTCCATTAATTATTTATAGCATTCTGACTGCTTAAAATAATTAATATCTTTAATTCCTTAAGTAGTACCACTCAACCTTATTATTGTACTTGAGCTAACTCAACCTGCAGGGTTTAGTACAATAAACCTTTTGAGATCTTTAAGGGGCGTCATCATCCTTAACGGATACGGTGACTCGTCTGAGATAACTAGCATGACATACAAGCACTGCCACCACCCAAGATGCGGAGAATATTGGGTTAGAACATATAACCCTCACCCATAACAAGTCAAAGTGATGGTCAGCAACTCATACTCATCTAATACCTTATCAAGATATAGATCATCGTAAGTCACAGAGATCTAGGTTCTTCACTACGGTCAGATAGAAGAACTCATCTCACTGTGATCCTTCAATACGTCAAAGACGTACCAGCATAGACAAGCAACTAAGTCAAGTCACTTCTTATCTATACTGCAGCCTATACCGACAACTCGTCCTCAAGTTGTCTCAGCTGTGAAACTTTTTATATCTTATTAAGCTTGACCAATCATACGGACTTACGTGATCTTCTACACATCGTATGATCTAACTTATATATGAGATAAGGGGACACGAGATATATGCAATCAAGTATTCAATTCGGATAGGAGATTGTAATAGTGGTAAGAGAAACATTGTATACAAGCTCAACCAAAGCGCTTTCAAAGATACAAATCCAACAATCTCCCACTTATACTAAAGCAAACTTTTAGTATACAATGTGTCTCTACTAGCTATTACAAACAAAACCATCACTTTGCTTCTCCCACTTATACAAAAGTTTCCTTTCTAAGTGGGTGCCATCAAGCATAATTGAGTCCTCTAACGCCCCGACGTAGACTTATTATGGCAGACTTTAGAGGTGCCATCTAGCGCAATTTAAGTCCTCTAACGTGCCCAACGTAGACTTTTGCGACGTGCTTTAGTGAATGGATCCGCTAGGTTATCCGTCGTATCAATCTTTGCATTCAAAGACGTCCCCTCGTCTAACGATTTCTCGTATGACATGGTACTTTCTCTAAATGTGTTTGGTTGCCTTGTGGATCCGTGGTTCCTTCGAGTTTGCCATTGCACCTGAGTTATCACAGTAAACTATGATACTCTTGGGCAAACCAGGTACCACACCTAGATCCATGAGGTAGTTCATGAACCATACTGCCTCCTTAGCGACCTCAAAGCGGCTACATATTTAGGCTTCCATGGTAGAGTCCGCAATGCATCGTTGCTTTGCACTCCGCCAGGATACGGCTCCACCTCCCAAGATAAACACATAGTCTGAGGTAGACTTATTCTTATCACGGTCAGCTTGGAAATCCGAGTCTGAATAACCCAAAGGCATTAGACTATCTGCATAGTAAATTAGCCTATAATCTCAAGTCTTTTCGGTGCTTGAGTATATGCTTTCTCGCAATTCAAAGAGCTTGTCGAGGTTAGATGGATATCTAGCTACTATGCCTACCGCATAGAAGATATAGGGCCTCGTGCATAGCATTGCGTACATGAGACTTCCTACGGCGGAAACGTAGGAACTTGTCTCATTCCTCTATCTCTTTGCGGTCATAGGTGAATGCTCCTTAGATAAAGGAACGCCATGTCCGAAGGTAGCAATCCTTTCTTGGCGGTCTGCATACTAAAACGAGTAATCACAAAGATCAATGTAAGGCGCCCGAGATAAGCTCAACATTTTCTTCTTGCGATCTCGTAAACCTTGATCACAAGAATGTGCACGCATCTCCTAAGTCTTTCATTTGAAAGCGATCGGATAACCAACTCTTTAAGTCGATAACAACTTCACATTGTTGCCAAATAGAAGAATGTCATCTACATAAAGTGCAAGAAATACCACATCACCGTTGACATCTAACCGATACACACAACTCTCTCTAGGCAACCTGGGTAAATCCATGGGACTTTACCACCGTCAAAGCGTAAGTTCCATGATCGTGAGGTTCGCTTAAGTCCATAAATGGACTTCTTAAGCTTCCATACTAGATGCTACTCACCCTTTACCACATAACCTTGGGTTGCTTGCATATAGATGTCTCTACCTTCCTCAAGGTAACCGTTTAGAAAAGCGGTTTTATCATCCATTTGTCAAACCTCTAGGTTCAGTGGGCTGCTATGGCGGAAGAATTACGATGGACTTGAGCATTGCTACAGTGAAAAGGTCTCATCGAAATCGATGCCCTCAACTGAGTGTGCCCTTTCGCCACAAGCCGGCTTTAAAAGCGAAACCTCTCCATCGGAATCTCTTCCTCTTGTATATCCACTTACTATCTATGGCTTTCTTGCGATCTGGTAGAGGTGTCTTTTCATATACATCCATAGCCGTTATGGACTCCATTTCTAAGTCCATAGTGGTGTGCCATGATCTTGCATCAATGTCTTGTATCGCCTCCTTGTATGTCCATGGGTCGATTATTGCCTATTCGTTTCTTGGGACTAAATCCGAAGATTCTCCCACGAACATAAATCGCTCGGGTTGACGAACAACCCTCCCACTACGACGAGGTTCTACAGGCACAATGGCAACGGTGGGTGCAGATACTTGTGGTTCACTATTTTGCACAACTTTTGGGTAGGTACCAACATGCGGTCGGTATCTCGGTGGAACTCGACCCACTTCAATTTCTTGAAGTATCTGGTGTCGATCCCTCCCACTAGACTCGACATCTCATACCTTTGGCCTAATCGGTGGTGGAATACGATCATCTTCTAATTCTTGAAGAATGATTTCAACTTTGAACTTATGATTTTTCATATAATCCGCTACTAAGAATCGGGCATTAGTGCTAATAATGACCTTCTAATCCTTAGGACTATAGAATAAACCACCTTTCGTTCCTCTAGGATAGCCAATAAACAGCCTTGCGTCGGATCTAGCCTCCAACTTGTCAGCCTTCTTATTCAGCACATGTGCTGGACTGCCCCATATCCTTATGTGGCTAGGCTTGCGTCCAAACCACATTTCGAAAGGGGTCTTTTCGACTGACTTGGATGGTACTAGATTTAGCAAGTATGCCGCCGTTTCTAAGGCATACCCCCAGAAAGAAATAGGCAAAGTTGCATAACTCATCATTGATCTAACCATTTCCAAAAGAGTCGTATTTCTTCACTCGACACACCATTTCTTTGTGGTGTGCCGGTGTGAATGTCTTTGGGAGGTAATCCCACACTTCATTAGATAGTCCATGAACTCGTTGTTGAGGTATTCGCCACCGCGATCGTAACGCTTGATGACTTGATACTCTCACCTAGCTTCGCTCCACTCCGCCTAAAATTCTTTGAATTTCTCAAAGCATTCTGGACTTGCGGTGAAGCGGTATACGTATCCGTATCTTGAGTGTCGTCGATGAAAGTGACAAAATACCGTACCCTCCAGAGCTTGTGTGGACATCGGTCCACACAGTCGAAATGGACTAGCTCTAACATTTCTTTGGCTCTATGACCCTTCGCTTTGAAGGTGCGGTCAACATCTTTCCTTCTATGAGGATTCGCGGATCGGGAGCGGAGTAAGCGTGAGATTACCCAACGCTCCATTCTTAGCAGGTCTTTGGATCCTATTTAGATTGATGTGACCTAATCTAAGATACCGAGAGAAAAGAGGTGTCATCTTGCTAAGAAAACTTTCTCTTTTAAGGTTTGATGTAGATGCAACATAGTTATAGGTATTATGTATTGCGAAATAGTATAAAGCGAATTATATAATGTGCCTACACGATAACCCGTCATTTCTTATGATAGAAACACCACTATAAAAACAAGCGAATATCCATGAATAAACAATTTCGAAACAGAAACAAGGTTCCGTCGAAAATCCGGCACATATAAAACGTCTTTTAAAACTAAAAGTGTTTTCTCAAAACATAAAGTAACATCTTCGACTGCAACGGCCTCAACTTTCGCCTCGTTGCCCATGGAGATCGTTATCTCGCCATCATTCAGCTCCCTTGTCCGCATGAACCCCTGCAAGGTGTAACAAACATGATCGATCGCTCGTGTCTACTACCCAAGAATGGGTAGAACAAGTCGCTAAACATGTTTCGTTACTAAAGCAAATGGTGTACCTAGAGCCTCGAGCTTGGGGCACTTAGCCTTCCAATGCCCAGTCTCACCGCACTCAAGCATTGCCCTTCTCCTTGGCTTTTTCAAATGGCGGTAGAGCCCTTTGTATTGCTCCCACTCTTTTCTTTAGTCTTAGCATCTCTTGAATTCCACTTTTCCTTTTCATCTTCGATTAAGCGGTGGTTTTCTTTGAGGTGCGTACTAAAGATCGCTGCACCTTTGCCCATTTTTGCGTTCTTCCGTTACTAGATCCTCTTGCAATGAATCTAGAGTATAACTCTTATCATAAAGGATCGCTTTATAACGAAGTCATCAAAGACTTGGGCAAAGTGTTGAGGATCATATCGATTCGACTACGTCATCAATATATCCTCCAACCAATTCGAGCTCTCAGAAGAGATTAATCATTTGCTCTACATGGTTATGCATCGAATCGCTTTCCTTCATTGAACTTGACATTAATAATTTTGTCAAATTATGACAAGCGATTCTGTCCGACTCCTCATACAATTTCATAAGACTTAGCCATATCGTGGTGCATCTTCCATCTCTTGATCTTTGGAGTTGGGGACTCTCACATGGTGACCAAAGAAGGCACTTTGCCATTCTATTTGATTTGTCCCATTTCTCGTGCTCCTTGCGCTCCTCATCGATAGATGAATTGTCTAGAGGCTTGGGGATGGGTGTAGTGAGTACAAATAGATTTTCTTCATGATGAAGAACATTCTCAATGTTTCGTTTCCACTCGATAAAATTTAGACCGGATAAGGGTTTTGTGCGAGCATATTGATAATCTGTAAGAGACATATCTAAAAGAGCATACGATCGCACATAATTGTAACAATAATATTGTAACCTTTTGATAAAACAATTTTAATTGAAACCTCCAATCGCCCAAGGAATCCCACATGCAAGCCACGCGTGTGGGCGTTTACATGATCCCCTCGACTGGACTAAAATATACCTTTTAGTCGTTTAATTTCAATCCATGTCAACTTATCCTTATGACAAATGAAATTAACGATTGGACCTTACTAGACCACATCACTATCACAAGAAGGGACTTCGTGGGAAGTTGTACTTGAGGTGATGTCTAAGCAATGACCACATTTTTTAACAGCAGAAAACGAATTCTTAGAATTAGCATACTCACTAGGACCATACCGCTTCCAATTCAAATTCTTTTGTTATCTCATTTTATATCTATCTCTAGAGAACTTATGAAAATCGCACATGCAAGCCACGCGTGTGGACGTTTACACATGAAACTCCCACTTCTCAATAGATTTAAAATATTTTATTTAGAAATCTCATCTAACAAACTTATGATAAGCAGTGCAAGCAAGCCACCCGTGTGGGCGTTTACTCACAGTCGTATCACTTTGTTTAGAGATCAAAAGTGGAGGTCTTGACATTTTAATTAAAAATTAATTTGTCGGTTTGCTTGCTTAGTCTTTTGTTCAAAAGGTTTGTTCATGCGAGATCACGTAATCCTAGCATGCTTTTCTATAGAACTCAACATGTAAAACTTGCTCGTAATTCTAAATATATGAAAACGCGATAAACCTAGCATGCTTACTATGCGCACCCAATTACGAAAACACTTAAAGGTTTGTCGGCGTAATTTAAACATACATAGCATGCTATCATAATTTAAACATCCACGACATGCAATGAACGATAAAAATAAAATAAAAACGTTCATCGTGGCCCACTCGTGGAATCTGCACTTTTCTGCCTAATCTATTACATAGAATTGCAAAGTACAGATCTTTATAATCTTCGAAAACGGGCCTTGCGTGCACGGGCACGGACCGGATTCGAAAATGGGCCTCGCGTGCACGGGCACGGACCGGACTCGTCAAAACGAGATTGGTGGAAAACGGATGCCGGCTCGCCCGCCACGCGGGCGCGTCGCGGCGCCGCTGCACGCCGTGCGTTGCCGCCCGCACGCCGTGCGACCGTTTTCCCATCGTCTCGATCTGGGCCGCTGTCTTCATTTTACTTTTACGGATAAGATTTACGTAAAATAAATCTAATCTAACCACGGATTTTTTCGTGATGAAAAACCAAATCCGACAAAATAAAAACGAGCCACGATGAACGACAGATTCAACAATTAATATATTGCGCACGTAATAATCAAACGTGAATTAATCCAACAGAGCCAAGATACTGATCCCAGGCTCTGATACCAATTGTAGGGAAAACCATGTTTAGCCCTCTCCCGATGATCTATCTTGGATGTTTAATTCACCATATATTGATTATATTCCTAGCATGCACCTATATAATTAATTGCAACACTTTGGGGTTTTCTCGTGTTTACCTTTGAATCTGTCGAGGCGGAATGGATCAAGACTCGTGCTTTGACCTTCTGGACTGTATCCCGGTTACCCAATCTCCAACGCCGAGTGAGGACGATCTATGGAGAATGCTTCGGAAAATCACCCAATGCTCTTAAAATTCTCGAAAAATCCTCCCAACATTACTATGGGATGGACGAAAATTTGATGATGAATTATGAGGATTCACCTTGAATCTATCTCTTACCTTATATTTATAATGCACTACCTTAATCCCATAAGGAAATTACCATAATCCCATATGGAAATTACGATAATCCCATATGGAAATTATCATAATCCTTTATGGAAATTACCATAATCCCATATGGAAATTACCATAATCCTATATGGAAAGGATTATTACCATAATCCTATATGGAAAGGATCTATGCATATCCCATAAATATAATAATATCCTTATAGGATAAAGAGAATCAAATCCTTTCCATAAGAGCATGATGGTGGGCGATTTTCATGAGCTCACGGGCTGGATGGGCGGCCAGGATCAAATGCAAGGAATAAAGATGGGCCTCAAATAAATTAATTATCTTATGTTCACCCGTAACATAAATTAATTTATAAACATTTATTCATGCCACTAGAGAATAAATGCTTGACTTACCCTTTATTACCGAAGTTGAGTCGGGCTTGCACTTAGACATTCTGAATCCCGTATTTAAGATATCGAACGTCCATTAATTATTTATAGCATTACGATCGCTTAAAATAATTAATATCTTTAATTCCTTAAGTAGTATCACTCAACCTTATTATTGTACTTGAGCTAACTCAACCTGCAGGGTTTAGTACAATAAACCTTTTGAGCTCCTTAAGGGGACGTCATCATCCTTAACGGATACGGTGACTCGTCTGAGATAACTAGCATGACATACAAGCACCGCCACCACCCAAGATCACGGAGAATATTGGGTTAGAACATATAACCTCACCCATAACAAGTCAAAGTGATGGTCAACTCAACTCTAATATATCGAAGAACTCGTCTCACGAGATGATCCTTCACTACGGCCGATAGAAGACGTATCAAAGCATAAACAAGCAACTAAGTCAAGTCACTTCTTATCTATATGCAGCCTATACCGACAACTCATCCTCAAGTTGTCTCGGTTGTGAAACTTTTATATCTCATTAAGCTTGACCAATCATACGGACTTCGTGATCTTCTATACAATTGTATGATCTAACTTATATATGAGATAAGGGACACGATATATGCAATCAAGTATTCAATTCGGATAGGAGATTGTAATAGTGGTAACAGGAAACATTGTATACAAGCTCAACCAAAACTGCTTTCAGTATACAAATCCAACAAATTTCACACAAGGTATACTTCATTTCTTCAATTCTTCTTAGATTTACGCTTTATAACATGAATTGAAGGTTTTACCATTTATTACTTCTTGTTATGGAATATTGAAAATTTGAGGATGTAGAACCTATATTGCTAGATTTACATTTTTTTGAGCATGAATCTTACAATGTTAGGTGTAATGGTGTTAATTACCATGTATAATGGAAATAATTGACCTACATTGTTGATTTGGGGGTTCAAAATTCTCGAACCCTGGCTGTCAGTCGTGACTCGTGACCAAGCTCGTGAGCCTAGCCGTGAGCTTCTGTGCAGGTGCGGGTTATTGCCTAGCGACCACCCTCACGATCGTGAGGGTGGCCTCGAGATAATCTCAGAATCGTGTTTTCACGTGTTTTGAGCTACTTTGTGCGTTTTTCTCCCTTGTTATGCCTTATAAGAACATATGTTAGTATGGGGGGAGGAATTTTTCTAATTTCAAGTTTGGGGGAGCTATATATATTGATATGGGTTGACGTTTACGTTGAATCTTTTAATAAGTACATGAACTAACTTTGAAATATTTTAGGTACATTATGTCGCATACATCCGAAAGTAAGCGCAAGGGCAAGGAGGTTGTTTCATCGTCTCACGACGAACCACATGATGAGTTCCACCCCGAGACTTTTGGGGTGTGACTGCCAAATCCTTCGTCAAGGGACCGTTGGAGGAGGTTGGTGCAGCTGAAGCACCGACACTCGAGATTTATGTGCATCGACACTTGCCAAGAGATGGGGATAGCCAACGATGTCACGTGGCTAGCCGAGAGGGCCGATCTGTACTCTATCATCACGACAAACTATTTGACGTACCGGACCCTAACACTAGAGTTTCTATCGACCGTACATGTCCACAAGATGAAAGGGTCTCCATATTACATTACATTCCAGTTGGAAAACGAGCCACGACGGCTCTCAGTTGATGAATTAAACGCTATCATCGATGGCGTCCCCGATGACAAATACATCGAAGATTTAGAGAACTCAGCTCAGCAGATGTGGTCGTTGTTTATGGACACAGCAGCGGAGCAGACCCCGTACTATGAAGCCTCAAGGGCAAAGATAAGTTCGATACGGAATCCCGTGATCCGCTACTTCCATCGCCTTCTCACCTTCACCATACATGCCCGCACCAACACCGGCACAGTCCTCTCCCAGGACATGAGTCTCCTGATTGGTGCTACGACAAGACAGAAGATGCACGCCGGCATGTTCCTCGCCCAACATTTCCAAATGCAATCAGAGGTTTTGGGGAATGCGAGGATATGCATAGGGGGATTCGTTACCCTATTGCCGACTATTTCGGGGTGACAATTCGTGAGAATCCTATCTCTTAGGATATTTTCCTGGACAAGCCATATCTTTACGTCCAGACGTTCTTGAAGAGACACCCCAGCCGTCACCTCTAGCTGCTCTACGACAAGAATGGCCAATCCATATTTTGCATGCCCAACACAGATCTCACCAGATTAAGCTGAATTGGGTAGCTGGATGCCAATTGGAACATGTGCTCACATTTTCACTACGAATGGGCTCAGCGCTTAAATGCGCAAGGCGAGGTCGAGGAAGAGCAGCAAGAAGAGGAAGCAGAACAGGCGGAGACGCCGAGACAGGCGGTGCGTTGCACCCACCACCCACCCAAGGCGATCCCGGGATTTATGAGTGTTTGGATCGCATAGATGGTCGTCTAGACCACATCGACGGGAGCCTAACCTCCATGATGGCCCAACAGCAGGCCCTCCTCGCCCAACACCAGATGCATCAAGAACACCAACGTCAAATGATGGAGATGATGCAGCGGTGGGATCAGTGGCGAGGATTCTATCCGCCGCCGGAGTAGCGCGGCATATGAGGTAAGGTCTCTACTAGTCACTATTTTATGCAAACCTTATTGCCTCCATTTCACACTTCTCACAATAAGTTTGGGGGAGTGGAAGAGTGTAGTTGGTTGAGAGTCCTTTTTATGTTTTCGCTTTATTTTCGTAAGTTTTTATATTTTGGGGCTTTTGTCGTGTCTTTTGTTTTCGTTGTTGTGTCTGTCGATCAACGAGTTTAAGTGAAATGTGTTAATCCATGTGGCCAATGATGATAGAAATTTTCTGAAAAATATGTTGATAGTGCACATGATATGTTAGAAAATGACACATGGATGACTTGAGAATGCTTAGCTTGTTGTTTTTCACCATTTACTTAAACCGTGAGACTTGAGCTTCACTGTATAAACATCTTGTTACAGTTTCTTTTAAATGTGTGATATCGTGCATGTAATTGTCTTCTAGAACTTGCCGTATTTTCTGTGTCGAGGCTGCAATATGTGTTTCGAATATGGAAAGGATAAAAGGTCATCTTTGTTAACCACGTTTTCACCCATACACTAACCCTTATATACCATTGGTCACCTACTTTGAACCTTTATTAGACCTTGTTATTTCGTTAGCCGGATGATGGAGGTGAGGATGGATATGGGAATCTAAGGGGGTAATTTTAATTTGATGAATTAAGTTGGGATAAAAGATAGAGAGGTACCTGTGTTGAAAAGAATGGTACCTCTGTGAAAAAGAATGAACCCTATAAGTTCAAGTACAAAGAAAATAAAAAGAAAAAATTTCATGAGCATAAAGGGATTTACTAATCAAAGAGAGGTATTTTAAGTTGCATAAACGTTGATTTAGCACTTTGGAAAGAAAAGGGGAAATGGACAAAGTCCATATGAGTTGAATGTATAAATGAGGGTGCTTGGAGTCAAGTTTGAGTCACTTAGCCATATATCACCCTGCCTTAACCAATGTGCCTACATTACAACCTATGAAAAGACCTTTTTGATCCTAATTTGAATGAATTTGATGTGGTGGAGATATTAGAGAAACGGCAAGCTTATGGTAAGATTTTACATTGCATTGATCTTTGAATATATACGTCCTTAATTTTCTTATGAGTTTGAGTGTACTCTATATTATGCACATGCCTTTGTGAGGGTTGAATGGAATGAGATTTTGCTTTCAATTGTTTTACATTGTCGAGTTGACTAATGTCGTCATGTGCGCTAGTGATTTCGAACTTTGAAAGATTTTTGAGGCTTGTTATGGTTTTCACCTTTGCTGACGCTCGTTGATCTTTTGTCGTGTATTTCTTTCTTTTTGTTTTTGTTTTTGTTTGAGGACAAACAATGCTTCAAGTTTGGAGGTTTGATAAACACGCTTTTTACTCGTTTATTGTTGATATTTTAAGATGAATTTAGATCTATTAAGTGTGTTTATATATTGGATCTTAATGCTTTTAACTATTTTTGGAAGATACTGCTCTTGGGTTCCTCTTTGGTGTTTTGTAGGCCTATAAGATGATAATCGAAGCATGTAGCGAAGCACGAACCAAAGACGGAAAGAATCAGGGCCTAGCGGGCACCCTAGCAGCCACCAGCCCGGCCGCGAATGCATGCGGAATCATTCTGCCCAGAACTAGCGACCGACCTCGCGACCGCGAGGCCGGCCGCTAGGCAAAACACCGCGACCGCGAGCCCTGCCCGTGAGTATCTCCGAAAAAGCTTCTGCCCGATTTCTCACGACCGAGCTAGCGACCGCAAGCTCGGCCATAAGCACAAGATAAGCGGCGAACCCAACAAGAAGCTCATCAAGAAAGCGTTACGCGATTTTCGCGACCAGCTAGTGACCGCGAGGCGAGGCAGCTGGACGAAAAATTAGTGTTTCGCCTACGCCTATATATATACCAATGCATTGCTCTCGCGCCTCCAACTCTCTCCAGCACTTTTTTTCATCAGTTTTCTCTAGTTTTTCATATATTTTCACTCTAGCTTTCATTTAGATTCATCTAGACTTTAGATTTTCATTGTTCTACTTTTATTCTACACATTGTTATCGCTTTGGAACGATTTCGTCCAAACGAATTCCGTATTTTTCCCGTTTTCCGATGAGGTTGAGATACGAACCCAACGATTGTTCTTCAGATACCACATACGGGTTTTATCTATATAATTTCTATTTCTATGATTAATTCATATTTTATTTCGATTATTAATCCCACACTGCACCAAATAATCCATAAACTTGCAACTGAGGTATTCGCCACCGCGATCAGATCGCAATGACTTGATACTCTTACCTAGCTTCGTATCCACTTCCGCCTTAAATTCTTTGAATTTCTCAAAGCATTCAGACATGCGGAGAAGCATGTATACGTATCCGTACATTGTGGAATAGTCAATGAAAGTGATAAAATACTTGTACCCTCCACGAGCTTGTGTGGACATTAATGTCAACTTATCATTATAATAAATGAAATCTACCTTTTAATAGTTTAATTTCATTCCATGTCAACTTATCTTTATAACAAATGAAATATACCTTTACACATGAATCCCTCGACCAGACTAAAATATACCTTTTAGTAGTTTAATTTCAATCCATGTCAACTTATCCTTATAACAAATGAAATTAATGATTGGACCTTACTATACCGCATCAGTATCACAAGAAGGAACTTCGCGGGAAGTTATACTTGAGGTGATGTCTAAGCAATGACTACAATTTTGACAGCGAAAAATGAATTCTTAGAATTGGCATACTCACTCGGACCATACCGCATCTAATTCAAATTCTTTTGTCATCTCATTTTAAATCTATCGCTAGAGAGCTTATGAAAATCGCACATGCAAGCCACGCATGTGGACGTTTACATGAAACTCCCACTTCTCAATAGATTAAAATGTTTTATTTAGAAATCTCATCTAACAAACCTATAATAAATAGTGCAAGCAAGCCACTCGTGTGGACGTTTACTCACAGTGCGTACCACTATGTTTAGAGATCGAAAAGTGGAGATCTTGACATCTTTAATTTTTAAAATTAATATGTCGGGTTTCTTGCTTAGTCTTTTGTTTCAAAATGTTTTTCCATGAAGGTCACGTAATCCTAGCATGCTTTCTATAGAACTCAACATGTACAACATGCTCGCAGAATTCTAAAACATGCTTCAGAACGCGATAAACCTAGCATGCTTGCTATACGCATGAAATCACGAAAACATATCACATGTCTATCTACGTAATTAAACATACATAGCATGCTACTGCATAATTTAAACTTCTGCGACATGCTTTGAACGATAAAAATAAAATAAAATTCGTTCATCGCGGCCCACTCGTGGATCCTATACTTCCCTGCCTAATTTATTACATAAATTTGCAAAGTACAGATCTTCAAAATCTCAAAATAGGTCTCGCGTGCACGGGCACGGATCGGACTCGTCAAAACTGGATTTGGGTCGAAAATTAAAAAATGGGCTAAAACAGTGAATCGGGTCGGTCGAGTCGAAAAAATGGATCCGGGTCAAAAAACGGGTATGGGCCGAAAATGGACTGGTCCGCAAATGGGTCGGGTTGTCCAAAGATGGGCCAGGTTGCACGCTAGGGCACAGCCCACAACGTGCCCAGCCACCCCGTCGTCCATCATCTCATGTCGAGCCTTCGCGTATCACCCAACATCTGTCGATATCCACCCGCAAACTATCGAGACAGCATATCGAGCATCGACATCGTTAGGGACTACTACCGAATAACATGTGCCATGCGACGAGATACCGAGCATCGATCCACATCGCGCATGGTGTCGCCCAGCCTACCCACCGAGCTCGCCCGTCTACCGAGGATCCTACCGAGATCTACCGAGACTTCGCACACCGAGCGCTACACACGTTGCGTATGATGTCGCCCGCGTGTCATGCAGTCTCGCACAGCGACATCCGCCTAGTAGTCGAGATCGTCGAGCGTTACTGCGTTCGCATGCCATCTGCCGCTCGACCGCCGGCCGCCGCACTGCAAGCAATTGCCGAGCGATGTGTTGCGAGCACCGATCAAGCTCTAGCGTGTCGTCGCCTGTATGCCCTCCGCTGTACGTCCGACTTTCGATAAGCCTTCCATCGCACCGTGCGATGGGACTCCATCGGCTGTCTCATTCTTCGTGTTATTCGTTTTTGTTCTTCTTTTTACATATTAGATTTACAAAAATAAATCCTAATCTAACCATGGAATTTCTCGTGGTGAAAAACGAAATCCGATAAAAAATCAAAAACAAAAAATAATTAATTAATTGCACACATAATAATCAAACGTGAATTAATCCAATAGAGCAAATATACTGATCCCAGGCTCTGATACCAATTGTAGGGAAATCTAATTTTAACCCTTTACCGAGGATCTATCTTGAATGTTTAATTCGTCATATATTTATTATACCTAGCATGCACCTATATAATTAATTGCAAAACGTTGGTGTTTTCTTGTGTTTACCTGCGAATTTGTTGGACGAAAAAGAGGATCAAAACTCGTGATTTGATCTTCTCGACTGTATCTCGTTTGCCAAAACTCCAATGCTGAGGGAGAGCAATCAATGGAGAATACTGTAAATTTTGCCTTCTTCCACACTACAAGATTTTCAAGAATCTCAACTATAGGAATAGTGTACTTCTATTTTCCCTTACCTTTTATTTATACTGCAACCCTAGAAACCTATTAGGATAGGATCTCCGCATATCTAATAAATATAATCATATCTTCTCAGATAATAGAGAATCAGAACAGAGTCCCAGTGGGACTCTCCTATATGGTAGACGAAATCTTCAACAGCTACATGCTTTGATGGACCAGCGGGGATCAAATGCAAGGAATAAAGATGGGCCTCAAATGAATTAATTATCTTATGTTCAACCTAGAACATAAATTAATTCATAAACATTTATTCATACCACCAGAGAATAAATGTTGACTTACCCCTTTATTTTCGAAGTTGAGTCGGGCTTGCACTTAGACTTCACGAATCACCGTATTTAAGATATCGCACGTCTATTAATTATTTATGGCGTTCTGACTGCTTAAAATAATTAATCTATTTAATTCCTTAAGTAGTACCACCCAACCTTATTATTGTACTTGAGATAACTCAACCTGCAGGGTTTAGTACAATAAATATTTTGAGTTCCTTAAGGGGCGTCATCATCCTAAATGTATACGGTGACTCGATATAGGTAACTAGCATGATATACAAGCACTGCCACCACCCAAGATGCGGAGAATATTGGGTTATCTTATGTAACCCTCACCCATAACAAGTCAAAGTGATGGTCAGCAACTCATACTCACCTAAAACCTTATCGAGGTTTAGATCAACGTAAAGTCACCGAGATCTAGGTTCTTTATGATGGTCACATAGAAGAACTCATCTCATTATGATCCATCAATAAGTCAGAGACGTACCGGTATAGACAAGCAACCAAGTCAAGTCACTTCTTTTCTATACTGCAGCCTATACCGACAACTCGTCCTCAAGTTTTCTCAGATGTGATCCTTTTTATATCTCATTAAGCTTAACCAACCATACAGACTTCTGTGATCTTCTACACACTATATGATCTAACTTATATATGAGATAAATGGACATATATGTGCAATCAAGTAAACAATTCAGATAGGAGATTGTAATAGTGGTAGCTGGAAACATTGTATACAAGCTCAACCAAACTGCTTCCTGTATACAAATCCAACACGCACGCGCTCCACATGCCTAGACTACCCGCTCGCTGGAGCCGCGCAACTCTGTTGAACTGTCCGCACGCTTGGCCACGCACTATGTTACTGCTGGCGTGCCTCCTATTACGTTGTGCAATGGGACTCTATCGTCTCATCTCGTTCTTCATGTTCTTCATCTTCGTACTTCATTTTCACATATATAATTTATAGAAAAATAAATTCTAATCTAACCATGGATTTTATCGTGGTGAAAAACGATTCCTACCAAAAAATAAAATACTTTGGCCACGATGAATGACGGATCCGCAATTAATTATAATACCCGTGATAATCAAAGTGAATTAATCCAACAGGGCCTAGATACTGATCCGAAACTCTGATATCAATTGTAGGGAAATTTTAGGTTACTCGTGCTCCCGAGGATCTATCTTGGATGTTTAATTCACCAGACATTGATTATTTTCCTAGTGTGCTTCTATATAATTAATTGCAACACATAGGTGTTTTCTTGTGTTTACCTGTGAATTTTTGAGGCAGTAGATCAATCACGGACCCCAGCTTTGATATTCTGGACTGTTTCTCGGATGTCTATTCTCCAATACTGAGTGAGAGCAATCTATGGTGAATACATGAAAATTTTGCCTCCTATGTAGATCTTGTAATTTTCGAAAATCACACTGTGGCATAGGATCATCTGATTTTGTTTTACCTTGTATTTATAATGCTTTCTCTAGAATCCTATTTAGATAGGACTCTTACGTATCTAATAAATACAATAATTATCTCTAATCCCTGAACATAATTCTTATCTAGAATAATTATTTCTTGATATATAATAATATCATATAATATCTATCTAGATATAGGAGATGTATTAAAATAATATATAAATCAGAACAAAACCCAGTGGGACTCTATATAAGGTGGACAAAAATTAGCAGCTCCAAGCCTTGATGGGCCAACCTAGGAATCAAATACAAGGAATAAAGATGGGCCTAAAATAAATAAATTATCTTATATTCAGCCCAAAACATAAATCAATTCATAAATACTTATTCATTCCACTAGAGAATAAATCATGACTTACCCCTTTATTACAAAAATTGAGTCGGACTTGTACTTAGACTTACGAATCCCCGTATTTAAGATGTCACACGTTCAATAATTATTTATAGAACTCTGACTGCTTAAAATAATTAATCTCTTTAATTCATAAGTAGTACCACTCAACCTTGTTATTGTACTTGAGCTAACTCAACCTGCAGAGTTTAGTACAATAAAGTTTTTGAGCTCGTTACGGGGACGTCATCATCCTAAACGGATATAGTGACTTGATATAGGTAACTAACATGGCATACAAGCACTGCTACCACCCAAGATGTGAAGAATCTTGGGTTATCATATGTAAACCTCACCCATAACAAGTCAAAGTGATGGTCCGTAATTCATACTCACCTAAAACCTTATCGAGTTTTAGGTCAACGTAAAGTCACCGAGATCTAGATTCTTCACGACGGTCAGATAGAAGAACTCATCTCACTGTGATCAATCAATACGTCAAAACGTACCAGCATAGATAAGCAACCAAGTCAAGTTACTTCTTATGTATACTGTAGCCTATACCGATAACTCGTCTTCAAGTTGTCTCAGTTATGATCATTTTTATATCTTAACTAGCTTAACCAATCATACAGACTTATGTGATCTTCTACACAATGTATGATCTAACTTTTGTGTGAGATAATGGGACAACATATGCAATCAAGTAAATAATTCAGATTGGAGATTGTTAAAATGATACATTGTATACATGTTCAATCATTCTGCTTTCAGTGTACAAATCCAATAGGTGAGGAATGAACGGCCTAAAGATGCTGAACATTGAAGGGAATGGTGCAGCAAATCCAAGGCCGTTAATTAAAGAGTAGGGACGTCTCATGAGCAACCGCCTCTCTACATTGTGCTATCTACTATCAACCAGAACTCTGTAATCAAGCCTTGATTTATTCATGTTCTCCCCAAGTTTGGAGATATGCCTGGAGAGGGTGCACATAAACATCTTGTTGAATTTCATTTAGTGTGTTCTACTTTACGCCCACTAGGATTTACCAATGATAATCTGAGATTGCTGACATTTTCTCATACTTTGTAGGGCAGGGCTAGAGACAGGCTATTCGATCTTTCTCCTGGTTCAGTGCAAACATGGAGCCAACTTCTTACATAAATTCTTTCCAAAATTAAGAGTTACAAATTTACGAATGACTATTAGTAGCATTAACAAAAAATTTGAGAGAGTTTGGCAGATTATTTAGAACTATTCCAGCAATTGTGTCGCAAGTTTCCTGACCACGGATTTTTTGATTATCAATTTCTCACTAACTATTTTTACCATGGTATGTCTTCTTTTGATAGGAAAATTTTCGATGCTGCTTGCGATGGATCATTTACAAATAAGACGTTGGACGATGCCAAACGGCTCCTAATCGACATAGACTCGAATGGCCAAAAATATGAAGATTGTTTAGTATTATTTTTTCTTATTCTTCATATGTTTATGTGTTTCATTTCCCGTGATTTATTCTATTTCTATCGTTGTTTTGATTAGTATTTATCAATTCAAATTTATTTGGTTTGTTTTGAAGTTTCGTAGAAAATGGCATTAAATGGGATGAAATCACTCTGACAACGATGCATGTGAAAATTATTTTATGCTTAAGAGCATCTTGATAGGAGTCTGTAGGCGCAAACGGATTGCAATTCGGAGTTTGGACAAGGGAGAATGAAGCGAAACAATAAAGTCGTGCACACACTTGCGTGTGCAACCTAGCGGCAGCGCACTTCATCTCACCCCGCATGCCCAACGTTCATGCAAATCCCCTCTCCAGTGCCCACGTGGCTTCCACGCCTGCTTCACCACGAGCACCCTGTAATATCCCGCAGTTTTAAACGCTTAATTACGATAATATAAATCGTAATTAGGATTTTAGCGTCGATAACTAAAATCTTAATTAGTCAACGCTCGACTTTGACTATGCAAATTAATAATTTCTGCGTGATATTCACTGACGCTTAGTGAATTAAGGAATACAACTTATGTTATTCCTTCCAACGTATAATTCTAACACCGATAAAATTCGACGTTTAAGTCTTACGATATTTTCTAAGCATCGAGGCTTAGAATTCGAATTCCCTATTATTATAGAAGTGAATAAAGTGATTCTAATTCGTTTACAAACGTTTTAGAGAAGAATCAACTATTAACGTTTTGAGACGTTTCAAACGTCTACGTTTTGAGATAATTCGATAACTTGGCCAAACGATCAGGGAATTATAAAATTCAAATTCCTATGATTATTTTATGATATAAGAGCATTATTTATCATTAAAATAATGCTATAGAATTACGGAATTAAAAGTATCAATATTTAGGGTTTCGAAAACCCTAATTTTTAAAAATTAGGATTTTGTGATATAAAATTTGTTCGAAATATTTTCCTATGATTTAAATCATCATTTATGATTATAATGTATCTCATAACTATGTGTTAGCTATTTATTACATGAAAATAAAATATTTAGTATATTAAACCTAATTTTCGAAAATGTGGTTTCTAAGTGTGAAATTAATTTTAATCCCTATCCAATTGATGATGTATCACATTTATTATATTAATATGATATTATTATGGATAACATGAGTTGTATAGAAACTTGCACAAGTGGGAGGCCACTTGTGCCATAAAGGGCCGAAAATTTCATTAATTCTAGGTGATAAAATTTTGTTATGCAATATTTGAAATTGTGTGAAGATAAGATATGATCTTATCACATTAATAGGTGTAAAGTAGAGGTGGTATCCAAGTTAAACAAGTAACCATGGCCCTTGGAAGCTAGTGGCCGAAAATTTAGTGAATTAGGTGTGATTTTATGTGATTTAATTAATAAATATCATGCTATAATTAATGCTATGTCATTATTATGTTCATAAGATATTTTTATAAGATAAGGTAGAATAGGTATTCAATTTGAACAAGTAACTATAATCCTTGTCTTGTAGTAGTTGCAAAGTTTGAAAATTAGTGTGAACAAATGTGAATATAAAATAAAGTCTTAGTGTATAATTTTGACTATTCAAATGTGACATTATCTTATAATTATATTAAAATATATAATATAGAAAATAAAATAAACAAATGAATGTACATTAATATTGTAGTTGTCGTGTATTTCAAACAAAAGGATTAAATAAAATATTTGAGCATTAATGATTATGAGAAAGAGTATTATTATCAAGATAAAAAGAAAAATCTTCTTCAATCTACTTGTGAGTGCCGTGCATATTAGTATAAAAGGAATGAATTTTTTTTATTCATTTCATGGAGTTGCCGTAAGCTTCATCAAGAAGAAATGAAAAGGATTTTGTTTTTAGCAATCACCAAGTGGAACAAATAATGTGATAAGGTTCCACATTAATGAATAACATGAAAGAAATAAAATTTTTGTCTTTAAGCATATCAAGTTGAATGAAATTTTTTACAAATTATCTCAAGTGGATTAATTGATATTTTATGTGTAATAATAAAGATACAAGTGGCTTAGCTCTATAAATATAAGATGAGCTCTACCATCCCTCATTTTAGACACCTTAATTTCGAAAAGTAGGGAGAAAAATTAAGAGAGAGAGAGTTCATCAATTCTATCCCAAACCTTAGACAAGTAAACGTTGCCGATCAAAATCGACACCGATTAAAAGGTTAAAAATCTTCCGACCTTCGTATACATGCTAGAATTTTTAAGTTTCGTCCGTTAAGTTTTAAGTTATGTGCTTAGTTCATTTATGATATTTTCAAAAATTTCATATCATATGCTAAGATGTTTAGATATCATGTTTATACTATGTTATTAAGCATGTATTATAATTATATCACAAAATTAAGCATGGTATTAAAAATTTCATGTGGACCGAAAACATAGGAGTGCCATATGTTGATGATTTTGATTTTTAATTGTTGATTTGAGCATGAAATAATAATCTAGGGTATTAATTATGCTTATATGAATTTATGTAGAATTTTTGGAAAACTTTAGTACCTAAGTTCAAGAATTCAAAATTATAACATATGACATTATATTGAGATATGACCCATATTTAAGTGTTATCACATCATATTGATGATGTAGATTCATAATATATGGTTGTGTGAATTTATTGAAATTTATAAAAATTATTTGGACCTAAGTCAAAAATTTCGAATATGACTTAGGTAAATTAAATTAAATAGTTCATAATAAATAAAAATTATGTTATAATAAGGATAGTTAAGGGTGATTAAGTGTTATGTGAATTTATTAGAATTTTTGAAAAATGTTTAGTTGGTTAAATGTGATCGAAAACTATACCCTATGTATATTAATGTTATAAATTTATTTTATCAAGTACAATTACATAATATGATCTAAAATAATGTTTTAGACATAGTTTGATTTTATGGAAATTTTTAGAACAAGAATTGCACATAAAATGATAGAATTTCATAAGAAATCGAAAAAGTCAAAATGTTGACTTTGAGTTGATTAAAGTCAAAATTGTTGACTAAATGTTGACTAAGTCAAAATAGTTGACCAAAAACGTTGACCAAGGTCAAAGGGCACGTAATTCAATAATATGTGATCTATGTGACGTAATACGTTTAATAACAATGTAACTTACGTTACGTAAGTACATTAAAATGTACATTATGTACTAAAAAGATAGAATATCCCTTATAAGTTGAGAAAATTCATAATCGACATCAATCGAATAAGAAACGTTAAAATAAGTCCGGCGTTAGCCTTATTTGATGCGTAGAAAGTTATAGACTATGTTCGTCTCTATCGAACGTGACCAATATACTAAAATAATTCTTACGTTAAGGTGATACGTGGACTTGAGCATTCGACGTAGAAAGGAAACCGTAGTAGAAAGACCTTTGTATACGAGGTGGGCTTTATTCGAAAACCCTTTTATTTACTTTGCTTTCTGCAAAATGAAAAGTATTTATTTACAGTACTTCTGTTGAGAAATGATGAAATGATTACCTGCCCAAAGTGTTTATGTTTTATGTATGGATCCTATCATGTGTTCAAGCTGACTATGAAAGTATATGTGTTGTTGGTTCGCATGGTGACTTGATTCTCGGGTAGCTCCCAACCGATGAGAAAATCGATATCGGACCCTATGTCGGATCACGAATTCACAGCTGGGGTTACATGCACAGTAAGGTATTGTGTGTCGAAAGGACGATTCTCGATCGGTCATCGCTGCGCCGTAGGAGGTGGCCACCTCTACGGTGCGAGATGAGTTTATGAGATGATGATGTGATATGAGATATGTGAATGATATGGATCATAAAAGAGAAAATGCTCGGCGAGCGATGTTTTGAGAAATGAGAAAATGTTTTAGTAAGCCAAGGCATTTTCAATTAAAACCCTGTGTCTTACTTATGGGCGGTGTAATTTAAAGAAAATGTTTTGTGATAAGTCCACTGGGTGCATTATTTGTACTCGACCGCATGTTTGTTTTAGATGTGCGAGTTGAGGCGATGGATGGAATGGGCGGTGTTGGCGATCGGGTCTTTTGTCACCGATAGTTAAACCTTGGATACGCATCGTCGTATGTGTATTCCACATGTTTTCATTGCTAGATTATGAAGTCATATGTATGTTATGTCTTGGTCAAACCTCAAACACTTGAAGCTTTAGAAAATATTCTCAATATCGTCATACCATTCGGTGTTCCTTGTCATTATTCTTTACTTAATCCCGTGTTAATTAACAGTCCCTGCTAATCCGTAATTTCGGTTGGCGGGCTGTTACAAAGTGGTATCAGAGCAATTCGTTCCTTAAACCCAAAATTCCTTTCAAAGTTGAGTCTAGATTGAGTCACTAGACTTCTAGAGATCAGCTGACTATGTTGACACTCCATCACATCAAGCTCAACCGGAAAGAGGTAAATGACTTTCTTACAGTTTTGAGAATGAGAATGAAGTTTGAAAGTGAGATTTATTAAAGTGAAATAAATTTTTCAAGAAAATGAAAATTTTGAAATAAAGAGATTCAAGAATATGCGGTATGGGACCGCATATTGAGGAAACTTCATGATTCCAAGAATATGCGGTATGGATGCATATTCATGGAAGACAAGGATTTGGTATGTGAAAAGAAAATGATTTTCTCGGTTTAGGAAATGAACGAGTTTGAAAGAAAATGCCCTTTTTCAAAACTTTGAAATGAAAAGTTTGACATGGAAAATGATTTTTCCAAAGAGATGAAAGTTATGGGAATTGTTGACAGTGAAAGTTGTTGGTTCGCTACCAACGTATGATGATGTTAAAATGAGTTGATAGTTGTTGGTTCATTACCACTATATTTTTGATGATATGATGATATTGAAAGATGTTGGTTCGCTACCAACATATGATGATGTTATATAAGAAAGTGTTGATATAGATATGTCAAAAGTGAAATCTTTGAATTCGTGAAATTCAATGAGCATGATTATTATGAAAGAGTTATGTTATGAATGTTTGCAGTTCTGAAATTTCCAGTTATTTTGATGATGGGTATGTTATCCCAAAGAACATAGACTATTTAAGTCGCATGATCCCTTTTTGCGAAAGAACATAGAAAAGAACTATGAGAATTTTAGTCTGTCATGAGACAGAAACGAGATCGAAATAATAATCTTGAGCTAAATGACGAGAACATAGAGCAGAAAGTCAAAGAGCAAAGACGAGAATGATAATTTAGAGATAATGAATGTCGCTATACTACAGTGACATGAGTGTAGTCTTTGTTTGGATGTTCACGTATGAAGAAAATCCAAATTGACTATGACTTTCTCGTTAGAAGCGAAATAAGAATGTGATCGAGAAGCAGTTGATCACGATCTTGCGGCGATATAGAGAGAGAAATCTACGATTATAACAGAATCTTAGAATCTACTAGAAAACAAGATTCCCAATAGTTCAAGAAAACTAGAGCATATGTGTATATAAGAACCTTTGATGACAACTAAAATGAGTTGTATAAGGTTTGAATCTTATTCATAGCCCAAATTACATCATTGAGTTTAACTCATGATCTAGTTCAATGGGGATATCGTTTGAGTTCTCACTCCTTGTGAAAGAAGTTCTGATCGATGAAAATTTCATAAAGCGTTCTTTTGAAACCAAACCTTCATGTATTGAGAAAGTATTTGTGATGGGCACCGCCACCTCATATGACCAAAGAAATCTCGGTAGTTGTTATTCGGTCTTGGATCCTATCTCCCAATTATTGATTCGAAAGAGCATATTGTTTCAAAACCTCGAGTTGTTATCTTGAATTGTGAAACCATATCTCTTGCAAATTCTCTTCAATTCTTGAAACCAATAAGTATGACATAGGTTGACGTATCTTGTCACCTAAATGTTTTAGATCGAAGAAAGTGATAGACATCAAGAGATGATGTAAAGAAGTTCTCGATGAGGCGAGATATATTTTATGATACACATGGGTGGATCGATCGATGGGCTTTCCGGTATTGATGACAACAAAGTCATACCTCCACGTGAGTATATCATGACTAAGTTATGAACGAGATATTCTTTGGCATTTAGTGCTGGAATAGAAGTAAAGAAAAGTATATGATATCCTTGGGATATACCCTCCTCTTATTATGTCATAATAAGAAAGAATCCAACTTATCTTCAATATAGTTGATTGTCCCTAAGACCTCGATAGTAGGTCGGACGTGTTTAAAGTATAAAGATGAATAAGACTAAGTTGATGAATATATAGGAAGAATAGTATCTCAGTATCAAGTTTTCCGCTTTATCCATAAATCGATAAAGATTATGTTTAAGTAGAATCGTTCCCAAGTATTTGAGACTTTGGTTAAACCAAAGATAGTGTGATCAATGGATCAAATAACGAGATATGTGAACAGCCAGGCTATTCCTAGTGTTTAAACCAAGAATGGGGGAGAAGATACCCCGAAGTTGAGACTTGGCAATAGAATATTGGTACTTGAATTTAAGTTATAGTGTACAAACGCACTACCTTACCGCATAGATTAGAATGATGATGGTTTAAATCCTAAAAGTAAGGACTAAAGTATAACGAAGTAATATAACTTTCGGATATCATACTCGAAAAAGGGAAGAGTTAAGAGTAGTCGAGAAAATTTCGACTATACGTTATGAGATAGTAAACAAGGGATAAGTTTTACAAACAGTTTGATTCGATGAGTAAAGTAAATTCTTTGAAGGAAAGAAGTAGATTGAGAAGTAGATTTGCTATTTGAGATGAAACCGTCATACACTAAATATATAACGATGGAATGCTTATCTTATGCGAAATTTAGTAATTATTAAGCAAGACAAGTGTTAAAGGCGATGCGAAGGAAATACGTTCAGTTTAAGCGAAAGGGATTCATGAGGAAGGACCTTAAGGTGAATCTAATTGGAAGGTTATTCCTCATACTTGTCAAATGACCAATAAAGTGAAATATTGGGTACCTCGGCATTGAAATGAAGTAAACATAGAATGTCGAGAAGATAGTAAAGATAGATATGGCGTCAAGGCAAAAGTATGATGCGTTCTCAACGAACAAGGGACTTTAATTTATGCGAAACCACTTAGTCGAACCGATGAAGATTAAGGAAATGGCGTATATCCAAAAGGATATTACATTATGATAGCATAGTAACTGCTAATATAGGGATTCTTCTTGAAAGGATTTTAAAAGAAAGAATATATGGAAGATATATTCTTAAGAGCGATAAAGAAGAAAGGAAGCTGAATCATTCATACTAGTTAGAAAGTATGATAATGATGGAACGAATAAAACCAGGAAAGCTTAGTAGGTACGAGAAAACTTCTTAGTATACCTAAACTACTTTTGTTCGAAACAAGTGCATCACATTCTGTTATCACGAGATTAGTAATGCGTGGACACGTTAGAACTCAAATCAGAATAAGAGAATCAAAGGATGAGGATTTCTTTACTTAAAAGAAGGATCATGGTCGCCACACGTATTTACTCGAACTTAGAATTGAACCTAGAATCACTTAAGACTTTAGTAAGGAACTTGAACATAACACCTTCTCGAGACGTAGAGATAATCCTAAAAATGGATTGGTTAGTCGAAAACCCTTCCACAATCCTCTGCGAGGAGAGAGAAATTTTTGTCAAATTTCTGCAGACAAGAAGCTACGAATTTCTATGAAATCTACATGGGGAGAAAATTCCGACCATATCCGCACTACAAACAAGGAGAATAATAAACAAGAAGGGATGTCGAGCATCCCCTATTTATCTAAGCAGAGAATAAAAAGCGGAAATGAAGGTCGAGGATGTGGAAATTGTTCAAGAATTTTCTAGACTTTTCCAACAACTTACCAAGACTTACCCCTAATAGGCAGTCAGAGTTTCACTGCCAACTTAGAACAATGATTAACTTATGATAAAAGCACCCTTATCAAATGGCTTCAAGGAACTGGAGGAAACTAAAGTTTCAGATTCAATAGTTGTAGGATCTAAAACTTATTGGACCTAGTGTATCACTATAGTAAACCTCAGCTTATTTGTCAAAAAGGAAGATAGTTCTCTGAGAAAATGCATTGATTATCAAGAATTAAATAAACCATCACTTAAGAACAAATATCCACTACCAAGGATAGACGGATTATTCAGTTGGAGGAACGAGAGTGTTCTAAATAATTGATCTTAAATTGAATTATTATCAACCTAAGGTACAAGCTGTCAATGTACCCAAAATGGCTTTCCGAACAAGTTATGGCTACTATGAGTTTATAGTTATACCGTTCGGACTAACAAATGTACCAGCCATATTCATAAGCCTCAAAAAAAAAAAATTGAGTGCTCCACCCTTACTTAGATAAATTTGTCTTAGTCTTTATGGAAGATATCCTTATCCATACAAAGAGAAAGGAAGGACATAAGTAACACTGAGGACTGTCTTACCAACCTTAAGAACCAAACAAGTTCTTGCCAAGTCTAGTAAATGGAAAGATTGGTATAAAGAAGTAATGTTCCTTGGACACATCGTGCCTTCAGAAGGAATTAAAGTAGAATTGGCTAAGGTTAAAGCAGTGCAAGAATAGAACTACTCCTCTCACAACTAGGAACCAACAACAGTAATACACGGATTAAGATTTGGAGATATTACCTTTAAGAAATGATGTGTGAAGTTTTCACCAATTATAAAAGTTTAAAATACTTCTTCGAGCAAAAAGTTTTGAACATGGGAAAAAGAGAAGGCTCGATTTAGTAAAAGATTACGACTGTAGTATAGAATATCACCCAAGAAAGGCACACGTATTAGCTGAGGTCTTGAATCAGGAAAGTCAATCCAAGTAAGGATGTCTCTTAGCAAGAAAAGAGAAACTCGCTAAAGAATTTAAGACGAAAGAGCTTAAGAAGAACATGCTAATGTCATATTGTTTAAGGAAGGATATGTGTTCCCAACAATAATGAGTTAAAGAATGAAATCATGAGTAAAGCTCATGATACTCCTTATACCACCCATCCAGGCAGTATTGAGATGTATCAAGACTTATGAGAAAAGTTCGATAGGAAGAGTGGAAACAAGATATAGTCTCATTCGTTAAAAGTAGAGGCATTACATTAACAAACTATAAGAAAGTTATAGCCCTTGGAGATACCCTATGGGAATGGAATGACATCGTAATGAAGATCGTAACAGATTATCAACGTCAAAAGAAGTAACACTACTATATGAGTAGTAGTGGACCGACTTGTTAAAAGCGCTCATTATTTGACCTATTCAGATTACTTATGAATCTGATAAGCTAGTTCAGTAAGACATAAAAGAAATCGTATGTTTACATAGAGTACCAAAATCTATCATAGTTGATAGAGATTCCAAGTTCCAAATTTGGATTAGTTAAAGAAAGAATTGGAGACGAGATTGAACTAGAGTATAATTTTGCTCATAGATGGACAATCGAAAGACAAAATAAACGTTTTAAGATATGATTAAGATATTAGTGTCGAATCGATGTACAAGTTGGAAACACGTTTCTCCACTGATGTAGCATCGCCTACGACAGTAGCTGTCAAGAAATGGTCAATATGGGCCATGTGAGATATTGTACGAAAGAAAATGTCGATCACCTCTTTATGGTGATAATGAAAGTAAGAGGAAAGTTTTAAAGCCAATTCTGAGAAAGGAATGAATGAAATGTTTGCCGAGTTAGGTAATGAAAGAAAGAAACTCATGATAGACAAAAGTCTTACGCTGATATGCGTAGATATGAGCTGCATCTTGAATGCAGAGATAAAGTGTATTAAAGTTCTACATTGAAAGGATTCTAATGTTTGGAGAAAAAGGAAGTTGAGATTATGTTTTATAGGACCTTGCGAGATCCTAGAAATGATAAGGCCTAGCATCCTATAGATTGGTATTTCCACCAAGTTTGGGAAACATACAGAATGTTTTCCACGTGTTACAGTTAAAGAAAGTATGATATGGTCCAAAACATGACCATCATGATACGTTATTCTTGAATCAAAAGATGAATTATGAGAAAGAATCTGTGACTGATTTAAATCGTCAGATTCAACGGTTAAGAAACAAGCTTATACCGTTGGTGAAAATCCGATGAAGAGACCATGGATGAAAGAAAATTTCGTGGAAACATGAGATTGTTATAGTACAAAGATACCCATAACTTTCTAAAGTATGCAAATTTCGAGGACGAAATTTATTTTAAGGGGTAGAATGTAATATCCACGCTTTTAAGCGCTTAATTACGATAATATAAATCGTAATTGGGATTTTAACCTCGATAACTAAAATCTTAATTAGTCAACCTTCGACTTTGACTAAGCAAATTAATAATTTCGTGTGATATTCAGCGACGCTTAGTGAATTAAGGAATACGACTTATCTTTATTCCTTGAGCGTATAATTCTAACATCGATAAAATTAACGATTAAGTCTTACGATATTTTCTAAGCATCGAGGCTTAGAATTGAATTCCTATTATTATAGAAGTGAATAAAGTGATTCTAATTGTTTACAAGCGTTTTAGAGAAGAATCAACTATTAACGTTTTGAGGCGTTTCAAACGTCTACGTTTTGAGATAATTCGATAACTTGGCCAAACGATCAGGGAATTATAAAATTCAAATTCCTATGATTATTTTATGATATAAGAGCATTATTTATCATTAAAATAATGCTATAGAATTACGGAATTAAAAGTATCAATATTTAGGGTTTCGAAAACCCTAATTTTTAAAAATTAGGATTTTGTGATCTAAAATTTGTTCTAAATATTTTCCTATGATTTAAATCATCATTTATGATTATAATGTGTCACATAACTATGTGTTAGCTATTTATTACATGAAAATAAAATATTTAGTATATTAAACCCTAATTTTTGAAAATGTGGTTTCTAAGTGTGAAATTAATTTTAATCCCTATCCAATTGATGATGTATCACATTTATTATATTAATATGATATTATTATGGATAACATGAGTTGTATATCAACTTGCAAAGTGGGAGGCCACTTGTGCCATAAAGGGCCGAAAATTTCATCAATTCTAGGTGATAAAATTTTGTTATGCAATATTTGAAATTGTGTGAAGATAAGATATGATCTTATCACATTAATAGGTGTAAAGTAGAGGTTTTATCCAAGTTAAACAAGTAACCATGGCCCTTGGAAGCTAGTGGCCGAAAATTTAGTGAATTAGGTGTGATTTTATGTGATTTAATTAATAAATATCATGCTATAATTAACGCTATGTCATTATTATGTTCATAAGATATTTTTATAAGATAAGGTAGAATAGGTATTCAATTTGAACAAGTAACTATAATCCTTGTCTTGTAGTAGTTGCAAAGTTTGAAAATTAGTGTGAACAAATGTGAAAATAAAATAAAGTTGTAGTGTATAATTTTGACTATTCAAATGTGACATTATCTTATAATTATATTAAAGTATATAATATAGAAAATAAAATAAACAAATGAATGTACATTAATATTGTAGTTGTCGTGTATTTCAAACAAAAGGATTTAATAAAATATTTGAGCATTAATGATTATGAGAAAGAGTATTATTATCAAGATAAAAAGAAAAATCTTCTTCAATCTACTTGTGAGTGTCGTGCATATTAGTATAAATGGAATGAATTTTTTTTATTCATTTCATGGAGTTGCCGTAAGCTTCATCAAGAAGAAAGGAAAAGGATTTTGTTTTTAGCAATCACCAAGTGGAACAAATAATGTGATAAGGTTCCACATTAATGAATAACATGAAAGAAATAAAAATTTTGTCTTTAAGCATATCAAGTTGGACGAAATTTTTGACAAATTATGCAAGTGGATTAATTGATATTTTATGTGTAATAATTAAGATACAAGTGGCTTAGCTCTATAAATATAAGATGAGCTCTACCATCCCTCATTTTAGACACCTTAATTTCGAAAAGTAGGGAGAAAAATTGAGAGAGAGAGAGAGTTCATCAATTCTATCTCAAACCTCAGACAAGTAAACGTTGCCGATCAAAATCGACACCGATTAAAAGGTTAGAAATCTTCCGACCTTCGTATACATGCTAGAATTTTCAAGTTTCGTCCGTTAAGTTTTAAGTTATGTGCTTAGTTCATTTATGATATTTTCAAAAATTTCATATCATATGCTAAGATGTTTAGATATCATGTTTATACTATGTTATTAAGCATGTATTATAATTATATCACAAAATTAAGCATGGTATTAAAAATTTCATGTGGACCGAAAACATAGGAGTGCCATATGTTGATGATTTTGATTTTTAATTGTTGATTTGAGCATGAAATAATAATCTAGGGTATTAATGATGCTTATATGAATTTATGTAGAATTTTTGGAAAACTTTAGTACCTAAGTTCAAGAATTTCGAAAATTATAACATATGATATTATATTGAAATATGACCCATATTTTAGTGTTATCACATCATATTGATGATGTAGATTCATAATATATGGTTGTGTGAATTTATTGAAATTTATAAAAATTATTTGGACCTAAGTCAAAATTTTCGAATATGACTTAGGTAAATTAAATTCAATAGTTCATAATAAATAACAATTATGTTATAATAAGGATAGTTAAGGGTGATTAAGTGTTATGTGAATTTATTAGAATTTTTGAAAAATGTTTAGTTAGTTAAATGTGATGACCGAAAACTATACCCTATGTATATTAATGTTATAAATTTATTTTATCAAGTACAATTACATAATATGATCTAAAATAATGTTTTAGACATAGTATGATTTTATGGAAATTTTTAGAACAAGAATTGCACATAAAATGATAGAATTTCATAAGAAATCGAAAAAGTCAAAATGTTGACTTTGAGTTGACTAAAGTCAAAATTGTTGACTAAATGTTGACTAAGTCAAAATAGTTGACCAAAAACGTTGACCAAGGTCAAAGGGCACGTAATTCAATAATACGTGATCTATGTGACGTAATACGTTTAATAACAATGTAACTTACGTTACGTAAGTACATTAAAACGTACATTATGTACTAAAAAGATAGAATATCCCTTATAAGTTGAGAAAATTCATAATCGACATCAATCGAATAAGAAACGTTAAAATAAGTCCGGCGTTAGCCTTATTTGATGCGTAGAACGTTATAGACTATGTTCGTCTCTATCGAACGTGACCAATATACTAAAATAATTCTTACGTTAAGGTAATACTTGGACTTGAGTATTCGACGTAGAAAGGAAACCGTAGTAGAAAGACCTTCGTATACGAGCTGCGCTTTATTCGAAAACCCTTTTATTTACTTTGCTTTCTGCAAAATGAAAAGTATTTATTCTGATGATACGTTGAGAAATGATGAAATGATTACACGCCCAAAGTGTTTATGTTTTATGTATGGATCTATCGTGTGTTGGGTGACCAACTATGAAAGTATACGAGCCGCTGGTTTGGTTAACCGACTTGATTGCCGGGTAGCTCCCCAACCGATGAGAAAATCGATATCGGACCCTATGTCGGATCTGAATTCTGGCTGGGGTTACGCACGAGTAAGGTGATTGTGTGCCGAAGGACGATTCTCGTCGGTCAGCTGCGCCCGTAGGAGGTGGCCACCTCTACGGTCTTGAGATGAGTTTATGAGATGATGATGTGATATGAGATATGTGAATGATATGGATCATACAAAGAGAAAATGCTCGGCGGCGATGTTTTGAGAAATGAGAAAATGTTTTAGTAAGCACAAGGCATTTTCAATTAAAACCCTTGTGTCTTACTTATGGGGCAGTGTAATTTATAGATATTGTTTTGGCAATAAGTCCACTGGGTGCATTATTTGTACTCAGCCCTGCATGTTTGTTTTTAAATGTGCAGGTTGAGCTGATGGATGGAATGGAGCAGTGTTGAGCAGTCAGGTCTTTTGTCACTGATAGTTAAACCTTTGATACGCATCGTCATATGTGTATTCCACATGTTTTCCGCTGCTAGATTATGAAGTCATATGTATGTTATGTACTGGTCAAACCTCAAACACTTGAAGCTTTAGAAAATATTCTCAATATACGTCATACCATTCAGTGTTCCTTGTCATTATTCTTTACCTAATCCCGTGTTAATTAACAGTCCCTGCTAATCCGTAATTTCGGTTGGCGGTTACACACCTTGATCTCCATCGATTGCTCCATCGGTCGATCCTCAACGCCGCCCCTGCTCGTCAGTGCTCCATCACCCAGCGCCCGTGCACTCTTCCACCCCTCGCTCCAGGGCTCTTCTCGCCCATCCAACACTCGACTCCAGTGTCCGCGCTCCGCCCGCACCCACATGCCACTCCGCGTCCCATACCTCATCCTGCATTTCAGCATTAGCCCAGCGTCGAGCCATCCGACGCTCTACTCCAGAATCCATGTTCGCTCCGTCCAGTATTCCATCCCAGTGTCCACATTTGGTGCTCGATCTAGCACACACTCCCAACCTAGCGCTCGCGGTCCAATCATCCGGCGCTAGGCATCCCCTCGACCTAATTCAAGCACGCATGCCCCATCACCCATCTCATCCCGTCCGACGCTGGGATGTCCTCTCGGTACCATTCCAGAGAGCCATCCCCATCGTTGGCTTCATCACGTCTGGCGTTGGGTGGGCCTTTTCAAGCCCAATTTAGCTTATTTTATGGGTTTTTTCGAGGGTTTTAAAAGGGCATGAGCAGCCGTCTCTTTGAAGCTAATTCCACACACACGATTTTTTCTTCTTCTTTTCCCTTTACTTTTTTTTTCTTTCTTTTAAATTCTTGTGCTTGGATAAACATTTGGATTGAGCGATTCTGGATTTTTGGATGGTGAATTCATCAATGATTGGTTTGTAAGTTTTTCTCGTTTTGTAATTGTTATGAGAATAATTTTTACCATAAGAACGAATTTTCGATTTATAATGAAATAAATGTTGGATTTTGATTTCTTATCCATATAAATTGAGTATTTCATTATCTTAATACACAGGCTCAAATAAAAAGTGTAGTTTGATTGTGTGCTTATATTTGATTATGAATTAATGTGAGAGTAGATTTATGTTGAATATAAGTTTGATGACAAGCGGGGTTGAGAGACTAGTTTTTTCTTGAGAGATTAATACATGTGGATAGGTGTGTGTTATCATGTGCATTTGTGTTGATTATCTTCGTAGTTGATGATGGCGGGATCGAGAGGCTAGTTTATCATAGATTGTGGGTCTAACATAGACAGGGTCGAGAGGCTAGTTTAGGTTGAACGCTAGGTAAGAGGGCGTTGGTGGTTTTATGCACTGTGTACCGGTCATTGGCTCATTAATAGTGAGGATAGAGTTTGAACCCTAGAACACCGTCTCTAATTCTGTGTATCTATCAATTCTTCTTGTTGTCCAAATACATCATTTTCCTGCTTTTTTTCTTTCTTGTTTTCGTCCGTTCCACGACAGCTCACTTTATGTTAAGACGTTAGTTTTTATTTTCTGTTTTTGTGCGTAACATAAAATCATAGACTGTTAAGCCTTCCTTGAGAGTACGACTGGGTCGACCTTACCACTCTATAAGGACCTCGTACAATTGCGAATGACTTAGAGAACAACTAGGTTGAAACAAAGACGAGGATGATGATAGATACAGACTTGTAAAAGCAATGAAGAGATCACAGAGTTCGAATGTGCATGACAAGATCGATGCCCTAACATCCTTAGTTTGAGACCTTGTTGTAGTACAAACTAAAAAAATTCAATGTAGTATATCTTCGAAAAATGGTCATTATACTGGTGCATGTCATACTTTGCAGGATTCTAAATTCGAACAAGCATGCTATGGTTCGGGTGATGCACAATATGATGCATAAAGGCAGAGGCAAAGGCGTAATGATCCATTTTCAAACACATATAATCCGAGATGGAGAAATCATCCCAACTTTAGTTGGAGTAAAAAAGGGCCTGGAATGAATGCACCCAAGGTAGTAGAATCGGACAAGGTGTGCCGTCATGAAGGGTCGTAACCAAGTCTGAATGAAATTGTGAAAAGTCTAGCGCAAAGCGAGCAAGCTTTCTAGCAGGAGACATAAGTTATGTTGGGCAATATGGGAAAACAGATCACCCAATTAGCTACTCAAGTGAACAAGTTGCAAGTTTATCAAGGAAAACTTTCATCTCAAACGGACATTAATCTAAAAGAAAATGTTAGTGCTATCACATTAAGGAACGTCAAGGAGCTGGCTGAGAACAATCATACGAATGATGAAAAGGAGAAGGACGAGCAGGGAGATGTGGAAAAACAATGGAGTTGCTCAAGATACATCAAGACCAGAATCTTATCTCTCATCTAAGGTAAGTGTTCAACCTGGTATTCTAAATCCTAAAACACTGACGATTACACATTTTCCCTCCAGGTTAATACGTAACAAGAAGGTAGATGATGAAAGGGAGATCATGGAACTCTTCAAGAAGGTGGAAATCAATTTTCCATTGATCGACGCTATCAAACAAGTCCTATACGCAAAATTTTTAAAAGAATTATGTGCTAAGAAGATGAGACATGGGAAGAATAAGAAGATAACCATTGTTTTATGTTGAAACTAGTTGTAGGCCACGACTGTCTAAAAGTGCCAATATTCGAGACCCTGCTTTGCGATTATGTCATAGGTTTCTCTTTTATAATCTGTTTGGTCGAATTGATTCAATGAACATTGTGACAATGAAGGAAATATATATATTAGATAGCATGGTTAAGGGGGTGAAACTAAATTTGGGATTTTGGGTTGCAACTCAGTGGTGTTTTTTTTGCCCCACATTTTTTAGGAAAAATGTCTTTAGGAGCTTTGATTGCATGATTAGCATGTAAGTTGAGAGTGTCTATTACACAATACTCAAGTACTCCTGCCACTACATTCATGTTAACTGATTTTCGAAGCATGGGTTTATTATGTTCAAATCATGAGAGAAATTTTGATTATTGAAGCCGGGAGTTTTCGATTAGAGCATTCCTCTTCTCCATGAACAATAGGTCCATCTAGTGACCCTCGTGCTCAGCCCGATATGACCCAGCTCCCCAGCAACATACAAAGCGAATTATGGCCCATTTTAACACATGCATTTCTCGATTGGCAGCCAATTTGGAGACATGTTTGGATGTATTGAACAACCGTATTTCAGCCATCGAGCTATCGTTCAACCACCTTCAGCTCCACCCTCTGTATTATTTGTTCAGGGAAGTTCTGTTCTTTTGTGTTTCTTTTCTTTGTCTGTTTTGTTGTTTTTCTTAGATTTGTTCTTGTATGTCAGACTCTCTTTCATAGTGAGGACATTGTGTTGTCTAAGTGTGGGGGGAACAAAGTTAGTTGTTTCTTTTCTTGGTTTTCAAATTTTTTTTTTTAAATGTTTTTGTTTTGGTTTGTTCTATTTTGAGTCTTCGGCAACTACATGATGGATGAATTGAGTAGAAAAGATTAGGATATTGCTCTGGTTTATTTGGGTGCTTTCTTTTCATGATAAATTATGTAATAACACCTGTATATATTCATGGATGAGGAATAATTGCAAGATTGATCAAAAATTTTGAGCTTATGAGCAAAAAACTTGAAAATGCTCTTTGTTTTAGTGAAGAGTGTGATGTCTGATTTGATTGGTTAATGTCTAGTTTGCTTTGTTGTCATAGTTTAAGTTGCATATGAAATCTTCAGTTTTTGGCTATTATCCTTATATATTTTTGCCTGACTACACATTTCCTACCCTCAGTTTTCCAAAAGTTAGCCCATCGTGCCTTAATACTTTTTATTGATGATTAAAAGCCAAAAAAAGAGCCCGAGCCTTTCTTAGCCTTCTTTTGACCCATCGATAATATGCAAGTTTTGTGAATTTTTGACATGAGCAGTATGATTATATTTTGGTGGTCGATGTTATTGAAAATGTGGGAGATTATGATGGCGTTTCATAGAAAAAAAATGGAAAAAGAAAAAAACGAGCAAAGTAAAATGGGGGATCAAGTGATTGAGCAGAATGTTTGAAGTCATATGTTGATGCTTTCATTTATGAATGAAGAACGTGGACTGATGGAACAATGGATGGTCTGTAGTAACTTGTTTTGATGGAGTACATACTTGAATATTTTTGGTCTTATAAGTCTATTTCTATCCTTTTCTTTATCCTACCTATGCACCCAAGTCCTATTACAACCCATCGAAAGTCCTAGTGATTGTGCATGAGTTTATTTATAGTGGATATAGGGACATATGGCCAAACTCGTGATTGAAGGCGTCAAGTCATGATTAAATGAGTGAAATATGCCTATTTTCTTCCTTTGAGAGTTTTGGAGTGAACTTCGTGAGGTTTGGATTGATCTTGCATGATTTTGGTTTGAATGAAAGGTGTTTGCATAATTTTGAATCGAAAGAAGGGTTCGAGGATTGCGGAGGATTGTATTCTAATCTCAACTATATTTTTTGTCCGTTAAGTTGTTGCCATTTTTTGTTTTGAGTCTGTCTTTTTCTCTTTTCAGTGGGCGAGCATTGTCTAAGTAGGTGGGGATTTGATTGGGCATATTTTGCATATACTTTTTAGATGTTTAGTGGTATGTTTTGGAGCTAAATAGAGATTTTATGGTGCACATATTGATGTTTTCTGGGGGTTTTTTCATAGGGATGGTAAGCAATATGTGAGTTCTTGGCATTATTTTGGACAAGTTTTGAAGTATGGAAGAACTGAATTAGAGCTGCTGTCTGAAAGTCGTACAATATGCCCATGCTGCACAGTTTCGATGAGATTGGACGATAATGATGTGAATTAAGTGAATTTTTGAAGGCTTCACGATTTCTAACAAAGTTTAATTATGTAATAGGCCTCAAATATTTATGTGGGCTCCTTTAGTTATTATTTTGAATTATCTAATGGTGTCCTTATTATATTAGAATATGTTTTCCCTCTTAATAGGGTATTAGATTATATTAGATTTGAAATAGGATATTTTTTATCCTATTTAGCATATCTCTTTGAGAAGACACGTAATTCCAGAGGCTTGAATTCCCAGCCGCAATAGAAAATAATTCCAGAGACTTGAATTCCTAGCAACAATAGAAAAGACTTATTTTAATTCTTATTCTTGCTTTTCTTTTTCGTTACCATTATTGGCTTAAATTCAATTATGAATTCAAGCTAATCTATTTTATTCCGGTGAAGATTAAGGAAGCTCTAGCACGATTCGTTCCACGAGATCTAATTGGTTTTTATTCTATCATTTTATACAAGCATTTGTTATTCTATATATTTATTGTTGTTAATTATTTCATTTCTGCTAGGTAGTCGCGAATATTTAGTAGATCGAAATTAGTTACTAGCCAATTGAATCAACCATCCGTAATTGTGGTTTAGATTTGATTAGTGGTAAAGTGATTCATCAGAGTCAAGAGTTTAACAGTCTTAAATTGATAATCCTGTGAATATTGGTTTTGAATCGGGTTTCTCTAGTTCTTAAAGCTGTCGGCTCATTCAATCTATAGAGCGTCTCTTACGGTTGTCAGTGGATTAGAGAAGTAGTTAGTGAAGCATCTTCCTAATTACCAATAAAATAAGAAATAAGATTGCGTCAAAAACATCTTCGGTGATCATAACTGGTTTGTTTGCATGAATTAGAGTTATATTTGAATCGAGGATCGGATTTATCTAAGCTAGATCAAAATAAATTGAAACCGGAATTCCTTCGTCATATTTGTTACAATCAAACATCTGGATACTCTTCGTACTTGTTATTTTTGAGTTTTTATAGTTTATTCACTTATCAAAACTTATTTTACAGGTGGAAAATTGGAGAAATTCTCGCCAATCCTTTGGGAGACAATCTTACTTACTGCTATCTCCGTAGTGTGGGCATACTGACTGAGTGTCAGATTTATTTTTGATGAAAAATGACGCACCAAATATACAACGATGAATAAGGATTTCTCTATTATTCTTTTGAACAAGAATGAATGAAAACTCAGAATATGTAATATTTTATCAAAAGGAAGTGGCTTCTGTAATATAAATGAGGCAAACTCGAAAGCTATGTACAGTAAGGGAAGGAGGTGGTGGATTGTTGATGCTCAGAAGTATCTAAACGAATGTCACTATACGATTGTGTCATGAGCATAGTCTTCCCCATTCGGTTGTTCACACCTCATGGAACTCTAAATTGACTATTGTTTTTCTGATAGAATCTTAAAAGAAACATAATAGAATGATAAGTTAGTTGGTATCAATTGTTGGTTATTGGATAGATGAGTCATTGGTTAGTAGAACATAGAGTTCCAAGGGTTATGATATTGGGTTAAGTGTGCTTTGCATAGGTTTAAATATAGTTTGTTAAGAACCTTTATTGCTTAAGATTACTTGCTATCTGTTATGTTTTCCCACTAACGGATAATAGTACTACCCGTTTGTAGATGGCATGGATATCACATACAATGAGGAAGAGATTTTCCCGAGCCACTCTAGATGAGATCGTTAGAGAGCATCGTAACTATCAGCAGGTATACGATGACAATCTATGAGAGTTTCTGGCACACTATGTCCGCCTATGTCCATGGGGCCACTGATTTTGATGGAGCGATGCGTCTGATCACATGACTGCCTTCTGACTATGAGGGATATGCTCGAGAGATATCTGGAGACTAAATCTTTCACGGGCACGACAGATTCAACCTAGAGGAAGACCAACCTAGATTTTCTTATCATCTAGGTTGCATATTTTCTGTTTGGAAGGTTGCACCTAGGGGAACCTATCTTCCACCTAGAGAGTTCATGTGACGTGACCCGACACCTGAGTGGTTGTACCAGGAGGTTTCTCGTTTGACTTTTGATATCCCATTATTTCTAATGGGTATAGATAGGAACGATCATGAGGCTGGACCTTCACGCCCTAGAGCACTAGAGATTACACTCTTGCCTCCACCAGGTTTCGATCTATTGTCATTACCACTACCACATGTGCTACAACCGCCACTTCCTTTAGGTCCACCACAAGTTGAACCCGATCCACAAGCACCAGAACTTCAGTTGCATGACCCCCACCATCTTGTGGAGGGTCTGAATCAAGATGTTCGTGCACTTCTTAAGGTTGACTCAGTTCAGGACCATATGGGTGACGATGATGAGGAGGATCCGGAAGAGGATCAGGAGGAAGATGAAGAGGTCTTGGATAACGAGTATCAGGAGAGAAGAGAAAGCACCGGGCTTACCGGTACCATATCATCTCAGCTCAACCCGATATATTTTTCTAAAGATCGACACTCAGGAGTCTAGAGTTGTTGGACTCATGGACTTATATATATATTCTTTTGACTAGTATGTTAGACGGCACGAGGGTACCATACGGATAACTATGTTGTTATGCTATGACTGTCTCTAGTAGCCTTATGGAGACATAGACCTTTTTGTATCTCTTCATAGCCGAGTACATTGAGTGATATTGATCTTAGATAGAAAGAGCCCATGCTATGTACTCAATTTTGACTTCTTTTGACGATGTACAGAAAAGTCCTCATTGAGGCAATTTTCATGATATATATATATATATATATATATGATGACTTTTTATAGCTTTTATAGAATTCAAGTATGATGTGAATAAAATAATTTATTTATGAGTACAATATGATAAGAATATAAGAAACGTTAATGTGTGGGATGTATGTTAACGAATGTACTGAAAGGAACTTTACATTTGAAAATAAGTATACTGCCTAAACATGGACAACCTAGACATGTATCGAGAGGGAACATAAATATACCACCAGAACACGAAGAAACGCCTCTTTCACCACAACGTAAGGTTGAAGAGCTATTTCTTAGATAAAACCCGCCCACATTCAATGGAACTGGAACTCCGACTGCCACAGAGTTATGGATAAGGGCAACAGAGAGGATCTTTGATTTTCTCCATTGTACATCACATGAGCGTTTTTCCTATGTTGCCTTCTAAATGATATGATTAACAGACTTCTGGTGGGAAGCTATAAGGAAAACAATGACTCCAGAACAACTAGCAAATTTTACGTGGGAATACTTTATAACGAAAGTTTACGATAGATAGATTCCCAAGAGCTTCAGGAAAAGTAAAGAAATTGAATTTTTCAACTTGAAACATGGAAGAATGTTTGTAATAGAATATGAACATGTGTTATGTGACATGTCACGATATGCTCCACAGCAAGTGGACACACACGAGAAGATGTCAGAGAAGTTCTGCTCTGGCCTGAGGTATGAGATAAGGATTTCACTTGCCAGTCATGGCGAATTGACTTATAGTGAAGCTTTCAATAGAGCCTTGGTTGTGGAGGCAGCAATGCAAGAGGACAAATCTACACCCACTCAAACTTCAATTGCAAGTGATCGAGGAAAAACAAAATGGGAGGGAAATCTGTACAACAACAACAACAAAGGAAACTATAACAATTAGAACAACAAGAAGCCTTGGCAGGGAAATACAGTGGCATAAGGATGAAAAATAAACCCTAGATAGTTCGGGAACAACCAGGACCATAGAGAACTCGCACCTGCCCAAAATGCCAGAAACCACACGGTGGTGTTTGTCGTTTTGGCAGTGACAACTGCTATAAATATGGTCAAAAATATCAATTTGCAAGGACCTTCCCTGGGATGCAAAAGGGAGTGATGGGATGGCCAAATCTGCGAGGCCGAGCCCAACCGATTAACGTAATTTAGGGCCAACTACCACGCCAACAACAGCAACAACAATAAAATCAGCAACCTCATCGGTTACAACCACCACAAGCTAGAGCTTTTGCGCTATATCAGAATCAAACTCCAAAGAATCAGGGAAACCTAGTAGTATGGGGAAACTCCTCAACATACCTATTATAATTTTTTTTTACGGTTACTTCACATTCTTTATCGCAAGCGCGTGCATAGATGCTTAGAACTTGAATCAGATCGGACAGATGAAGCTATGAGAGTATCATCACTGATAGGAGGAATTACAATAGTCATACATACGTGCTCGAACCTAGAACTGAACATAGGATCACTTAAGGTTCTAGCGAACAACTTATATATCATACCAAGGTGGGACGTTGATAAAATACTAGGAATGGACTGCGTGACTAAGAGTTATGCCAGTATTTTATGTAACAAAAGGAAGATCTCATTCCAATTTTTGAGACGAGATGCAACCATTTTTCACGAGATTAACATGGGAAATAGAGTATCATTATATCCTTGATCCAAGCAAGAAAAATGATGAACAAGGTATGATGCCAAGTTTTTCTTGTTTATCTCAATGGAGAAGCTGAAACCGAGAAAATGGTGGAAGATATACCGATTGTGCGAGAGTTTGAAGATGTTTTTCTTAAGGAATTGCCGACTTTACCGCCTAACAGACAGATTGAGTTTACAATTGATTTAAAGCCAGGATCAACACCGGTATCGAAGGCACCATATAGAATGGCTCCAAAAGAGTTAAAAGAACTGAAGATTCAACTACATGAGCTTCTAGACCTAGGTTTCATCAGACCTAGCATGTTCCCATGGAGAGCACCTGTACTGTTCGTGAAGAAGAAAGATGATACCTTGAGGATGTGCATAAGTTACAGAGAGTTAAACAATTTAACACTCAAGAACAAATATCCTCTATCGAGGATAGATGACTTATTTGATCAGCTCAGGGGAGCAAGAGTTTTCTCGAAGATCAATAGTTTTCTCGAAGATCGACTTAAAATTAGAGTACCATCAACTGAGAATTCGACAAGAGGATATACCCAAAACGACATTTTGAACAATATATGGTCATTATCAATTCATAGTTATGTCGTTTGGATTAACAAATACACCCGCCGTGTTCATGGACTTTATGAATAAATTATTCCATCCGTACTTAGACAATTTTTTCTTGGTATTTATAGATGATATCCTCATCTACTCAAAGGATGAGGAGGAACACGAAGAGTATCTAAGGATAATTCTATAGATGCTAAGAAGTGAATGACTCAATGCCAAATTTAGTAAGTGTGAATTTTGGCTGAAAGAAGTGACATTTTTAGTACATATTTTGTGTCATCGGAATGAATTAAAGTGGATCAAACTAAAATGGAAACTGTACAAAAGTGGAAATCACCAACTACTCCAAACGAGATCATAAGCTTTCTATGATTGGTTCGGTGTAGACATTAACCCTGCTAGGAATTCTCAGCTTATCGTTTGGAGTTTTTAGTGATTTTCATTTTTGTACAATTTCTAATTTAGTGGGATCCACTTTAATTCCTTCCGATGACACAATATTTCCTAAAAATATCACTTCATTTATCAAAAATTCGCACTTACTAAATTTGGTATAAAGTTGTTCACTTCTTAGCATCTGCAGAATTGTCCTTAGATGCTCTTCGTGTTCCTCCTCGTCATTTGATTAGATGAGGATATCATCTATAAATACCAGATAAATTTGTCTAAGTACGGATGGAATACTTTATTCATAAGGTCCATGAACACGGCTGGTGCATTTGTTAATCCAAATGGCATAACTATGAATTCATAGTGGCCATATCTTGTTCGAAATGCCGTTTTAGGTATATCCTCTGTCGAATTCTCAATTGATGGTATCCGTATTTTAAGTCGATCTTTGATAATACTTTTGCTCCCCTGAGCTGATCAAATAAGTCATCTATCATCGAAAGAGGATATTTATTCTTTAGTGTTAATTTGTTCAGCTCTCTATAATCTATGCATATCCTCAAGGTACCATCTTTCTTCTTCATGAACAAGACAAGTGTTCCCCACGAGGACACACTAGGTCTGATGAAATTTAGGTCTAGAAGCTCTTGTAGTTGAATCTTCAGTTCTTCTAACTCTTTTGGAGCCATTCTATATGGTGCATTCGATACGGGTTTTGATCCATGCACTATATCGATTGTAAACTCAATATGTCTACTATGCGGTAAACCCGGTAATTCCTTCGGAAAAATATCTTTAAACTCTCGCAGAACCAGTATATCATCCACCATATTCTCGTTTTAGCTTCTCCATTTAGATAAATAAGAAAGGCTTGGCATCATATGTTGTTAATCATTTTTCTTGCTTAGATCGTGGATATAATAGGTACTCTCTTTCCCATGTTAATCCCATGAAAATCGGTAGCATCCTTCCCAGAAACTAGAATGAGATCTTCCTTTCATTACATAAAATGGTGGCATAACTCTCAGCCGAGTAGTCCATTCCTAGTATTACATCAACGTCCCACATTAGTATGACATATAAGTTGTTCGCTAGAACCTTAAGTGATCCTATGTCCAGTTCTAGGTTCAAGCACGTATGTGTGACTATTGTAATTCCACATATTGGTGATGAAATTCTCATAGCTTTATTTGTCCATTCTGATTTAAGTTCTAGAGCATCTATGCATGCACTTGCGATAAAAGAATGTGAAGCACCTGTATAGAACAAAATTATAATAGATATGTTGAGGAGTTTCCTCATACCTGCCAGGTTTCCCTAATTCTTTAGAGCTTAATTTTGATGTAGGGTAAAAGCTCTAGCTTGTGATGGTTGCAGCTGATGAGGTTATTGATTTCGTTGTTGTTGTGGTTGTTGGCGTGGTGGTTAGCCTTAATTGCTAATCGGTTGGGCCCAGCCTGGCAGATTTGGCCGTCTCATCCCGGAGTAGTTTCTTGCAAAGTGAAGGTCTAACCACATTGACGAGCCCGTTTTCGTGCTCATTTTAGGGTAGTCCTTGCCCTAGAAAGAGTGCATTTGGTGTATGTTCTTTGCGTGTGTTTGTGTCTGGGAGGACACGCTTGGGATGTTGCAGGTTGGGGTGGACTTTGGGCAAGATCAGGCCACCTTCCATGAGAGAGGTAAAAATCCCGAAGACTATCTTGGCAAGACATTCTGACATCTTGCCAAGACACTGTACCGCATGGGAGCTGAGCCTGATCAACGAGCTGACGTGAAGCCAAGGAGATAATCGAGACGAGGAAGAGAGGAGAAAAGGACGATGAGTGATGCAGGGGACAGAGGAGAAAGTCAGGATGCAGCTGGGGGACGCAGACGAGATCTCTGGCAGACTTGCACGCGAAAGGAAAGATTCTGGGCAAGGTCCTCTCGCTACTGATTGATTTTTTGCCGAAGGGAAAGTCAACTGCAGCGCTGGAATGAGACAAACCCGCGGGCCCGAAGCGGAGGAGCTTGTCGGTGTGTCAGAGATCTGAAGCCGACTTGCCGCCTCACCACCGCCGCTCGGGACGCGACGTTGACCAAGCCAAAGTGGAGTTTACTTAGGTTCCCACAACAACTACACTCCATATCGGATACACAATTCACAACAACACATTCAGGAGTGGAGAGCATCATCCAAAATTCTCTCTCAACTTCTCTCTTTTATTTCTCTTGCATTTCATGAGCGATTGGTGAGGAAGAAACAAGTCCTACGGGCAAACAATTTACATTATGTATTTAATCTCGGCTTGAGCAACTGCTCGTCATGTGGAATGCTTTTGATTTACATTTGATTTTATATTCAAGTATGGTTTCGGTTATGTTCTTGTTTATTTCTTTTGTGTTTATGTCGATTATGCATGAGTAGTCGCTTTGGTTGGGCTTGGGGAGAAGCACGTTGAGTCAAGGTCATACAAGTCGTGGGGTCTAAATGTCCTTAGAACCTTGAGTGGGTGTTCCCAAGCTCTAGGCCTTTATACACATGTTATTCCTTTCTGAGCGCCAACTCGGCCAAGAGCTGGGGGAGGGTAGCTACAAGCAATAGCCGAGTAAGACATCGAGTGTCTCTTTGTCCCGGAAGCGCGGCCGAGTGGGTGATTGTAGCCGTCGGCCTTAGGCAAGGGCTGCGAGCCACTCCCTGGACCTACCGCGCTAGTTGGGCATGTTAGCGAGTCAAGTCGTTGGGCGGACGAACCTATCTTCGAGACCGCTTGGCAGGGGCAAGGCGGGGGCCTCTGATTTAGTCCTAAACTCAGGCAGCAAGTCATGGGGCCCAGTGTACGTGACAACCTAAAGGGCATCTACCCTCGTACCTTTAACCAACGACATACACTCTTGGTGAAAACCTCAACCTACGACCAAGATCTCAACGTATGGAACCTCGCCCAACGTGCGGAACCCTCGACCAAGACAGTTTACATTCATCCCAAGATCTATCTCTCAGTACATTACTACTGAGACTTTCAGCCTGACTGACACCTTGCCCACTGGGCAACCTCCTACTCAAACTGTGACAACTCGAGTAACAACACAACCAGCTCTCTTGGGTTCGACCCCTTAACTTGCCATATACGAAACTATGTGTTCAAGTTGGAGGAGATTATAAATGTATCTTGACGAGTCTTGGTACCTCTAACGATGGGAAACCGAGCGTCGACAGATTGGCGCCGTTGCCGGGGAGCTGCGCTATTCTAGTGTTGTTATTCACTTTTTTAATTTTTGTTTGGTTTTGCATACTCCGACCTAACCTTGCAAAGCGAGGATGGAGAGCTCTGTTGACCCAGATTGAGAGAACCATTCGGAGAAGAAGAGGCAAGCCGAGGAGAAACGCCTGCCTTGAGGAGGCACGCACTAAGGCAAGACAACATGGAGGAGAAAACCACAAAACCCACCACCTCCGAGAAGCAGACGCTTGAGGAGATGATGTTCCCGAACAACAATAGTCTCCGCCTTGGGCATCACCTTACGAGATCGAGGACAATTGGGAGTTGAGGCACTCTTTTATGCAGATCTTGCCAAGCTTCAGCGATATGCCGGGAGAAGACCCCTAGCGCCATCTCCAGGACTTCGAAATGGTGTGTAGCACAATAAGGTGTGCGGACGAAGTCAAGAAAGAGTACATCCGACTCATATCCTTTCCATTCATTCTCCATGACGGTGCTCGAGAGTGGCTGTACACTTTGCCTACGGGTAGTGTCACTACTTGGTCGTCTCCGTGAGAATTTCGAGATACTATCTCATCTCAAGGATACAAAGCGTGAGGAAAAGGATGAGTTCCCTCCAGATGGGGAATGGCGAGACGGTGTACGACTATTTGTGTCGTTTCAAATCCATCTTGGCAAAGTGTCCCAATCACCAAATCTCTGATCAAGATCTGATCCAATATTATGTGAATGGCTTGAGGCGAGTCGGAGGCAGCTCGTGAGTGCTGCACACGGAGGTTCCATACTCAACAAGCAACCCAAAGAAGGCATTCAAACTACTCGCAGACTTGGTCAAGAGTCCGAGATGATGCCAACGCAATGGTCAAGACGATGCCCACCAAGAAGCTACCACTCGTATGGATCCGACATGAAAGATATGAAGGCCATGATGAAACAAATGATGGACCTGACGAGGCCCCTACGGCCAAGAAGAATGTCAGCGTGTCACTTTGCTTGCCACCACCCACAACACGGACGAGTGTCTACAAGTGGTCAAGAAGAATAAGTGAATGCCTGGGCATGTCAACAACGGTGGTGGAGGAAGCGCCAAGGTCGAAGCCCCTTTGACCCGCATAATCCACCGTGGAAAAATCATGAGAACTTGAGGTACGGAGGCATACACTATCAAGCACCTCACAGGCGTAATCCACCTCAAGCTCGGCCATCTTTAGCCGAGATAGTGCACAATCAAGGAGCTACCTGGGAAGGATAGTGCAAGACTCGACAAGTTCAAACAGACAAGGGAGTCCCGCAATCAAGATTACCCAGGTGAACACCTCGACGCAAGAGATATCAAAGCTCAACTAAAAACAAGGGACGCCCCGCCAAGTGCAACCAACCCAATGCAATCACAACGCAATCAACTTGAGGAGCGGAAAGAACTTGCCGAGCAAGGAGGAGCCCGGTCAAGGAACCAACGAGATAGAAGACATAACCGAGGAAGTCGAGGACTTGGTCAAGAACCCAACCTGAGTGCAAGGCCCTCGCCCAAGGTAGCGATAAGACGGAGATCAGATGAGACCTCCTTCCCGTGAGGTTGGCAAGGAACAAAGAAGCCAAGAGATGAACGAAATGATCAAGATCTTTAAAAGGTAGAGATCAACATACCTTGATCATCGCTTTGACCTCGATGCCGAGGTGCGCCAAGTTCCTCAAAGAGTCAGGTACCAAGAGAGTCAGTACACGGACGATGCTAAGTTCCAAATGGGGAGAACGTCTCACCGTGCTCAAGCGAGACCTCCCAATCAAGTGTACCGATCCGGAATGTTCTATATACCTTGTGTGATCGGGACGGCGAGGATAGACCAAGTTATGCTCGATGTCGGGCATCAATCAACGTGATGCCCCTATCTATTTATCAAGAGTTGAAACTCGGACCACTCCGACCATCTTGCGTTGAGATTCAGTGGCGAGACAAGTCAAGTGTCTATCCGGAAGGATCGTTGAGGATGTGCTCGTCAAGGTGCAACACCTTATTTTTCCAGCCGATTTCTACGCTCTAAATATGGGAAGTACCCGGACCAAGAAGCAGCTCATGTCGCTAGGTAGGCCGCTCTCAAGACGGCGGCGGGACGTTGATCGATTGCGATACGGGAAGCTCACATGCAAATTATTTGGGAGGCGGTCACCTTCGACATCTACAAGGTCGAGCAATTTTCGATCGACACCGAGATGGTGGACTTTGTCGGCCTCATCGAGAAGGATGTTGAGAGATACTCGCCAAAGTGATGGTCAAGGACGGAACGAAAGAGTCATCCAAGGACACACCGAAAATTTAGAGTATCTCGAGTAGGAGGAGGTCGAGGCAACCAAGTGCTTGAGGTAGAAGCCACCAAGCGCGGGACGATCAACCAAGCTATCAATCACCGCTAGTGCATGACAAGGAGAGGATGCAACCTTCCTGAAGAAAGCCCCTGTTACTCAAGCGCCTCATCAAGCACTTGAAATATATCTACCTCGAGTCAACGAGACGTTGCCGATGATCATAAGCTCGAGGTGACGGTCAAAGAAGAAGAAGAGACGAGGGCCGTCTTGAGCAAGTACAAAGAGGCCATCGGTCGGACCTTAGCCGACCTCAAGGTCATCACCCCACCGCTTGCCAACACTACATCTTGCTCGGATCGAAGCCATACCGGTCGAGACCCCGTATAAGCTCAACCCGTGATGAAGGAAGTTGTCAAGGTAGAGATACTCAAACTCCTTGAGTTGGGCCTCATTTACCCTCGCCCGGACAGCGGTGGGTCAGCCCGATCCATGTCGTGCAAAGAAACCGCGTACAGTGGTCGAGAATGAAGGCAAGGAACTGGTCGCTGATGAGACTCCGCATAGCCTGGAGGTTTGCATTGATTCTGACTCAACAAGGTGACCGGAAGGACCACTTCCCTGCCGCTCATTGACCGGATGCTTGAGAGACTCGCCGAACATGTATTTCTCGCCTTGATGGCTACTCCGTTATATGCAAATATGTGTGGCATTAGAAGATCAAGATAAGACTACATTCACTTGCCTGTTGGCACATTTGCATATCGTCAGACGCCATTTGGTTATGCAATGCTCAGGGGACATTTCAAATATGCATGATGAGTATATTTTCTGATTTGCTTGAGCAATGCATTGAGGTGTTCATGGATGACTTTACTGTGTATGGCAAGACGTTTAACCAATGTATAGAGCATCTTGAGTTAGTTCTGCAGAGGTGCATGGAGAAGGATCTTGTGCTTAATTATGACAAATGCCACTTTATGGTCAGAGAGGGAATTGTCCTTGGGCATATTATCTCTGAGAAGGGCATTGAGGTAGACAAAGCCAAGGTGGAGATAATAGCAGCCGCTTTATCCCACCAACATCGCGAGCTTCGGGATTCCTCGCCACCTTGGATTCTATCGGCGGTTTGTCGAGGACTTCACCAAAATAGCATGACTTAACGAACCGCCTCCGTAACGATGTACCGTGGGAGTTCGACGACGCATGTAAACAAGCCTTCCAGATATTGAAGGAGCACTTGTCACGCGCCCATCATAAGGCCACCCGAGTGGGGCATGCCCTTTGAGCTGATGTGCGACGCTAGTGGATGTTGTTGGCGTGGTGCTTGGGCGCAGAAAATTGGCAAGGAGAGCTTCGCTCATCTACTATGCATCAAGACCCTCACCGACCGCAAATCAATTACACGACCACGGAGAAGGAGCTTGCCGTGGTGTTTGCCGAGAAATTTCGCTCCTACCTCTTTGGGAGCAAGACGGTGGTTTACACCGACCACGCCCGTATGAAATAACTCATGGCAAAGAAGGACACAAGGCCAAGGCTTATACGGTGGATACTCCTCCAGAGTTCGACGCTGAGATCAAGGACAAGAGTGGATCTCAAAATCAAGTGGCCGACCACTTGAGCAGAATTATGAGAAAGGATGAAGAAGATCCAATCCGAGCCACATTTCCAGACGAGGAGCTGCTCGAGATCTACGCCAAGGAGCCGTGGTACGCTGACTTGGTGAACTACATCGTGACCAGAGTGTTGCCCGTGGGGATGCCAACGCACCAAAGGAACAAACTCAAGAAGGAGAGTCGACAATATGTATGGGATGACCCATACTTGTGGAAACAATGCTCGGACTTGATCTTGAGGAGATGTGTTCCGTAAGGTGAGCAAAAGAGCATCCTGAGCACCGCCATGAGAATGAGTGCGCGGACATTTTGGGCACAAGAGAACGGCAAGGAAGATCCCGATTGTGGGTTCTACTCGCCCACTATCTTTAAGGATAGCTACGAAGTGCCGAGAATGCGATAAGTGCCAACGCGAGGGCAACGCCTCAAGAAGGAATGAGATGCCCTTGGTACCCATCTTGCCGGTGGAAATATTCGACATGTGGGGCATGGATTTCACGGGCCCTCACAAACTCTAAGGGAAACCAATACATACTCCTAGCGGTGGACTACGTGTCAAAATGGGTAGAAGCCAAGGCCACATGCCAAGGCGGACGCAAGGACCGTAGCCATTTTCTCAAGTCAAACATCTTCACCGGTTCGTGCCAAGAACCATAATCGCGATCGGGCACCCACTTCTACAATGCCACCATCGGCAAATTTTACTCAAGAAGATGGGGTGCATCACCGATGTCCACCGTGATACCATCCTCAAGCCAATGGCTGTCGAGCTCTCAAACCGCATTGTAAAGACTATCTTGAGAAAGGCCTTGGGAGAGAGAGCGAGAAGGTGGAGCATTCTCGACGGCGCACTATGGGCATACCGGACAGCCTTTAAAATGCCATTCGGAATGTCTCCTACCGGATGGTGTTTGAAGATGTGTCACCGCCAATGGTCATGGAACACTGGCGCTTGCGATCCAAGCTCAATTTGAGGATGAGGCGGGAGAAGCGCTTGACATATGCAGAGCTCGGGAGATTCCTGAACTGTGACTACCGCTATATACTGAGGATAGGCTCAAAAGATCCCATGATCTTTAATCAAAGAAAAGAAGTTCACAATGGGCAATGGTGCTACTACATCAAAATAGGTTCATTATACCTGCAGCTGACCACGGTGGGTGGGACCTTACATCGTGCCGCCCAACATCCGAGCGAGCCATGGAAATAAGCGACATGGACGGCAGAAAGTGTTGAGGTGAGCAGGCGGACTTAAAACCTACCATGGGGACGTAAGGCTCGAGAGGTGGGACGGCAAGATGAGCCTACCGAGGTTTCCCAGAGGATCCTCAAGATGCACTAGCTCGAGGAAAGCGCGAGCTAACGACGTTAACAGTGGCGCTTCCGGAGGCAACCCGGATGGTATGATTTTAACCGCGTATATTTCATTCCATTTTTTTGTCTGGGGATGGTCTGACACTTTAAACACTTTGCCTCGTAGCAAGTGTGTGAGTGAAGCCCCCGTTATTTGACACTGTCCTTGGCGAACTTATTCTTCCTCGAGGCGATTTTCTAAAAGCTGCGTCAGAAGAAACTCAGATAAGGCGAAAATGGTACGGTGGCAAGGCAACAACTGGCCAGGACATGGGAACGAGGGTGCGCAGCTCTGGCCGACGAGAAGCCCATCGGTCGCCACTAACCTATGATCGCCCATCCACGCTTCTATTACCCCCATATTTCGCCTCCACTTCCCAATTCAAACCACACCCAAACTTCCCAAACCTCGACAAAACCCTACCTCTACCCATGGCCCAGGAAAGTTGTAGCACAGAGCTAAAAATGGAGAAGCGCCACGGACACCAGCCAGAGCCCGGCTAAGGGGCCGTCGTCGGTGATGGAGCTCCCACGAGATCGCCAAGAAGAAAGAGGCCGTCCTCCACGACATTCACGTGGAGGTGATGAGGAAGAAGAGCACCACCGGAGAAACACCAGAAGACAGGAGACGGGAGGCGCGAGAAAGAAGGAAGCCACCCTTCTACGAAGAAAAAGCGAGCGAGACTCCTCGACCTCGTCATCAAAGAAGACGAGCCGACCCTCTCATGCAGGTCGGATGCTCTCGAGAAGCGAGGACGAGGGACGACCAGGAGAGAGATCGAGGATGAAGAGCGCTTCCTCACCGGGAGCGACCGAGAAGAGCAAAGATCGCGACGCGTTCTCAAGAGGAAGGCCTACACCGTGAACAACAAGGAGCTCATCAAAACCAGGAGGTTGGTTGTGCCAAGCGGTGGAATCCGCCTCCTCGGACGGGAATCGAGGAGGATGTCGAGAGGTTGTTTAGGGAATAGGATGGGGAAGTTTCTCGAATGGGACACCACGGTGTACGCGCCGATGGTGAAGGAGTTTTACGGGGATCTTGACATAGATCATGACAAAGCGGCTGCGGTGTCCGGTTACTCTGCGGAGAGCGAAGGGAGTTCGGTTGATGAGCTCAACCAAGCTCTCAACATGGTAACATTGATGGAGCGAAGGGAGCCGTCGGGGCACAGGTGGTACCCAATTTCAGACGGAAATGGTCGGGATTGGGGAAAATTGAGGAAAGGATGGCGCATTCAGTCGTGTGGCCTTGAGGGGCCCTCAGGACTCGATGCAAGTATGCCACCGGATCTATCATATAATCTCTTTGGCAAGAAGGATAGCGGTCAACCGTGTCGAATAGCGAGTTGTTCATCCTCCGGGCAATGCACGAAAGGATGAGGCTGAACTTTGCGTCCCAGCGATCTCGCACATGAAGAGCATAATGGGCGGGGGAACAGAGCTCTCCGTGCCTTTCGACTAACTTTGCAAAGAAAGCGAGTTGCTGACTTTGCCATGACCCAGAGAGAGGGCCTTCGACCAAAAATCTAAGAAGATGCTCGGGATTGTAGAGGGCGAGGACGGCAAGCTTACCATCAGCAAGAGCTTGAAGCCCGCTTGCCAACCGCCGCTCAAAGGCTAAGCGGGCGGGACCTTCAGAACACGAGCACACCCGAGGAGTACTCAAGCCGCCTTGTCGAATCGGACCTTGACGAAATCGAGGCCCAGCTGCGTTCTTGCCACCAAGGATTGGTACCCACCGCATCCCCAGCTATCCTCCCTTTGTTTTTGTTTCTTTTGTTTTGTGTTTTGTTTTGTTTTGTTTTCTTTTGTGTTTCGTGTTTGTTTGTTGTGTGTTTGCATGTTTATGTTTTGGGACCATATCCGTCTAACACTTTGCCACGAGCAAAGTGTGTGAGTGTGGATGGCCTGTTTTGTTGTTGTGTGTGTGACACGATGTTGAGAGAGCATGATAATTATGATCTTGGCATAGGCTTTGAATCATGTTTAGCTTGTATCAATAAGGTTAGTATGAGCGGAAAGGGCATAGCATGCACCCTATGAGAAATTGAGCTTGATATGCTAAATCATTGCAAGCATGAATTCTATTGCTGTGATATTCGGATCTTCACTTGGTTGTACTAGAACTTGCACTGGTCTTGATCAAAGCCCAACTCTATATGTCGAGTGCTCTAGATGATTTAGGCGTTCTTTCATAGCCATGGTCAACAATGAAAATAAACCGAGATATACATGTCCCTTGCTAGCCCCTTTGAGCTGTTCGCTTTCTTTAAAATTATCTTGTGCTCTTCCACGACACGGGGATTGAGAGAAGAAGAATAGGGGAGGATATATGCTCTTGGTATCTTGGGCAAAACACAACATTAGATGCCTTGGCCTCGGCATAATGAGTTTAAATTCAAAACGTAGAAAAGAAAGAAAAGTTGGGAACATGTGATAAAAAGAAAAAAGAAATTCCCAAAATATAAGTGTCTCGCAGTAGAGTATCTTGCAAGGAAATGGAAAACATTCCAAGACCTAAGTCAAGACAACCTTACCCCAAGCTTAAATACTTCCAACTCAGCCAGAAGCCACTCAATACAACCCTAAAAGACCTAGGATAGAGAACTTTGACCAAGGTATAGGCAAAGATAGTGAAAATGCGGCAGCTATTTCGATCAAGTCATCATCGACGTGAAAACCCTAAACACGAGAGTTTGAGTGCTTGAGAGAATTCCCACAAACTTGCTTTGCCCGATCTTGACTAACCTTGATGCATAGATGTATTAATCGCCTATGCCGATTATCTTTGTCATGTTATCATCTTATCCTTCTTTGGTCTTATGTGTTGTTTGTGTTTGTTTTCTTTTGGCAAGGAATGCTTATGCGCGAGGACAATCGTGTTCGAGTGTGTGAGCGACTAGCCCGTTTTCGTGCTTTTGGGGTAGTCCTGCCTAGAAAGAGTGCATTTGTGTGTATGTTCTTGCGTGTGTTTGTGTCCGGAGACACGCTGGATGTTGCGGTGGGTGGACTTTGGGCAAGATCGACCTTCCATGAGAGAGGTAAAATCCGAAGACTATCTTGGCAAGACATTCGACATCTTGCCAAGACACCGCATACGCATGGGAGCCGAGCCGATCAACGAGCGAGGAAGCAAGGAGATAATCGAACGAGGAAGAGAGGAGAAAAGGCGATGAGTGATGCGGGACAAAGGAGAAAGTCGGGATGCTGGGAGCGACGAGATCTCGCGACTTGCACGTGAAAGGAAAGATTCGGCAAGGTCCTCTCGCTTGATTGATTTTGCCGAAGGGAAAGTCAACCTGCGCCTGGAATGAGACAAACCAGCGCCAGGCCGAGGGCCTGCGGTGTCCAGAGGCTGAAGCCCGCTTCGCCTCACCACATGCCACTCGGACGCGCGCCGACCAGCCAAAGTGGAGTTTACTTAGGCTCCCACAACAACTACACTCCATATCGGATACACAATTCACAACAACACATTCTGTGGGTGGAGCATCATCCAAAATTCTCTCTCAACTTCTCTTTTATTTCTCTGATTTCATGAGCGATTGTGAGGAAGAAACAAGTCCCTACGGCAAACAATTTACATTATGTATTTAATCTGCTTGAGCAACTGCTTGGAATGTTTTGATTTACGTTTGATTTTATATTCAAGTATGGTTTCGATTATGTTCTTGTTTATTTCTTTTATGTTTATGTCGATTATGCGTGAGTAGTCTTTGGTTGGGCTTGGGAGAACACGTGAGTCAAGGTCATACAAGTCGTGAGGTCTAAATGTCCTTGAACCTTGAGTGGGTGTTTAAGCTCTGGCCTTTATACACATGTTATTCCTTTCGGCGTAACTCGGCGGTAGCCTTGGGGAGGGTCGCTACAAGCAATAGCCGGAGTAAGACATCGAGTGTCTCTTTGTCCCGGAAGTCGGCCGGAGGGGTGATTGTAGCCATCGGCCTGAGGCGAAGCTGCGAACCACTCCCGACGGCTAGTGCTGGTTAGGCTCTGGTGTCAATGTGGGAGCGGACAACTATCTTGAGACCGCTTGCAAGGGGCCAGGCGGGCCTCTGTCCAGTCCTAAAATCTCAGCGAAGTGGGGTGGGGGCGTGTGCATGACAACCTAAAGGGCATCTACCCTGGTACCTTTAACCAACGACATACACTCTGGTGAAAACCTCGAACCTATGACCGAGCTCTGACCGATACTCGACATGGAACCTCGCCCAACTACTTGTTATTTAATCTCTTTACCTTGTGTTTAAGTTTGCTTTACATTCCGCCAAGATCTATCTCTCAAGACATTACTCGGCGTCGACTAGCGCTCTTGCCCATCGCAACTCCTACTCAAACTAGACAACTCGAGTAACAACACAACCAGCTCTCTTGGTTCGACCCCTTAACTGCCATATAGGAACTATGTGTTCAAGTTGGAGGAGATTATAAATGTATCTTGACGAGTCTTGGTATCTCTAACGACGGAAACGAGCATCGCACACATTTATAATTGTCACTACCAAAACGACAAACATCGGTGGTTTCGGCATTTTAGTGGTGGGAGTTCTCTATGGTCCCCGGTTGTAATACCCGAATTTTGGATTTAAAATTTCAAAATAAAGAAGGACGATGCGATAGAACGAATATGAAAGTGAACGCTCGGTAATTGTCGATTTTGAATAGATCAAATTTCTCTTGAAATTTTGAACGAAATAATTTTTAAATATGTTTTTAAGTATATTTGGGATATTATTTACACTAAGGAAGAAAAGAAATATTTTTCCTTATTTATTTGATTATTTTCAAAATCTAAGAGTATAAAGAATTAATTTGTGAATTATTATGTGATCACTTGATTTTATGTCTGAGTTGTCATATTTATCTTATAGTATATGATAAGATAATTATCTTGAACACCTAAGCATGAGGTGGATGTGATAAGGTTGGAAATGACATTTTAAGATAAGATTTGCTATGATATTTTCATAAAAGATAAGATAAGATCATGATTAATTAAGAGATAATGTTTATCTCTTAAAATGTAGAAATGTGTAGAATATCATAGGAGATAATATTTTAAATATTAGTTGCATGATTTTCAAATTTGAGTATTATTTTACGTGGATTTCAAAATCACAATTTTATGTGATAATTGTATTAAATAATTTATTTAATTATATACTTGATAAATATCATTATTCTAGATCAACCTTATCTCCTAGGAATTATAAAATTTCGAAATTAAGGAAATAGGGTGAAAATAGAATTTTGTGAAATTTAAATCCTAGAAACCCTAGTTTTCAAAAATTGAGAAATTGCTTAGAAAAATTCCAAAATTTATTTTATGATATAATATCATTATATTTATGTAATTACTCGAAAATAATATTGGTTATAAAAGAAATAGTTTGATAATTTATCCTTAGTTTCAAATTATCTGCCGATAACTTTACTAAAGTACATAGAAATGATCTTAATTAATTTTTCTATGATTTATTTTATCACTAAGAAAGTTGACCTTTTGTGACATAAAAATATTCGCTAATCATTTGTTTTAATGTCAAAAAGCTAACTTGACATTTTAACGTCCTTTAGATTGTGTAGCAAAGGTCGGTGTAGCGTTTTACGACACTTTTTTTCACTGTGTCGCATCATATACGACACTTTGTGCATCGTTAAATTAATTGTCATATAAATTGGTGACATATTACGTAACATTAGTCGTATGCGATGTTAGTTTGCATCGCATTACGACATTAGTAACGCGTTCGATTTGCGACACTAACTTGACATTACAACCAATTTGATGTATAAATTTTACGACACTTTTCCATTAGTATCGCATATATCGACACTTGTACATCACTAAATTAATTATCGTGTAAAATTTGCGACATTACACGCTCTACGACATTAGTTGTAATGTCGCATCTAATTGTGACACTAGTCTGCGATATTACAATTAATTTGATGTGGCATTTTACGACATTTTTTCATTTACGTCATAAAATATAAAAGATTTTGTGCATCATTATATTAATTGTCATATACATTTGCGATACATTATGCATCACTAGTTATGGTGATGCTGTTAATTGCGACATATTACGTGACATTAGTTAAAATGGCATGTCTTATTTTGCAACACTACTGTGACATTATAATTAATGTGGCGTAACATTTCGCAACACATGCTATGTCATATTTAAAGTAACACCTAACATTTGTGATATACACGTTTGCAAAAATTATACCAAGTCTTTATATACACATTTTTGCTTCTGAACATTGTCATGAAATCCACAATATGTAAAATAGAATGAAATCATCATTCAAAATATATAAAAGAAAATAAAATGTCGATGTAAAAGATGTTATAACTTAAATTCATCACTCTAATATAATATTCGAATATACAAACTCAAGTTGTGAATCTCTAAATTTATCTTGCTAGTCGAAAGCAAAATCCATAAGTGACGGTGTGACCTTTCATTGTATTTAGCCTTTCTCTTTCTGCTCCATCTTGTATATGTCCCTTGTGTTGTAAGTGGCAATACTATATTTTGTGTCATTTGCCTTCTCTTTTCTTGTAGTTCATCTTTGTTCCTACTAAAGCGCACGAGATTTAGGAGCGCAAAGCTTTCAAGAGCGGATCATGGAGCAGATCACATATAACAATAGGAAAAAACTACACATATCTTGAGATACCGGTTAAAGACAATTACAAAGCATGAAACTAAAACCAGCAAAACCAAAATTGAAAGTAAACCATCATAATTGTTGCCAAATACACAATTATCGAACTTGAAAAACAAATTAGAGATAATTGATTCTCAATTATCAAAAAGTTGTCTACCATAAGCTAGAAAATCAGAAAATGGCACATCAATCCCATAGAATATTAAAATTAGACTTAGCCTAGTTTTGGGGATACTTACGCTGGCCTCATCATGTTTACGGTTTACTAGAATAGAAAGAAGTAAGCATCATCTGCGAAAGAGGAAGGCAGCGAGTTATTTGTTGTTATACTCGAGACTAGTGATAAAACCATGTTTCTTTATATTATATAAATTGGTTTCTTTTATGTTTATGTACATACTCATATGCTACATGCGGGGTGAGAAGTCGTGATAAAAGTGGCAAGTACATGGATTAACGATGTTTGACTTATCCCCACAATCAAAGCTATTGATAATTTCTCAATCAACAATAAACTAGGAAATGGAGGATTTGGACACGTTTATAAGGTAAATCCATATCAAAATTCCTTACATATTTTTAGATGCAAGCATAGACATGCTTGATCGGATATTCATTATCATATAAGGTTCAAATAGAAAAATAAAAATGTTAGTTCAAATAAGTCATGAACTCAAAGTAAATCAATGTTTGACTTATCCCAACACTTACTAATCGCATACTTAATAAATATATGCGATAACATGTCATGAACTCATAAAATTCATGCTATTGATTGCATTTGCAATTCTGAGACCTACCTTGTTGAAGAAACATGATATTCGATCATTAGATTTTCTAAGCCATAACACTCTGAATCGCCATGCATTGTCAACGACACTCTATAAAATAAAGAACAAAATAGAAATGTATATGTGTTATTAGTAAAATTAATCATATACGGGATGCAATGAGAATATTAACTTTTCTTAGGCTCGAAATTCCCATGTTTCTCAAATAAGATTACATAATAAAAAATAAGTGAAATCTAAAAGTATGAATGCATCCTTTACTAAAATATACTAGAACATGTTAGTATCTTCTTCCCTAAATCCTCCTATATCATATGGAACCGAATTCTTTTGATGTTTATTCAGGTGGTAGGAGCATAGCTATTTTTATACTGATTTCAAGAGCATAGCATAGACAGATGAAGAAACCAATATTGAGCACTTTCTTGAATAAACCTTTCCATTGCGAGATATATAATCGCGACAGGATAACTATATCATTCAATAAAGAATCGCATTGCATATAAACATGATATATCATTCAATAAATATTATCCAAGTAGATCAACGAGAAAAAAGCTAATTTGAAGTAACAAAAAGAAAAAAACAGTTGCCATCCTTGCCAAATATCTCTTATCATCGCCATGGATTAGAAGCTTCATTAAATTTGATTAGTAATACAACATGGGATTAACTAATTAGGCAAACAAACAAACAATATATTAAAAATGAAAAAGAAAAATACGAAGAAGAAGAAGAAGAAGAATCATATAAAATATCCGATTCTCAACACGAACATCCTCTGCCACCGCCCATAGTGCTTTCACCCCTCGCACCCTCGGCCCGACCGCCACGCGATCGGCGCCGCTAGATCCCCAGACTCGCGCTCACGAACCCTTCTCCCAAATGCAAAGCACGTCGTCCTCGCCGCAAAAACTCCAAATCCAGTAGTGGGGCACGAGGTCTGACGACACTAGGCGGCCGTAGATGGCCGCTCGGGGATGGTGTCGATGCGGCGAAGTCATGGCATAGGGTTAGGGAGACGACGGGATGGGTTTGGGGTGTATGTCTCTTGAAACTTTTAGAATAAGTAGGGTGAGTGTGGGGCAGATTATATTATATTTTATTTTTATTTTATGTTTTACAATATATATATATATATATATATATGATTGAGATAGTTAATATATTATTATTTTAAATTTATTTACATTATAATTTACTCTACTTTGATATATTTTTCTTACATATATTTTTGATGATTTAGAATATTAGTTTAGATATGAGAAATTAAAATTATCTTGTATTGTTTTATTTTTATATTTAAAATTTAATTTTTAATCAAACATTATTATTATTATTATTATTATTATTATTATTATTATTATTATTATTATTATTATTATTATTATTATTGTTAATGTTAGTTCGTCTTTGAATTTTTCTTGAGAGATGTATACAACATTATAAAACTTATATTTGAATATTTAGATATTTTATAAATTTAAATGAATTTTGGTGGATAAATAACGGGTTTTACCGTACATGTTAGGATGAGTGCAGTATGGGTGTTAAAACAAGTTTGCGGCGAGTTTGGCTAGACAATGTTTCAAGAGTTCGAAGGATTGGTGTCATCCATTGTCATCCTTAATCTCGAATTATGATCTTATCGAGTTCGAAATTCTTAATTAAGCTTAAACTAAATTAAGAACAATTTTTTAAATGATTTGTGATATACAATTAATATATATATCTTGATTAGCTTGAATTGACACCTTGATTGGATAAGTTTTAAATAGTAGTTTTTATTACATAAAAGAATGTATATCCGTGTCACTGAGCTCGATACAATATATAGATGACACATGCGTAAATATACAACATTGAGTGCAACTTTATTCTAAATATGTGGTACATTTATGATATTTTATCAATGTATCGCAAATAAATTATCGTGATTTTAGACATAAAAATGAGTGTCACATATGTGTCACTAAACTATGACACAATCTATAGATAACTCTCAATTGATGTAAATATCGACATTGAGTGCAACACTATTCTAAATATGTGGTATAATTATGACATTTTATTGAGGTGTCGCAAATAAATTGGCCTTTCGAGACATAAAATGAATGTCACATATATGTCACTAAACTACGACACAATATGTAGATGACGCAATTAGCGTAAATATATGACATTAGATACAATACTATTCTAAATATGTGACATAATTATGACATTTTATAGATTGCGAAAATAAATTGTTGCAATTTTGAGACATAAAATGAGTATCGCAAATGTGTCACTAAACAACGACATAATATTTAAATGAGCAAAATGACATAAATATCGACACTAGAATCATAAGTGTGGTAATTTCACGACAAATACATGCAATGTCGCATGTGTATATGTCAGATATTATTTTGTTGTAGTGTATCATCTAAGATTATTATTATGTCATATAGTTATTAATTGGAAAAATAAAATATTTGGAAAATTATTATAATAAGGGCGAAAATAATAGAGGATAAGGTATGAGTCGTAATTCTTATCTTTACACCTAGATATGTTATAATTTTTAAAAGATAAGATATGATAAGGTAAAATTTGTCTCTTATCAACTTGCATGGTTTAAAATTAAGGAGATAAGATGAGTTGTAATTTTGACTTTACCTTAAGATATTTTACAAAGTAATAATTATAATCATCTCATAATTCCTATAAATAGGAGGTTACCTCATAACATCATAACCGAAAATAGAGAGGAAATAGGAGAAAATAGAGAAAAAAAATAGAGTGTTCTTGGCGTTTTCGATAATAAAAATAATAACGTCGCGACATCGATCGAATCCGATAAAGGGTCCTCTAGAGGAGAGAAAAGCGACAATTAATTACTAGTGACGTAGGAATTTAAGTTCCGAGGTGGGCTTTCTTACCTAAACCCTGTGGGCTTTCATCAAAACCATTTACAAAGCTTTCTTGGAAAATCATTTATTTTATTGCTTTCTTGTTTTTACGCAAGGATAAAGTACGATATTTCGCCAAAAATGATTTATGTTTTGTATATGTCATTCGGGTTACGAGCAAGAAAAGTATTACAATTCGGATCTAAGCTAGAGGTGAAGGGAATCTAGTTAGGGTTGTGTACACTTTAGCGAATCGGGTTCGATCATTGCGAATCGCGGTTGTGATCGTTGCGTCCGGGTGAAGGAGGCTCCTCGGCGCGTTAATCCATATGCCGACTTAGAATATACGTTGTGATGTGAAAATGCCGGCGTGTTTTGAGAAAATGAAAATGTATTTAGTAAGCAAGGCCTTTTCAAACAAAACCCTTGTGTCTTCTGTGAAGTAAGCGATCAATATTAGTAAAGTAAAAATGTTTTCGGCAATGTTTTCGGGTTGAGCAGGTGATGGAGCAGGCGAAGTTGAGCGGAGTTCTTGTCGACTTGAGTATGGAATATCTTTGGTTCGCCTTGAGAATGCATCTTCATATGCATGTCTCACACGTTTATTCCATAAACTCTTGAAATTCTTTATATTTTGTTTACGTGTTAAGCTTTGTAAAAGCTCTTGTTTTGTTGAACCTTTGAAACCATCTTATATATATATAGCTATTTTGCTCCGTCATGATTTTGTTCATTGGAACATCTATATTCTCTGCGTAGGTGAAATGAGTTGAAACCCTTATTCTTTCATATTCATGAACGAACCTCAAGTCACGGTCCGGTGAGGATAAGCCAAACCGGCGTGACAGTGTATCGAGCGGTTCGATTGCTTTGAACAAAATATTCTTTCTATCAAAGTTTAGCTTGAATCACTAGTCTTTTTATAAGCGTCCCACTCAACGCTTCACATTCATCACGCTCAACCAGCAGGAAAAGTAGTTTCGGCGATTTCGAAAAAAAGGTATGGTTTAAAAGCTTTGAAAAAGTTACGTCGGTTTGAGGAGTATTTGTGAAAAAATGTTTTAAAGTGGACATGCCGTTGAAAAGAAAGTGAATAGCTTTGACTGATAATTCATTGATGATAGGACAAGCAGTGGTTTGTGCGAAAGTATAAGTCCATACCATGTTGGTATGTGATCATGATGTTATGATGAATTTGAGAGAAAGTAAAGCTTATGCGGGGTATATGAGTATTGATGAAAGGGCGTAAATGGAGTTATATGTCGGTAAAGTATGTTTATGAAACGAAGATGAGGCGTCATAAGCGGCTGCGACCCGTCGACACGCGTGCGCGTCCGCGACCAGGCGCCACGTCGCCGTGAGGCGTCGCAAAGCTGCAGACCACCAAGTTGCTGGCGCGCTGCCGAGTCGCCGAGCTCACGCCATGGCGTGTCGAGCGCGTCGCCCGTCGTCTCCGAGGTTCCGAGGTCACTGCGTATCTGCTGCGGAGGTCACCGGCTGCCGAGCTCGACTTCGCCGGGCGTGTCGAGCCGCGTCGCCGTCGTCTCACGAGGCTACGAGGTCGCTGCGTACCGCCGGCGTTGCCGAGCTCGACTTCGCCTGGCGTGTCGATTGCGTCGCCCGTTACTACAGGGCTGCGCGGGCGACTGCCAAGTCGCCGGCGTTCGAGGACGACCGAGATCGCCCGGTCTTGTCGAGGAATCCACAGCGCCAGATCCGAGAATCGCGCCGCTCGCCGCGCGGCGAAGACCTCGTTGAGGTTCCGTGCGCTCTGCTGCGCCTCGGCGGCTCGCGCGATAAACTCGTCGCATCGCCCGATGGCCTCGGTCTGCGAACCCGCTCGGCCGAGGTGCCGAGGCATCCGGAACCGTGCCGCCTGGTGCCGAGCCATGCGCCCGACAACTGCCTTGTCCGCCGATGCCGCAGAAAGCAGCATGGTGTCGGCGACATGCTCGCGCCGATCGTCCGGTTCTCCCGGCGTGTCTTGGCCGTCTCGTTCTTGGTGCTTTCGTCTTCGTTCTTTTTTACGAGATAAGATTCTGAAAAACATATCTAATCTAACCACGGATTTTCGTGGTGAAAACAAAATCACAAAAAAAGCGAGCCACGATGAGCGGATTCAACAATTAATTAATTGCGCGTTATAATCAAGCGTGAATTAATCCACAGAGCCGAATCGATCCGGGCTCGATACAGTGTAGAAATCTTATTTAACCCTTTCCAGGATCTATCTTGGATGTTTAATTCACCATACATTGATTATATTCTAGCATGCTCTATATAATTAATTGCAACACGTAGGGGTTTTCTCGTATTTACCTTTGAATCATGGGGATGAGCGGGATGAGCGGATCGAGACTGTGCTTTGATCTTACGGGTATCCGGTTGCCCAATCTCAGCGTCGAGTGAGGGCGATCTATGGAGAATGCTTGAAAATCACCTAATCCTCCCTAGTATTTTGAGAATCACCTTCCCAAGCACTATGGAATACGAAAATAATGGTATGGATAATTGAGGATTAGCCTTGATCTTATCTCTTACCTTATATTTATAATGCTTACCATAATCCCGTTAGGAAAGGATCCATGCATATCTAAATATAATAATATCCTTATGGATAAAGAGGATCAAATCCTTACCATAGAGAGAGGCGTTTTTCACACTAAGCTACGAACTGGATGGGCGACCGGATCAAATCGAGGAATAAAGATGGGCCTCAAATAAATTAATTATCTTATGTTCACCGAACATAAATTAATTTATAAACATTCATTCATGCCACTAGAGAATAAATCTTGACTTACCCTTTTATTACCGAAGTTGAGTCGGGCTTGCACTTGAACATTCAGAATCCTCGTATTTAAGATATCGCCGTCCATTAATTATTTATAGCATTACATTGCTTAAAATAATTAATATCTTTAATTCTTAAGTAGTACCCTCAACCTTATTATTGCTTGAGCTAACTCAACTGTGGGTTTAGTACAATAAACCTTTTGAGCTCCTAAGGGCGTCATCATCCTAGCGGATACGGTGACTCGTCGGATAACTTGCATGACATCTGAACACGCCACCACCAGATGCGGAGAATATTGGGTTGAACATATAACCTCCATAACAAGTCAAAGTGATGGTCGACCTCATACTCACCTAATACCTTATCGGGGTTTAGATCATCGTAAGTCACGAGATCTTGGTTCTTCAAATGGTCGGTTAGAAGAACTCTCTCACTTGTGATCCTATACGTCGAGGCGTACCGGCATAGACAAGTAACCAAGTCAAGTCACTTCTTATCTATGCGTAGCTATACGACAACTCGTCCTCAAGTTGTCTCGGTGTGAAACTTTTATATCTCATTAAGCTTGACCAATCATACGGACACGTGATCTTCTACACCTTGTAGATCTAACTTATATATGACATAAGGGACACAGTTTATGCAATCAAGTATTATTCGGATAGGAGATTGTAATAGTGGTAATAGGAAACATTGTATACAAGCTCACCATCTTTTCGGTTCTAATCTAACAATCTCCCATATAAAAGCAAACTTTTAGTATCTGATGTGTCTCTACTAGCTATTACAAGCAAAACCATCACTTTGCTTCTCCCACTTATAAAGTTTCCTTTCTAAGTGGGTGCCATCATCTTGTAATCAAAGTCCTCTAACGTGCGGACGTAGACTTTTGCGACAGGCATTCGTGAATGAATCCGCTGGGTTATCCAGTCGTATCAATCTTTGCAATCGACGCGTCCCTAGTCTAACGATTTCTCGTATGACATGGTACTTTCTCTCTATGTGTTTGGTCGCCTTGTGGGTCCGTGGTTCGTTCGAGTTTGCCCTCGCACGAGTTATCACGATGAAACTATGATACTCTTGGGCAGCATTACCACGCTAGATCCGTGAGGTGGTTCTTGAACCATACTGACCTGCGACCTCAGGCGGCTACATATTCGCTTCCTTGGTAGAGTCCGCAATGCATCGCTGCTTTGCCTCCACCGGATCGGCTCCATCTCCCAAGGTAAACACATAGCCGAGGTAGACTTTTCTCATCACGGTCGACTTGGAAATCAGTCTATATAACCCAAGGCATTAGACTATCGCATGGTAAACCGACTATAATCTCGAGTCCTTTTCGTGCTTGAATATATGCTTTTGCAGTCAATGAGCTTATCGAGGTTAAGCGATATCTATTTACTATCTACCGATAGCAAATATCGACCTCGTACAGATGCAGCATGAGACTTCCTCTGGCGGAAGTGTAGGGAACTTATCTCTTTCCTCTATCTCGCTGCGGTCATGGTGGTGCTCGCCCTTAAATAAAGGCAGCCATGACGAAGGTAGCAATCCTTTCTTGGCGGTGCATACTAAAGCAGTAATCACGAGTATCGATGTAAGGCGCCGAGATAAGCTCACATTTTCCTCTTGCGATCTCGGTAAACCTTGATCCCAGATATGCGCGCGTCTCCTAAGTCTTTCATTTGAAGCGATCGGATAACCAACTCTTTACGTCGATACTTGACTACACATTGTTTCCAAATAGAAGAATGTCATCGTAAAGTCTGAAATACCACATTACCGTTGACATCTAAATGATACACACAACTCTCGCTAGGCAGCTGGGTAAATCCATAGGACTTTACCACCTCGTCAAACTTAAGTTCCATGATCTTGCATCATTGTCTTGTATTGCCTATTGTCGTCCATGGGTCGGATTATTGCTGTTCGTTTTACGGGACTAAATCAGAATTCACCCACCAACATAAATCGCTCGGGTTGGAACAACCTCCCACTCTGACAGTGCTACGACACTATAGCGGTGGGTGTAGTAACTCGTGGTTTTCTATCTTGCACAACTTTTGGTGGAACCACTGCATCGGTATCTCGGTGGAACTCGACCCTTCAATTTCTTGAAGTATCGGTGTCGATCCTCCCACTGAACCGACATCTCGTACCTTTGGTCTGTCGGTGGTGGAATCGATCATCTTATTCACGAAGAATGATTTCAACTTTGGATTTATGATTTTCATATAATCCTCTTCTAAATCGGGCATTAGTCTTAATAATGACCTTCGATCCTTGGGACTATAGAATAAACCACCTTCGTCCCTCTAGGATAGCCAATGAACAGCCTTTCGTCGGATCTAGCCTCCAACATCGGCCCTTCTTGTTCGGCACATGTCTTGGCCCATATCATATGTGGCTTAAACAACTTGCGCCCAAACCACAACTCGAAGGGTCTTTTCGACCGACTTGGATGGTACTAGATTAAGCAAGTATGCCCGTTTAGGCATACCCCGAGCAAAATAGGCAATGTTGCATAACTCATCATTGATCTAACCATTTCAAAAGAGTAGTGTTTCTTGGCTCGACCATCATTTTGTTGTGGTGTGCCGGTTAGTCTTTGGGAGGTAATCCCACATAGTCCATAAACTGTTCTTGGTATTCGCCACCGATCAGGACCCATGATGACTTGACACTCTTACAGCTTATCTCCACTTCCGCCTTAAACTCTTTGAATTTCTCAAGCATTCACACTTGTGGTGAAGCGGTATATGTTCCGTACCTGAGTGTCGTCAATGAAAGTGACAAAATACCGTACCCTCCACGAGCTTGTGTGGACATCGGTCAACACAAATCGAGAATGGACTAGCTCAATACTTCTTTGGCTCTATAACCCTTCCTTGAAGGGTGAGTCGACATCTTTCTTTCTCTGAGGATTCGCGGTGGGCGAATGCTTGTGAGATCTGCTCAACATTCTTAGCCGGTCTTTGGATCCTATTTAGATTGATGTCACCTAATCTAAGATGCCAGAGAAAAGTGGTGTCATCTTCTGAAAACTTTCTCTTTTATGATTTGGCGTAGATGCAACATAGTTATTGGTATTATGTTTCGCGAAATAGTATAAGCGAATTATATAAAGTGCACACAGATAACCGTCATTTCTTATGATAGAAACACCACTATCAAAAATAACGAATATCCATGAATAAACAATTTGAAGCAGAAACAAGGTTCATAGAAAATCCGGCACATATAAAGCGTCTTTTAAAACTAAAAATGTTCTCTCAAAACATAAAGTAACATCTCGCATGCAATGGCCTTGACTTTCGCGCGTTGCCCATGGAGATCGTTATCTCGCCATCACTCGACTCCTTGTCGCGGGAACCCACGAGGTGTAACAAACATGATGAGTCGCCCGTGTCTACTACCCAGAATGGGTAGAACAAGTCGCTAAACATGTTTCCGTTACTAAAGCAAATGGCGTACCTTGAGCCTTGAGCATAGGGCACTTGGCCTTCAATGCCCGTCTTGCACTTGAAGCACTTGCCCTCTCCTTTGGCTTCTTAAGCCTCCGGTGGCATCATGTTCTTGTTCTCATTACTCCACTTTCCCTTGCCTCTACCACCTTTGGTGCCCTTTTCTTTTCCATTTTCAACGGAAAATTTGGGCCCCTAGATGTGCTAGCAGAGCATGTCCTTTACCCATGACTCTTTCCACGACCGAGATCATTAAACAAGACTAAGTGTATACTCGGTCTTGCTCATGATCGCGTTCACAAATTCTCAAAAGACTTGGGCGGTGTGTTAAGGATGATATCGACCTTGGCCGCGTCAATACCTCCCAACGATCAGACTATCCATGAGATGAGTCGTGTGGAGACATGTTCATGGACGAACTTCCTTCCATCATACAGCAAGATTTCTCTCATTGTGTGGGCGAATTGTCGATCCAGCCCAAACTTACTCTCGAGACTTGACCATATTTGATCGCATCTACCATCGTTGATCTGCGATTCAACCTTGGACATTGTAGTCATCATATAGCATTTGGCCATATTGTTCGACTTATGCGAAGTTTGCTTGACTCTCTGCTCATTAGTCGATCGTCGATGGGGCATCGGGTTTAGGAGTAGTGAGAACAAACATGTGTTCTTGATGATAAGAACATATTCCATGTTTTGTTTCCACTCGATAAAATTTGGACGGATAAGGGTTTTGTGCGAGCATATTGATAATCGGTGTAAGTCGTATCGAAAAGACAAAGTAAACACATAAGCATCGATCGCACATAATTCAGTAACAACAATATTGTAACATTTTGATAAAACAATATTGATTGAAACCTCAATCGCCAGGAATCCACATACGAAGCCACGGTGTGGATGTTTACATGAACCCTCGACCGGACTAAAATATACGATCGAGCTAAAACACACTCAAATTACTGATAAATGCAGAGGTAATCGTGGCGTGGTAAGTTAACACGAGTCGTCTCTCAAGGAAAACTTAGCAGGCGATTGTTCATGTCTACAGAAAATGATAAAATCTAAACATTCTAATACCAACGAGGGTTTGAACATGCGAATTGAAATACGAGAACATAAGCAGATCTAAGCGGGGTTGTCAATCGAGCTAAACTAATAAAGAGATAAATCTATACCGGGGTTGTCAATCCCTAGTTGAACTCTGGCGATAAATCAGCGATAAACAAAAGCATATCTCATATTATTCATAGGGTTTGTCGATCCTAATTTAAATCTAATTGCAAATAAGCAGCGAAATCATTACGTAATATAAATCAGCGGAACATGAGAATCGATCCTGTCATATGAATTGAATCGACAATACCATCACACAAAAATACTATGAAATTGATCCGAAGAACCTAATCCAAAGCTTAAATTGATAACAAGATTATTATGATAAAACAATAAAGCGGTGAAACTAAATTGTATCTTAAATGTTGCTGAAGAAATTAGAAAACGATGGCAGCGGGCCGAAGAAATAGAACTCGAACTCAAACCTAAGCGCATATACATATTAATTAAAGTGGCGTCGGTTTAAGTTGTGAGTGAGAATGCTCGGTATTGAATATGAGCGGGTGAGCTTGCGAAATTGGCTGAAACGCAGCGCGCAGCGGTGCAGCTGAGTTAGCGTCGGATCGGCGCCGGGTGGGCTGGCGCGGAGGAGCGGCGGAGGAAGGCAGGCGGAAGCGGCAGCCAGCCGGATCTTCGCCGGCGACAAGCGGGCAACCGAGCTTCATGCGCCGGACGGCGGGAGTTGGTGAGAAGGCTGGGCTGGGGTGATGCCAGTCGGATGGAATCGAGCGGGTGGAGGCGGCCAGGCGGCGGAGATCTGGCCTTGGCGAGGAGAGCCGAGTGTGAGGCCTTCAGCCCAGCTGGAGGCAGTGCTGTGCCCAGGGCCTGGGAGAGTCGCGTGGGTTGGCCGCTAGCAGCGCCGTGGGGAGTGAGTCCGCTCGACCGCCAGGTGGGTGGCAATCGTCTGGCGGGCGGGCGGGCGTGGGTCTTGGCGGCCTGGCCTGACAGGGCCTTGCTGCGACTTTGATCGTTCGATCCCTTCTCCTTCGTCGAACTCCGATTTACAGGCTTTCGCCTCTGAACTCTGTCAAAATGCTCTTGATATATTTGATTCTTGGCGGATCAATTCATCCTATTTTCTGCCGTTTCCTACAAAACATCGAAGCGAGCAGTAAGTCCGAATCGATAAATAATCAGACCAAAGGCATAAATAGGACAAATCATAGAAATGACATGTAAAACAATACCAAGAATCATCACAAAATCATACCAAACAACTCCACCTTATCCATTTTCTTGTCCTCAAGCAAAGTCTATACTAATAAGGTTCGAAAGATAACTCATGCAACATCATTCTTAGTCCAATCAATCAAATCTCTTTGCAATTCCCCAAACATGATGAACATAATAAAAGTTAATGTGAAACAAATCTAAGATTATGAAAATATCAAACAACAGGTAGGTTATTTTTCGGACCGACTCTCGCTGAGAGGTGAATTAACTAAAATGGTTACCTTTAGCAACAAGTTTCTTTTGAGAACACAAAGAAAGTATAAAAATTTTGGAACAATGTTGAAAGGTGAAGTCTCGATGAACTCGAGTCTCATCATGGTTTCCATGCCCATTTCTCAATTCACGAGAAGAGGCGAATCTAATCCTCTTTATACAATCTCAACAACATTGGAGTTTTAATTCTCCTTATTTTTCACACAAATTTTCTTTTTCTTTTTTCTTTTTTATATTTGAAGCAGTATATGGGTAACCACCATTAACACTCCCCTAGCATTAGCCGGACAAATCCGTCAATAACCACCGATTTAAAATCAATTCACACAATCTCGATTCACATTGCACTTTAATCACATGACATCAAGATAAGCGAGAAATACATCAAGGTCCGATCAATACCACGAGTTGGTTGCACAAATCAAAATCCTAACTTATTCGCGCAACGACTCAAGTCCAAACAATCAAAATAAGCACAAGGGCACGTCATTAAGCATACAAAACAATATATCACGCATCTGGCGAGCAAACATCCCCGCCGTCGAGCACTGTCCGGTGTTCAAAACATTAAAAGCTCAAAATAACCATAGAGGATGATACTTCCACGATAATGCAGATATGCGATGTAGAGTTGGAGCATCGACTTCATCTCACCGATCAAAATATGCAAAACCTTCCTTCCCAAATTCAAACAAGACTAACACAAAGATAACAAACGATCAAAGAACAACAAAACAAGCAAAAGAAAGAAAGAAAAACAAAAAATAAAAATCCGTGGGTAAACTCCCACGCGTTACTCAATTAACGTCGTGAGCACGGCGTGTTCGACAACAACGGACTATCCATAGTCCTTCACGTAGGAATACCATCTCGGCGAGCATCGGTAGCAACCTTATAAGACGAGGATAGTAAAGAAAGCTAATACATCAATTAAGCTCAAATCAAACATCCTTTTCCAAGTAAAATAAATAACTTCAACTCCTCGACAATACTTTGGTAAATTAAGATGTTGACAAATTATAGAAACTACCTCAACCTTTGACCTTTCTTCTCTCCTCCAAGTGTTTGGGTAGCTCTTCCCTCAGTGGGTTTGGCATGTCATCAACTTCGTACCCACTCTTCCTCGTCGGCCGTCACGGTATCAACTTCAAATCTCTCGATTTTGTTCCTCATCCTCACGTGCCCATTCTTCATCAATTTCCACCTCCTCGGCTGCAACGGCTCTTGGTGTCTCTCCCACATCTTCAACAATTGGGTCACTTTAAACGGTGACCGCTGGACTGACGGTTGGTTTGGAAGTTCCTCATGCGTTTTGATACTCAACCACTTGCAACCAGGTCCCTTGTTCTCTAAGCGCTCAAGAGTTGCGTCTCTATCATCTAATGGCGAACTCGATGGTCGTGGTGCTTTGAGCCTCATAGGGTGAGCTTGGAGGCTCACTTTGCATCTTGTTGCGAACTCGTCCGACTTCTCGGTCATCATTTCTAATTTTGCTTGCAGCGCTGATTTTGGTGTCGTCGACATCGACTTTTGTGAACTTATCATCCCAAGGCGGCATTTGAGGTGGAGGTGGGCTCTGGGTATGATTCTGATGAGCGGGGCGGTGTTGTGGATATAGTCTGAGGTGATTGTTTGGGTACTCATATTGAGGTGGAGGATGTGGTTGCTCAGTAGGCATTGTAGTTGATCCTCTAGTCTTGAGGCGGTTGTTCCCAATAGGGATTGGAGGCTTGATCCTCATGATGCGGTGGAGATGGTTGATCATATGGATTTGTAATACCCGAGAAATTTAAAACTTTGATTATTAATTTCTTTAGCTAAATCGAGTTTGAATTTAGAATGATTATTAAATTTTATAATCGTTGACGTTCGATTTTATTTTGAGCGAGAAAATTTAAGCGAATAGAAACGAATACAATTATAAATCGAACCAGATATTTTATCTTGAATAAATTATCTAGTCAAACCACATCATTTTATTCCCAAAATATTACACTTTACCTACTTTACTCTACTTTTCCCTGCATACTCACCATTTGGTAACTTCATTATTACCTAAGCATCCTATGCAAACTTACGACAACACAATCGTCCTCTCATATTCAATTTCCTACCATAAGTACCCACATTTCCTCACTTTCCACTACCTCTTTCCAAACTAAGCGACCATTACTGAAGGGAAGGAAGAACAAGCCCTACTTCATCTCCATCTCAAACCCACAAACATACAAAAAGCGAAGCGGAATCACACAAGGACAGCGGTACAATATCATTCAACCATTGTTTTATTTCAAGTTCTTCAATCTTTATAAACAAGAAAAATATACTACAACAACTCACATTCATATACATTGTTTTCACAATACACAAAAACATAGCACGAAACTCGTTCCACGACAACTCAGTGCGAACATATGAACATATACATATATACTTATATTGATACAAGACATTGAGAAATTATCCTCGGAACTTAGAACTAGAATATTGGGACCGAGCCACTTAAGGCTCGGCTATTATATAATAACTACGTCGAGCGGTGAGAGGGCCTACGACCATCGGCGGCGGTGAAGAACACGTGGTGGTGGAGCAAAACCCGCAGCGGCATGGTGAATCTAGAGCGATGGGCTCGAGGTCTTTGGGTGGCGCTCGTCCGTCACGATGGCGGCAGTGCTCGCGATTACAGCTGACTACGAAAATACAAGATGAGGGTGAGAGATAGAGATCCACGGGGTGAGTGCGCGTGTGTGTGTGTGCGAGAGATTCGAGAGGGAGATGGAGTGAGTCACGGCGGCGGCGTGGTGGCTCACTACCGATGATATGCCGCCGCCGCTGACTTGGGAGATGACGGCAGGGCAAAAAGAAAGGAAAGAGATCGCGTTTGTGTGTTGTGCGTAAGAAAGGAGGAAGAAAGAAGAGTGGGGGTACCGGTACCGCCGATGACGACATGGCCGGCCGACCATGGAACATCGACAGTCACGGTGTGTGTGCGTGAGTGGGTGAGTCAGAGAGATATATGAATGGGGAGGGCGGATAGGGTGGATTAATTAGGGTTAGGTTAGTTTATTTTTGGGCTGGTTGGGCGAATTTAATTGTTGGGCCAAACTATGGGCGAATTAAATGGTGATGGGTTCTTGGATTTTCAATTGTAAGTTGTGATAATGGGCTTAGTTCATATGGGCCTATATTAATTGTGTTTGGGCCTTAAGTCATTGGGCGAGAATTTAGTTGGGGCTCGGTTTAAGGTTTAATCTCATGGACTTTATTTATGTTTAATTGTGGGCGAAAATAAATAAAGATGGGCTTTATAAATTAAATAAGTGTTGGGCTTATTTCTTAACCAATTGATGTGGGCGGAAATTTGATAAGGATTTGAGATAGGCCTTAGAATTAATTGAAAGATAGATTTTTAGAATAAATTGCTATGGACTTTTAAAGTAAAGGATATGGGCTCTTGACTTAATTAAATGGGGTTCTAATTAAATTGAAGATGAGCTTAGACTTATTTAAATGGTGGGCTAAGAATTTAATTTGGTAATGGACTTGAATTATTTATCTATGATCCATTAAAATTAAATTAATGATTGAATAAATTCTATATTAATTAAATATGAGATTTAATTCTAGTAATTAAATTTTGAGATTAATTAATTAATTAAATAATAATCTAAATATCAATTATTTAGAGTGAGTTAATTAAATTCATTAGATTGAATAAAGTCTAAATTTTAGAAATTGAATAACATAATTAATTAATTATGTTAAGGGATAATTTGAAATTATTCTTTTAAGTGATTATTTATGTGAGATGAACCTTATGTATATTATTTACAATTGTGTGATTGAAATAAATCTAATTAATGGATATCTAAGATGAATTAAATTAATTTGATTTATTAATCAAATATTATTAGACTTTTAATTGATCCACTTAATTAAACTTTAATTATGGATCTATTTAATTAAATTAAATTTAATTAAATATTAATGAGTTGATTATGTCAAATAGATGCTTGAGAAAATATTATTTAAGCAACTTTAATTTATAGAACGATTGTTAGAAGATGATTGATTTATAAAAACCTTTATTGATTGTGTACTACGGATGTGGGTTTCTACGATAGAATATGTGGGACGTGTGAGGCGAGAAACACAGCAAGGAAATGATAGTGATGAATGAGGTATTGGAGCTCAAAATCGTTGATACGTGTTAACAAATGATGAATATTAGTTATGAATTTAAGATTCATAAATTATGCAACGACGCGAGAAACATCGATGAAAAGGAAGAATGCAATGTCGAAGTGTCATTTATCGTCGCGGCGAGGCGAACTAATAGAGCGATATATAGATTGTTAAGCGAGTCGTATCAATAACAAAATCCTAAAACCGAAACTCTAATACTTAAAAGATATCGAGTTTGTCGAATCTTAATGATACTTACCAAAGAAGCGAATGGCGTACTAAATAATATTTCTTACGTTGATAAGGTCCAACGTGGGCGTGAGGCGAAAACGACAAAGGATTGCTAGCATGTATTTCAAGGAGGACAATTCTTGAGGTGGGCTTTCTTGAAACAAAATGATTATGCATAACTCAAGCATGATTCACAAAAGCTTTATAAAATATTATTGCATGAACTGTTATTATCGCCAAATATTTACGTTTTGTTGTGTCCATATCTCGAGGTTGGTTTATCGATGTGGAATGAGAATTGATTGGTATATCGATGTGGTATGTGAATGAGTTGGTCCACCAACGTTAAAAAATAACGATCGGATCCGACTTAGTTGAGGACTAACTTTCGGATTGTGTACGACGCATGTTGTGTGTTAAGGTTAGCTACCTCGACGGTCACGGCGACTATGTGTAGGTGGCCACCCATAGTCTTGTGAATGAATGATGAATGAATTACGGATATGGAACAACGTGGATGAAATAGTCCGTAGGACACTTTTTGGAAAATGATAAAATGTTTGATAGGCATGAGTCTTTCAACTAAAATCCTCATGTGCTATTGTGGGCGGTTCAATAACTTTTATAAATAAAATGTTTTCGTGCAATGAGTCCACTTGAGTACTTTTTGCTTAGCCACGCATCTCGTTTTTGATGTGCGGGTTGAGCAAGATTGATGATGGGTGCGGGCGATGCGAGTGGTAGTAGTTTGTTGCTTTAATTGAAGGATTTCTAGAACCTTGAGCATGTATCGTCATATACATGTTCACACGTTATTCTTTGCCTAACTCGATATTGTTTGGTATCTTTTGATTATGTTGCTTTTTGTATCGTATTGAACTTGAGGTCGTACCTCGTTCGCAGATGCATACGATTGAGTTATATTTGAACATTGAACCTTTTAGCGAGGCCTTCTTTGACTTGAGTTTGTATCGAACAACTTATTCCTTTCGGTCTATGCATTTGTTCGCAATTGATTGATTAATTGTGTTGATTAGTAATGTATATATCCGCTGCATTATCATACGGTGGCGATCCATATGATCCGTACTTCTTTGGAAAGTCGGTGCGTCACAGATTATAAACTTGTTGCTCGGGTAGGGATCGTGGAAGCGATGCTCAAGCCTCAACGGGTATTCCTCGGAAAAATCGTGGGCTCCTTCTTGAAGAAGAATTTGCCCAATATGGGAACTTTCTCCCCACCGCTTGATCACATTAGTCTGCCGGTAACCTGCATTATGAGACACCGACAAAAAACAAGATCACGTGCACTGGGGAGAAAATAGCGAAGCAGAACAAAAGAAACACAGAAAACAAACAACACAAACAATACGCCTAAAGTTTTCCCCGACAGCGCGCCAAAATTGATCGAGCTAAAACACACTCAAATTACTACGCAATAAATGCGAGGTAATCGTGGCGTGAGTAGAGTTAACACAGTCGTCTCTCAAGGAAAACTTAACGGGGCAATTGTTCGTATAATACCTGTAAACGATAAAATCCTAAACATTCTAATACCAACGAGGGTTTGAACATGCGAGAATTGAAATACGAGAACATAAGCATGATCCTAAGCCGGGGTTGTCAATCTGAGCTAAACTAATATAGCGATAAATCTATACCGGGGTTGTCAATCCCTAGTTGAACTCTGGCGATAAATCAAAAGCGATAAACAAAAGCATATGCATCATATTATTCATAGGGTTTGTCAACCCTAATTTAAATCTAATTGCAAATAAAAAAGTAGGAAATCATTACGTAATATAAATCAGCGGAACATGAGAATCGATCCTTTGTCACAATGAATTGAATCAACAATACCATCACAGAAAAATACTATGAAATAGATCCACAAGGCGATAATCCAAAGCTTAAATTGATAACAAGATTATTCAATGATAAAACAATAAGCGAAGTGAAACTAAAGTGTATCTTAAATGTTGCGGAAGAAATCTTTGAAGAAACGAGTAGCGTGGCGAGCCCCAAGAAATAGAACTCGAACTCAAACCTAAACGCGATATATATATTAATTAAAAGTGAGCGTCGGTTTAAGTTGGCTTGTTGAGAATGCATTACATTGAATATGAACATGAGATGGGAGTGAGCTTGCGAGGGAATGGGCTGGCCTGCGCTTGGAAGTGAGCATGCACTTGGCGCAAGCCGGAGATGGCGCGTGGATCGGCGCGGGTGGGCTCCTGGCTGGAGGAGTAAGCGCGGAGGAAGGCAGCAGCGAGAGAAGAGCGTTAGCCAAGCAGTCGGATGCTTCTCGGCGGTGGGCGTAGGCGGAGACAAGCAGCGCGCGGCTGGACTTCACAGCGCGTCGGAAGCGAGAGGTTGGCGAGGCTGGGTGATGCCCAGACCGGATGGAATCGAGCGCGGGTGGCGGGCAGCAGGTGGCTGGCGTCTGAGATGCAAGCCGCGCAGAGGCTGCTGGTCTTGAGAGGGCGAGTGCTGTGGGGAAGCGCCGGGCCTGGAGGGCAGTGAGGCTGTGGCCAGGGGCCTTGTGGAGGGGTCGCGTGGGTTGGCCGGCTGCAACCGTGGCCGGAGTGAAATTCGAGCGTCTTCAGACCAGCGCGCCTTTGGTGGCGAATCATGCGCGGGCGCGGCGGCGGGGCGTGGCGTCTTGTGGCGCGCGCCATCTGACAGTGCCGTCTTGCGACTTTGGTCGTTCGATCCGTTCTCGCCCGCTCGAACTCCGATTTATGCATGCGGCCGCCTAAGAACTCTCTGTCGAAATGCTCTTCAATATATTTGATTCTTGGCGGATCAATTCATCCTATTTTCTGCCGCTTTCCTACAAAACATCGAAAAGAGCGAAGTAAGTCCGAATCGATAAATATTAATCGAACCAAAGGCATAAATAGGACAAATCATAGAAAATGACATGTAAAACAATACCAAGAATCATCACAAATCATACCAAACAATACTTTTTAGTTGTTTAATTTCAATCCATGTCAACTTATCCTATGACAAATGAAATTAATGATTGGACCTTCTTGACCACATCACTATCGCAAAAGGGACTTGGCGGGAAGTTGTACTCGGTGATGTCTAAGCAATGACCACAATTTTAACGACGAAAATGAATTCTTAGAATTGGCATACTCACTCGGACCATACCGCTTCAATTCAAATTCTTTTGTTATCTCCTTTAAAACTATCTCTAGAGAACTTATGAAAATCGCACATACAAGCCAGCGTGTGGGCGTTTACACATGAAACTCCCAACTTCTCAATAGATTTAAAAGGTTTTATTTAGAAATCTCATCTAACAAACTTATGATAAGCAGTTCAAGCAAGCCAGCGTGTGGGCGTTTACTCACGGTCGTCTCGCTTTGAATAGAGATCAAAAGTGGAGGTGCTTGACATTTTAATTTGAAAATTAATATGTCGGGTTGCTTGCTTAGTCTTTTGATTCAAAAGGTTTGTCCATGCGAGATCACGTAATCTAGCATGCTTTTCTATAGAACTCAACATGTAAAACATGCTCATCAGTAATTCTAAAATATGCTTGAAAACGCGATAAACCTAGCATGCTTACTATGCGCGTCCAATCACGAAAACATATAATATGTTTGTCTACGTAATTTAAAATACATAGCATGCTACTACATAATTTAAACATCACGACATGCAATGAGCGATAAAAATAAAATAAAGCGTTCATCGTGGCCCTCGTGTAACTCGCACTTTCTAGCCTAATTTATTACATAGAATTGCAAAGCATGATCTTGACTCGAAAACAGACCTCGCGTGCGGGCATGGACGGTCGTCAAAATTGGATTCAGGCGAAGCGGGTTCGGGCTTGAAAAGCAGGTTTGGGTCGGATCCGGGCGAAATGGGTGGGCCGCAGCGCTAGGCACGACCACGCACACTGACCTCTCGCCACCGCTGGCGCCTCGCGTGCTCCTCATGGGCTGCCTCATCGCATAAGCGACCACGACCCATCGAAGCACGTGCGCTAGCATGTCTGCCCAGCCGGGCGCCACACGCCCCGCCGTGAGGCGTCGTCGCCCGCCGCGCAGACCTGCCGAAGTTACTGCGCTGTGACTGCCGAGGTCACCGAGCTCGACTCGCCAGCGTGTCGAGCGCGTCGCCCATCATCTCCGAGGCCGCCGAGGTCACTGCGTATGTGGCTGCCGAGGTCGCCGGGCCGCCGAGCTCGACTTCGTCGAGGCGTGTCGAGCCGCGTCGCCCGTCGTCTCGAGGCTACCGTCACTGCGTATGCGACCGCCGAGGTCGCCGAAGGCCGCCGAGCTCGACTTCGCCGAGGCGTGTCGAGCCGCGTCGCCCTCTTCGCCGAGGTTGCCGGGACGACCGCCAAGGTCGCCGAAGCTCGCCGGTGATTACCGCCGAGATCGCTGCGCTGCCGAGGAATCCGCCGAGCGCCACGGGCATCCGTGCGAGAATCGTGGCACCCCACATCGCCAAGACCTCGTTGAGGTTTCCGTGGCGCTATCGCCGAAAGCCGCCGAGGGCTCCCGCTGATAAAATCGCGCGCCTCGTCGCGTCGCCCGATGGCTGTCGAGATCTACCGAGCGCTCGCCGCCCGAGGTGTCGAGGTCAGCCGCGGCAGCGCGCCCCGCACCGCCGAGCCATGCGCCCAAAGAACCTCGCCTTATCCGCCGATGTTACCGAAGCGACGCATGGCGCGGAAGCGACTGCTCGCGCTGCGTGCGTCCGTTTCTCCCGACGTGTCTTCATCGCCTCGTTCTTGTCCTTTCGTCTTCGTTCTTCTTTTACAGATAAGATTTACAGAAAAACAAATCTAATCTAACCACGGATTTTCTCGTGGTGAAAAACAAAATCCGACAAAATAAAACGAGCCACGATGAACGACAGATTTAACAATTAATTAATTGCGCACGTTATAATCAAACGTGAATTAATCCAACGAGCTAAGATAACGATCCCGTGCTCGATACCAATTGTAGAAATTGATTTAACCTCTCCCGAGGATCTATCTTGGATGTTTAATTCACCATACATTGATTATATTCCTAGCATGCGTCTATATAATTAATTGCAACACGTAGGGGTTTTCTCGTGTTTACCTTTGAATCTGTCGGGGATGAACGGGATGAATGGATCGAGACTCGTGCTTTGATCTTCTGGACTGTATCCCGGTTGCCCAATCTCCAAAGTCGAGTGAGGACGATCTATGGAGAATGCTTCGAAAAATCACCCTAATCCTCCCTAGTATTTTCGAGAATCACCTTCCCAAGCACTATGGGAATACACGAAAATAATGGTATGGATAATTGAGGATTAGCCTTGATCTTATCTCTTACCTTATATTTATAATGCATTACCATAATCCCATTAGGAAAGGATCCATGCATATCCCATAAATATAATAATATCCTTATGGATAAAGAGGATCAAATCCTTACCATAGAGAGTAGAGGGCCCGATTTTCACACTAAGCTACGAACTTTGGATGGGCCACCGAGGATCAAATGCAAGGAATAAAGATGGACCTCAAATAAATTAATTATCTTATGTTCAGCCTGAACATAAATTAATTTATAAACATTCATTCATGGCACTAGAGAATAAATCTTGACTTACCCTTTATTACCGAAGTTGAGTCGGGCTTGCACTTAGACATACTGAATCCCGTATTTAAGATATCAGACGTCCATTAATTATTTATAGCATTCTCACCGCTTAAAATAATTAATATCTTTAATTCCTTAAGTAGTACCACTCAACCTTATTATTGTACTTGAGCTAACTCAACTGCGGGGTTTAGTACAATAAACCTTTGAGCTCCTTAAGGGGCGTCATCATCCTAAGCGGATACGGTGACTCGTCTGAGATAACTAGCATGACATACAAGCACCGCCACCACCCAAGATCGCGGAGAATATTTGGTTAGAACATATAACCTCACCCATAACAAGTTGAAGTGATGGTCAGCAACTCATACTCACCTAATACCTTATCGAGATTTAGATCATCGTAAGTCACCGAGATCTTGGTTCTTCACAACGGTCAGATAGAAGAACTCATCTCACTGTGATCCTTCAATATGTCAGAGATGTACCAGCATAGACAAGTAACCAAGTCAAGTCACTTCTTATCTATACCGCAGCCTATACCGACAACTCGTCCTCAAGTTGTCTCGGTGTGAAACTTTTATATCTCATTAAGCTTGACCAATCATACGGACTTCGTGATCTTCTACAATCGTATGATCTAACTTATATATGAGATAAGGGGACACGGATATATGCGATCAAGTATTCAATTCGGATAGGAGATTGTAATAGTGGTAACAGAAACATTGTATACAAGCTCAACCATCTCGCTTTCAAGATACAAATCCAACAGAGCGGAGTTCTTTGTCAACTTGAGTATGGAATATCTTTTGGTTCGCCTTGAGAATGCGATCTTCATATGCATGTCTCACACGTTTATTCATTGCCAAAACTCTTGAAATTTATATACATTTACGTGTTAAGCTTTGTAAAAGCTCTTGCTTTGTTGAACCTTTGAAACCATCTTATATATATATAAGCTATTTTGCTCGTCATGATTTCCGTTTACATTGGAACATCTATATTCTCTTCAGTAGGTGAAATGAGTTGAAACCCTTATTCTTTCATATTCACTTGAACCGAACCCCAAGTCACGGTTCGGTAAGGATAAGCCAAATCGGGGCGTGACACTTGTTGTTTTTGAATTGTCTAACGTTTATTTGTCATCCTTGTGCCACTGTATTTCCCTACCAAGGCCTATTGTTGGCCTGACTATTGTAGTTCCCTTTGTTGTTGTTGTACTGATTTCCTTCCCACTTTCTTTTTCCTCGATCAATGCGATTTGAGTTTGAGTGGGTATAGGTTGATCCTCTGGCATTTTTGCCTCCAAATCCAATACCATGCTGAGAGCTTAACTGCAAGTCACTTTGCCAAGATTGACAAGTGACATCCTTATCTCATACCTCAGGCCAGAGTAGAACTTCTCTGATATCTTCTCGTCAGTATCCACTTGTTGTGGAGCATATCGAGACATGTCACAGAACACACAATTGTATTCTATCACAGACATTCTTCCTTGTTTCAAGATGAAAAATTCATTTTCTTTATTTTTCCTGAAGCTCTTGGGGATGTACCTATTGTAAATTTTCATCTTAAAGTCTTCCCATGTAAAATTTGACAGTTGTTCTGGAGTCATTGTTTTTCTTTTAGCTTCCCACTAGAAATCTACTGATCATATCATTTGGAAAGCAACACATGACAGACGCTCTTGTTATGTACAGTGGAGAAAATCAAATATCATCTCCATTACCCTTGTCCATAACTTTGCATCAGTTGGAGTTCCAGTTCCATTGATTATGGGTGGGTTTTGTCTAAGAAATAGTTCTTCAACCTTACGTTGTGGTGAGGAGGTGTTTCTTCATGTTCTGGTGGTGCACTTATGTTACACATCTAGGTTGTCCACGTTTAGGCGGCATACTGCATTTTCAAATGTAAAGTTGTTATGAGTACATTCTTTAACATACATCCCACACATTAACGTTTCTTATATTCTTATCATATTGTACTCATACTTGAATTCTATAAAAGCCATAAAAGGTCAGTATATACATCACGGAAATTGCCTCACTGAGGACTTTTCTGTACATCTTCAAAAGAAGTCAAAATTGAGTACATAGTGTGGGCTCTATCTATCTAACATCAACATCACTCAATGTACTCGGCCACAAAGCAATACAAAAAGGTTTGTGCTTCCATAAGGCTACTAGAGACAATCATAGCATAACCACGGAACGGTCCATATTATATCATCATTTTTGTCTAACATACTAGTCAAAACTATATACATATGAGTCCATGAGTTCTACAACTCTAGACTCTTAAGTGTCGGTGGTTAGGAAAATATATCGGGTTGAGCTGAGATGATATGGTACCAGCAAGCCCAATGCTTCCTATTTCCTTCTGATACTAGTTATCCAGGACCTCATCGTCTTCATTCGGATCCTCCTCATCTTTCTCCGGATCATCCTCTGGATCCTCTTCATCATCGTCGCCCATATGGGCCTGAACTGCGCCAACCTCAAGGAATGCACGAACATCTTTGATCAGACCCTCCACAAGACGGTGGGGGTCATGCACCTAAAGTTCTGGTGCCTGGGGTAGGGTTTAACCGCTTGCTAGTGGTGGTGGTGGCATTGGTGGTGGACCTAAGAAAAGTGGTGGTAGAAGCACATGTGGTGGTGGTAATGGCAATAGCTCGAAACATGGTGGAGGCAACAGTAGGACCTCTGGTGCACTAGGGCATGAAGGTATAGCCTCATGATCGTTCCTGCCTATACCCGACAGAAATAGTAGGGTAGCAGAAGTCAAAAGGAACTTCCTGGTACAAGCACTCAGGTGTCTGTCACGCCACGTGAACTCTCTAGGTGGAAGATAAGGTCCCCTAGGTGCAGCCTTCCAAACAGAAAAAACCTAACCCAGATAACAAGAAAATTTAGGTAGGTCACCCTCCTAGTTGAATCTGTCGCGTCCACGAAAGATGTAATCTCCAGATATCTCCCAAGCATATCCTTCCCGGTCAGAAGACAATCGTGTGATCAGGCGCATCACTTCATCAAAATTAGTAGCCCCATGGACATGGGCAGCAGTCCACAAGCAAACATAGTGCGCTAGAAACTTTCCTAGATTGTCACCATATACCTGCTGATAGTTACGATACTCTCTAACGATCTGATTTGGAGTAGCTCACGAAGGTAATCTCTTCCTCGTTGTACGTCACATTTGTACCATCTAAAAACGGATAGTACTGTAATCAGTTATTTGCAAAACATGACCGATAGTAGGTAATCTTAGGTAGTAAAGGTTCTCAATAAACTATATGCAAACCTATATAAAGCATACTTAACCTCATATCGTAACTCCTGGAACTCTATGTTCTACTAAGCCATGACTCATCTATCCAATAACCATCAATCGATACCAACTAACTTATCATTCTATTATGTCTCTTTAAGGTTCTATCGAAAAACAAAAGTCAATTTAGAGTTCAGTCACTGATCGCTCACTTTTCTAACACGAAAACGTGCAAGTATAAAGGTAAGTCGATTATCGTATCCACAGGGATTGTATCACGAAAACACAGAGGCTAACTCAACAACAATTCATCATTATCCAAGAACAGATTTGGTTTATAATAGGTTTAGGGCTTCAAATATTAAATCCAAAGCAAAAGGTAACAACTTAAAATAAACGAAAGCAATAAACAATCAAAGATATAATAAGATAGAAAGACTAACCCTAGGGATGCATTAATCCTACCCACAACGTATGTTTATCTTGCTTACTATTAACCAATTTTAATCCAGACAAGATGGAAAATCACATATGTAACCAACAATATCAGTTACGATAATTGTGGCAGTTGATTACTAATTTTCCCTATTACTGTTACGTCTCTAGGTGAAAATAAGTAACTCCAAAAGGATCACAAAGAATATGCTTCCTACGAATGTTCTTATCTCAGCTACGACTCAAGGCTTATTCGTATTTATGCATTCAAGATCGATTGACAATTAAAACGGTTAAGTAATTAACTGGCAACTAGATATGCATCAAGATTGATCAGAAATTAACACATATAATTAAGCACCAAGAATCATAAATCAATGCTTGAAAGGTAAATAGCAACTAGCAGGAATCACAACATTTAGGATAGAATCATGCAAACCCTAAGATTAGAATAAGAAAATTAGCTAGACATAATAATCGACATAAAATAAGAATTAACCATAAAATAAGAATTAAATAGATAAAACCCGTAGTGTAGCGTCGGAAGAACAATGGTTGGGTTCGTATCCAAACCCAAGTAACAAACGAGAAAATACAAAATTTATTCGGACGAAATCGTTCCAAAGCGATAACAACGCGTAGAACTAATGTAGAACAATGTAAAAACTAATGCTTGATGGATCCAAATCAAATCTAGAGTGAAAAAATAGGAAAAACTATGAAAAACTGAGTAAAAACGTGTATTCCAGGTCGGGGGGCGTGAGGGGGGCGAGGGCCCTATTTATAAGCAACGCTGGAAACCCTAATTTTTGGCCAGTCGCCTCGCCTCGCGGTCGCGAGCTCGATCACGAGAAATCTGGGTGCGCGCGTCTCCGTTCACTTGCGACTAGACTTATGGTCGCTAGGCGTGCTTCGCGACCAGCTTCGCGGTCGCTAGCCTTGGCCGTGAGAAAATGAGCAATAGCTCTTTCAAAGGCATTGCACGGTGGGTAGCTCGCGGTCGTGTCTCGCGGTCGCGTGGTGTGGTCGCGTCGAGTGGTTTTTTCTCACGACCGACCTAGCGGTCGCTAGGTCGGTCGCGAGACATCGTCCAGCGGTTCATCTGCGACTCGCAACTGGGCTAATGGTCGCGAAGGTGACCGCTAGCCCCTGGTTTTGCCCTTCTTTTGCTCGTGCTTCGTTCCATGCTTCGATTATCATCTTATAAGCCTACAAAACACCAAAGAGGAACCCAAGAGCAGTATCTTCCAAAAATAGCTAAAAGCATAAAGATCTACTCTATAAACGCACTTAATAGATCTAGAATCATCTAAATATATCATCAGTAAACGGGTAAAAAGCGCATTTATCACACCCCCAAACTTGAAGCATTGTTTGTCCTCAAACAAAACAGAACAAACGAAAGACAACAACACGACAGGGAATGAGTCGAACGACAACAGCAATAATGCCTCAAAGCAATGAGCAACAAAAGATTCACATCAATGAATCAAATCACAACATCTTTGTTCAACCCCACATATCATAATAACCATAAGCACAAACCTTCTCAAACTTTAATCCTCACGGCATGGATATATATATAAGAATTTCAAACACTCAAGTGTATCAATGAGGATGTGTATACTCTCAAAGTTTAAAAACACACGGAATCTACCATAAGCTTGCAAATCGTCTAATTCTCCATTGCTCAAATATGTGCTCAAGAACCAAGATCAAAAAGGTCTTTATAACAGGTTATACTGTAGGCTCTTTGGTAAGGAAGGATATATTTAGGCTAAGTGACTCATAATCCCATAATGAAAACACCATAAGTATCATAAGACACAATTCCCAACTTTTCACAATTCATTTCAATTTTTCATACCAAGAAGTCATTTTTCTTTTAAGAACATCACACTTATCATATAAGTGTTATACTCATCTCAAAGCACTAACTACTTACCCATTTATGTTCTTTTCGCACACGTGTGCCATTTTTCTTTTCTTTTCTTTTCTTTTCGAACTTATATGGGTAAGCAACTATTTTTTATTATCACTTTTCATCATCTATTTCTTTTTCTTTTCTTTCTTTCTCAACCCTCAATTCTCGCAACCAAAAATCATACTATCTACATAACCCGACTCACGGCTATATGAAAGAATAAGGTATGCTCAAACGGGCTCATCAAAGGATAATATGAATAACAGATTAGTGGTTGGATAGTATATAGGCTAAGAAAAGAATGCCTAATATCATCTCCCAATTCTTAAGCACATCAATGCAACCTCGAAAAAGATCTAGAGCAAGTTCTAGAGAAACACATGCTATTTCAAACTATTCACACAGAAAGAAACAAGACTGCAAATATATGACAGTCAAAAGCTCAAGTCTCACAGGTTTCAAACATGTGATCAAGTTCTCAAAGGCTCAATACTCACAATAATCATAACATGCTTCGTCTCACAAAATCAGTTGCAATCGATTTTCTAATAAAAATAATTCTCATTATCGGCTGCTCGTCATTCAACTCAACCCCAAACAGACACAAAAACAAAACAAGGAAAGACAAGATAAAAACAGACAAAACGAAAACAAAACAAAACAAAAACGAAAGCGAAACAAAACAAAAAGAAGGGTTACCTCCCAATAAGTGCTTAGTTTAACGTCTTTAGCTAGACCATCACATACCTTGATCAATCCGATGTTTTGGCAACTGCCTTCTTGCCAAACTTATGGTTGCTCTTATACTTTGCATTGACTACAGACCACCACTGAGTGTGGAAGTGCCCCAAACTTGAACGAATCACTCGGAGTTCCATGCCGAGTCCAACTCTTCTTTTTAGCATCCTCATCGACTGGTTGGTTGCCCTCCAAGCGCGAGACTTGTCTAGCAGGGGCAGTGATGATCGAATAGCAATCTTCATGCTTTGAGTTATCATTTCGCTTGATGGTATCATAGATTGAAATGGTTAACTCCTCCTTATTCACACGGAATGTGAAATCACCATCCTGCACATCGATCAGAGTCCTGCCTGTGGCTAAGAACGGTCTCCCTAGAATGAGAGGCGTGTTCCCATCCTCTGGCATATCAAGGACTACAAAATCCGCTAGGAAGATAAAATCTTTGACTTTGATAAGCACATCTTCCACTATCCCCTTTGGACGGGTGACTGATGCGTCTGCCATTTGGAGAGCAATTATAGTTGGCTTTAATTCTCCAATCTCCAATTTGTTGAATATGGACAACGGCATCAGGTTGATGCTTGCCCCTAAATCGCACAGAACTCTGGAGAAAGTATGCCCTCCAATAACGCAAGGTATAGTGAAGCTACCTGGATCTTTCTGCTTCAACGGCAACTTGTTTTGCAGCACAGCACAGTACTCTTGAGACAAATTAATAGTCTCGAACTTTTCCAGCTTCTTCTTGTTGGTGACGGCATCCTTTAGAAATTTCATGTACCCCGGCATATCTTTGAGCGCATCTAGTAAGGGGATATTTATATTCACCTTCTTGAATATTTCCAGGAATCGGGTCAGCCTATCGTCATGCTTGGGCTTGGCCAATCGACTCGGAAACGGAATCGGAGGGGTATACGTCGGATATTTATTCTCTGGCAGTGCCACGCGACCACCCTCGTGGGCGCGTGTGCGGTCGCTAGGCACCTGGGCTGTATCGGCAGTCTTCTTCGCGGTCGGGCTCGCGGTCACGGGCTCGGTCGCTAACTCTTCGTCCGAACTCTCTGCCCGATTTCTTGCGGTCGCGTCATTTTTCCTAGCGGCCGCTGGGTCACTCGCGAGCTCCTTTGCAAAACTCTCTGCCCAATTTCTCGTGGTCGGGCACGCGGTCGCGAGCTTGTTTGCATGGTCTCCTTCTTTTGCTCCATCTTCGCCGTTTTGCTCCGGCTGGTTCTGATAAGCTCGTCCACTCCTCAGCTGGATAGCAAAGCACTGATTCTTTGGGTTCACTTTCGTATTACTCGAAAATTGGCCCGACTTATGTTGTGCATTTTGTTGAGCAGCTATTTGGCTGATCTAATTCTCCATTATTTTTAAATTCTTGCCCATCATCGCTACGGTGGATTCCAGCTGTGTAATCCTCTGACCAGTGGTACTGATGAACGAGTTCTGCTATGTCGTCAATTGCTGGTTGCTCACAACCAACTGTTGCATCATATCCTCTAGGCTTTGCTTCTTCGGCTCCTGAATTATCCCATTCTGCACAGCGAAGCCTGCTGGAGGTTGCTGGAAGTTGTTGGGTTTTGCATATGACAAGTTTGGATGATTCCTGTTGTTAGGATTGTATGTCGGATTTTCCCAAGACGGTTCCTCTTATTTATAGAATTCACATTCTCCGTCTCGAATTGACTCTTCAAAATAGTAAACTTCTCCATGAGATCGTTGTATCTCGAGTCGACCTCTACGGCAACTGCTTTAACCACTGGTGTTCTCTCCATCGGCCATTGATAGTTGTTGGCAGCCATCTCTTCTATGATTCTACTGGCCTCCTCCACTCGTCGGTTCAACAGGCATCCCCCTGCCGACGCATCTACTATGCTCCTCGAGTGAAGCGTCAGCCCACTGTAGAATTGCGTGATCTGCTGCTCTTTGGACAATCCATGTTGAGGGCACTTTCTCAATAAACCTCTGAATCTCTCCCATGCCTCGAATAATGATTCATCTCCTTGTTGCCAGAAATGGGAGATCTCGGCTATTATCTTCTGTGCTTTAGCCGGCGAAAAATATTTTGCAAGAAACCTCGCAAAGTTTCCAACTATTGATTCAAGTACGGTCCAAGCTCTTGAACCAATCCTTCTCCAGGTGCGCAGAGAATCCGAACATGCGATCCGGATCGTATCTTGTGGCACCCCATTTTGCTTGATGGTGTCACATATATCTAAGAATGTCTCCAGATGAGCATTCGGATCTTTTGTCACTCCTCCTCCAAACTGCTCTCCTTGTACCATGCTGATCAGGGCCGGCTTCAACTCAAAATTGTTTGCATTCACTTTCGGGCCCCATCCACCACCTTGGAACTGCTCAGTAGGAGGTCGATACATGTAGTTCAACGGTCTCATCTCTGGAACAGGGACAAGGAGTCCCATGTTCGCCATTTGGCATTGCATCTCTGTAAAATCCGCTAGAAGACGAGCAGCTTGCTCGGGAGGTACACCCCCGATGTTTGGATTGTTCGGATTTGCTACCATATCTTGTTGTCTCTTATCTCGTCTCATTCTTCTTCTGTGAGTGAGTTCGATCTCGGGGTCTAACGGTTGTTCAGGAGATCCCGGGGACCTTGTGATCATAAACTACCTGGGGAGAAATAGAAAAATCAGATCCCGCAAGCAAAGCAAAAAAATACAACTTGAATTAATAATTCCAAATTGTCAAGTTATTCCTATATAATCTTAACAATCCCCGGCAACGGTGCCAAAATTTGATCGCTCACTTTTCTAACACGAAAACGTGCAAGTATAAAGGTAAGTCGAGTATCGTATCCATAGGGATTGTATCATGAAAACACAGAAGCTAACTCAACAATAATTCATCATTATCAAAGAACAGATTTGGTTTATAATGGGTTTAGTGCTTCGAATATTAAATCAAAGCAAAAGGTAACAACTTAAAAATAAACGAAAGCAATAAACAATCAAAGAGATAATAAGATAGAAAGACTAACCCTAGGGATGCATTAATCCTACCCACAACGTATGTTTACCCTGCTTACTATTAACCAATTTTAATCCAGACAAGATGGAAGATGACATATGTAACCAACAATTTCAGTTACGATAATTGTGGCAGTTGATTACTAATTTTTCCTATTACTGTTACGTCTCTAGGTGAAAATAAGTAACTCTAAAAGGATCACAAAGAATATGCTTCCAACGAATGTTCCTATCTCAGCTACGACTCAAGGCTTATTCGTATTATGCATTCAAGATCGATTGACAATTAAAACGATTAAGTAATTAACTGGCAACTTGATATGCATCAAGATTGATCAGAAATTAACACATATAATTAAGCACCAAGAATCATAAATCAATGCCTGGAAGGTAAATAGTAACTAGCAGGAATCACAACATTTAGGATAGAATCATGCAAACCCTAGGATTAGAATAAGAAAATTAGCTAGACATAATAATCGACATAAAATAAGAATTAACCATAAAACTAAGAATTAAATAGATAAAACCCGTAGTGTAGCGTCGGAAGAACAATGGTTGGGTTCGTATCCAAACCCAAGTAACAAACGAGAAAATACGGAATTTGTTCGGACGAAATCGTTCCAAAGCGATAACAACGCAAAGAACTAATGTAGAACAATGTAAAAACTAATGCTAGATGGATCCAAATCAAAGCTAGAGTGCAAAAATAGGAAAAATTATGAAAAACTGAGTAAAAACGTGTATTCCAAGTCTGGGGGCGCGAGGGGGGCGAGGGCCCTATTTATAAGCAACGCTGGAAACCCTAATTTTTGGCCTAGTCGCGAGCTCGGTCGTGAGGAATCTGGGTGCGCACTTCTCCGTTCGCCTGCGGCTAGACTTGCGGTTGCTAGGCGTGCTTCGCGACCGGCTTCGCGGTCGCTAGCCTTGGTCGCGAGAAAATGGGCAGTAGCTCTTTCAAAGGCATTGCACGGTGGGTAGCTCGCGGTCGCGTGGTGTGGTCGCGTCGAGTGGTTTTCCTCACGGTCGCTAGGTCGGTCGTGAGACATCGTCCAACGGTTCATCTGCGGCTCGCGATTGGGCTATCGGTCGCGAAGGTGACCGCTAGCCCCTATTTTTGCCCTTCTTTTGCTCGTGCTTCGTTCCATGCTTCGATTATCATCTTATAAGCCTACAAAACACCAAAGAGGAACCCAAGAGCAGTATCTTCCAAAAATAGCTAAAAGCATAAAGATCGACTCTATAAACGCACTTAATAGATCTAGAATCATCTAAATATATCATCAATAAACGGGTAAAAAGTGCGTTTATCAGCCACGCATGAACAACTGAATGGGAAAGACTATGCTCATGATACTACCACATAGTGACATTTGTTTGGATACTTCTAAGCATCGACACTCCTCCACTTCTTTCCCTTACTGTACATAGCTTTCCAGTTTGTCACGTTCATATCATAAAAACCATTTCCTTTTAATAGAATCTTAGATATTCAGAGTTCTCATTCGTTCTTGTTCCACAGAATAATAGGAAAAATCATGATTCATCGTTCTATATTGTTTAACAAATGGGATTTTGCATATTAAAGAATCTATGTTCTATGGGAGACATATTCATATTCATGCTTTATCATAATCATAAATGCACTTAGCATCATTTAGATATAAATCATTCACATACTTCCTTTATCACTGAAATAGTATTCACCTCATCATTTGTTATATCATTTAAAACTTTTGCAATTCCAGTCCTTCAAAACTCTAATACCATACTTTACTTTTAAATCTTTAGAAGTCCTTACCTCATTTCAGTTGAGCGTGATGCGATGGACTATTGAGCGTAGTTCACTAAATTCTTATAATTCAAGAGACTCGATCCCAACATGGCTTTGAAGGAATTTCTAAGGTTCAGAACCAACGAACCTCTTTGATACCACTCTGTCATAGCCCGTTATTCCTAAGGATGACTTAATTGGAGCTGCGACTCACGATGAGATAAAAGAAGCGGGGAAGAAAGGGTTTTGGGCGTTCATATACGTGAATCAAAAGATAATACTGGCATTCATGTATATAGGATCTCAACAATGAAGGTGTTATAATTTACATATTCTAATCAGAAGAGAAGACTCGATAAAAGAAGTACTTGTTTACATATTCTAGCAAAATGTAACAGATTCAAAGTGTTTGCAGCAGAATAGTGTAAGATGCACATATGAGGATGTGCACTCAAGGTTACGTATATTTACATCGTCAAAAACATTACTCCGATCAATACTTCATCATCGCAACATCTGCTCAACTTGCACATAAAAAACGAATATGCAGGGCTTAGTATAAGGTACTCAGTGGACATATACCAAATACTTCAAATAACATATATTGAACTGCCCATCATAATAACACACAAGGTTTTATTGGGACTTCTTGTGCTTACTAAATATTTTTCATTTTCATAAGATTGCTCGGGTGGACCATTTTCTGTCAGCATGATCCATATCTACAACATATGTGTCGGGAAGATGGCTACCTCTCATGGACGTTGTGACCGGTCGAGAAAACCTTTCAGCACATAGTCACCATAGTGTACACATTAATCCGTACTAGGCACCTTCGGCTAGCATAGGATCCGAATTCGATTACCATTCTTCGTTGGCGAACCAACACAGATAGGATTCACACATAAACATAAACATTTTGGCAGTCAATATCATCAAATAGTCAATATCATCAAATACTTCATATCACTTGATTTCAGTAAAGCATCATAGATGAATAATTTAGGTTCATCGTTTCATAAGAAAGCCCACCTGATATTTTACTTTTTTCCAACACAGCGTACTTCCCCTTTCTCTTCCTCTATTATTCTCGTACTTTACCTTTACATAAAAAAAATGTTTAATACTTCATTTGGGCGCTTAGGCAACATTGATTATCATCAACGAGCTAGATAACTTTCAATATCTTAGGATTTTACATCATCATTACATAATAAGAGATATAAAAATATCTCGACTTGGCTCTATCTGGTCATCGCGGAGCTATTGTTTTCGTCGCTTGTTAAATTTTCTTATCAACTTAAACTTCTTATTTATTCTTAAGCTTGGGGAAATTTTATTCATTAACATCATTCATCGATATCGAATCACATTAAAATTTTAAATCGTTGTTTTCTTTTTTGTATCTTATGTCCTGTTTCAACTATTCAGAGATATTCATATTTAACTAGACGTAAATCATAACTCTATGCACACGTATGCTCAAATATTAGTAACACATTATTATTGATTTCTCATACTTAACTAAACAAAAATCGACCAATTTCTTCCAAAATTTAACCGTTTGCTTATTATATATTGTCTAACTCATATGTCATATTACATTTCGTATAACGTTTACGGTATCCTCGAACGACCGACTTCAGATACATGATAATTTTTAGAAAAATACCTAATTATGTTCATAAAATTATGATAAATTTATATGTCATGCTAGATACATCCTATAACACAAATATATGATAACATTTGACAAACAAAGATCGAATAATCCGAACTGTGGAGCTTTAGATTTTCGGCCAAATTGGTTTTCTGTCCTAATGCGTATGAAAATTTTCCACTTTAATTCTATATGCTAATAAATTAACATAGAATGTAAATATGAAGTCACTTCATTCAATAAAAATAAAAAATCGAGTATAGCTCGGCTTTAAAAATGAGCAAAAATATAGCCTTAATAACTTTTAACCATATTCATAATCCTAGCATATATGGATTATACGAACAACATTAGTTCTCAACTTATAGCATTTGACATTGTCTCCCAATTTTTAATAAATTTAATAATAAATATATAAATACAAAACATGTTCCAAATCTAAATTTTAAACTATATGAATGTAGGTAATGGTGAGACTAACTTTAATATCGGTTCAAATTTGTTTGGGAATCGACAAGGAGTCAAGAGATTAAAGTAGAAAAGATTGAAGAGAAGAAAGAAAGAAAAAACAGTCTTTATTTCTTTTACTTGCTTACGGGAAAGGAAAATGTAACTATTTAAGTGTAGAGTATGCAAGTTGGGTCAAGTTGATCCCATTTCAATATTTGCTTTCCTTTTTCTTTAAAAAGAACACGTACACAACACACATATCTGCATGCATAGACACGTTGACACACACACTATTTCACATTCAGCATACACATATACTATATATATGATATGCTTATTTTGAATTTGGGGTTAATCCATTTCGTACACCCCGTTTTAGATTTCTTGCATAGTTAGTTAATAAATGTACATATATATATATGTACACCCCACTACATGTATACTATATTGACGTTTCTTTTTTTCTTTTTGTTAAACCCTTTTCTATTTTCCTATTTTTATTTATTATTATTTTTTTCCGTATTTGTCGAGCTCTCGGGTATATTCGTTCTAACTTCATGAAATTCCAATTTATTTTACCTTATTAATTTTTTAATAAATTGGAATTGAATTCTAAGAATCATCGGGGCAGGTCCGATACAATTTCATTTCTACAATCTTTTATTATTTTATTACTGATACAAAATCCTAATTTTAACATTAAACTAATTATAAATCAAATTTAGAAGATCGGGGTGTTACACTAAAAGAACACAAAAAACTCTGATGCAAACAGATCCGATCCGAATTGAATCCGATACAACTTGATCCACAGAAGGAGACATTATTATGAAGAAAAAAGACCATTATTCTGAAGATTACAAATATTCCTTATATTATGGTGCTATATAATTATTAAAATTTTAATTGTCAGATTTATTAAGATAAGTGCCCGCTTTTAAGATTGAGGCAAGTCGGGTCGAATTAAAGTCAGCGGATCCGTCCGCATGGGAGTCTTGCCTTCTAAAAGAAATGGGTTGTAATTTTCATGGTATGAATATGATTGGAGGATGCATCGAATCAGGTCTCACTATCTTGAAATCGTATGCGGTTTTGATGATAAAGTCATCATCTCAGCATTCGCTGTTTTAGTTTGAAGGGGAACTGCAATATAGGCTTGATCATAAGAACTCCGGTACATCCGTCCGTACAGTGCGGATGGATAAAAATATTGATAGGATATGGCCCAACCTCTCAAGCCCACTAGCAGGCCCAAACGAGCTGGGCCTAACCTAGTGTTGCCCTATTCGGTTACGCCCGAGTGACAGCCCCAAACCACAATTAAAGGCGGAATCTCGATACTGATAATGGGGTAACGGTGGGAATCATGGACAATAATGGTGGAGATCATGGTCAGTTATAGAGAGGATCATGGTCCCGCCAATCAGGGAATTCGTGGCAAGGTTTACGTTTATGTATAAATAGGAGTTAGATTGAAGGTAAAGGGGTTAGCAAATTACTGAATACTAGAGCTCTTTGAGATACTTGCTGTAATCCAATTATAGTAAACATCTTGAGGACCATCTCTCCAGTGGACGTAGATCTTATTCTCGATCGAACCACGAAAAGTCTCTCGTGTTCTTTACTATTTTCATAAATCTCACACACAAGATTTATCATTGGCGCCGTCTGTGGGAATATATCTTGAACAAAAAGTCGGTTTTCTACATTCTAATGGCAAGGACACGCAAACGCTTAGCATCTCTTGTCGGCGATGTCGGTAACAACCGTGCAGAGGACGATCGGTGGTCACACAACGCCGGGAAAGGGATTGCGGATGCCACCAGCGGTCACACACCGAGGGCTACATGGAGAATGCTTCCATACACCCTCGTGATCGCCGCCCAACGAAGAGGAAGATGCCGACCTCGATCGGTGAATGTGAAGTTCACCGATCCCACGAGGTCGCTGGTCGAGCAAGATCCGAGTTCCTCAACGCCAACCTCAATCAATTCGAGTTTCCTCAACCGGAGGACAACGGAGCGGCCCTCAAGAGTGCCCGGTGGTGATTACCGCAATCGAGGTCGCTCACCTCCAAAATTATCAACGCTCATCGCAGACAATAACCGCCCAATACCGTGGTTCGTTCGCTTTCATACCCTCCGCGAGTCGTTCTCCACCGGGCGTGATACCCATGTGAATGGGCGAAAGAAGGAGGAAAGACGAGTCGAACTCCCTCAAGAGACGATGACGCCGTTATCGATCTCCCACTCCCGGAAAGGGATGGTAACGAGCCCCTGATTCGACCGACACGGACTTAATTATCTCCTTTTCAAGGGAGATTCTCGATACACCCTGCCACAGCCGATACCGGCAATCAATATTGCTGCATACGATGGCCTTGGAGATCCTTCTGACTTCCTATTTGCCTATACCACCAACATGGCAAACCAAGGGATGAAAGATTTCCATATGTGTAAGGTCTTTCCCGAGGTGCCGATCTCCAACGCCGACGTTGGTTCACCCGCCGCCGTAACAAAGATCCATTGCTTCAAAGACCTCATGGATCGGTTCAAATGGCGTTTTACCAAAAGATGCCACCTCAACAACCTTCATCCGATCGCTATAATCCGCCAAGGGCGAGACGAAACAATGTCGAATTTCGTCTCCAGATTCATCATGGAATCCCTTAAAATAGATGAGAGTAACGATCTCACATCATCAATGCATTTAAGAACGGGATCCGACCGGAGCTCAATAAAGAGATCACCGTGAACGACCGAAGACGCCTAGTCGCTTTTGACCTTGGTTGACAACTTTGTCAAAGGGACGAGTCGGACCAGGAAGAAGAGAGAAACTGGACGAGCAATGGACCGAGAGAAGGAAGCCGAGGATCGAGGTCGAGGTGCCGAACAGCAGTGCGTCGAAAGAATAAAAAGGACCAAGAGAATCAAGGTGGGACCTCGCCAAACCCTCAGAATAACGATCGCCTCTATTCAAATCCGTATGAAATATTTGAGCTTCACATCGAGCTCTTTCCAAAACCTCCTCCTATGAAAGGAGGATCCAAAAAGTCAACGGAAAGTATCAGGACTACCACCGCGGGTACGTCACGATACGTAAGATTGCAAGTCCTTGAGCTCACAGATTGACGAGCTCGTCGAGGAAGGGCGAAGAAGTACACCGCCGACTGGGCGGGTAATAAAAAGCAAAGGGAAAAATGGAGGTGGTAACAATCATGACCGACCTCAACGGCAACCCGACCAAGATGACGAGGACGAAGGTCCCAATGCAATGGAGCAGGTCTATGCTATAACCGGATCGCGGTTAGTACGACGAGGTCGCCACTTAGAAATGAAGTCGAGGCCAACCCTCAAGAACCGAAAACAAGCGACTTGGACGGAGAGAACATCGTGTTCTCCAAAGACGACCCAAGACCTAAGATCATGCCTCACCAGACGCCATCACTATACAAGCCGTGGTGGGCAACAAGAATGTACATCGGGTCTACATTGACATCGGAGCCTCCGCTAGCATCATATTCCGAGAGCCGCTCGGATAAACTTGATGTCGGAGGAATTAGTACATCCCGCACCTTCCGGCCATGGAGCTTTACTCAAGAGGCGGTTCAACCCGAAGGTGTCATTACCTTCCGGTTACCGTAGGACGTGCTCCTGTGTCGGTTACCAAGGCCATTCGTTTTTCTGGTCCGAGCTCCTCTCCATATAACATTATCCTGGAAGAGATCGTCAGATGCAACTGTGGCCATCCGCTCGTGTACCATCTCACCATTAAAATACCCACCCTCGTGGAGTGTTAACATCCGGGGTGACCAAACGGCGGCTAAAGAATGCCTACGAGTCTCAACCCAAGATGCGGCTTTACCTCGAGCCTAGCAATTACAGTAACCCTCGAAGTTGCCACCCGGGATGATCCGACCGAGAATCTTCACTATACGATGACGACCCTTTCAAAGTTGCCAAGGTTGGTACCCAAGGTTCACCAAGATTCGCCAATGTGTCATGCACTTCTAAGGAATATAGAGATGTGTTTGCATGGTTCCATTGGATATGACCGGGTCTCGCCCGAACTCATAACTCATCGCCTCAACATCGATCAAAGCACTAAACCAGCTCGCAAAAGAAGAGAAGTTTTGCTGAGCGCAGCCAAGTCATAAGAGACGAGGTAACCCAACTCGTGGAGGCTAAAACTCAGACGAGGTTAAATACCCAACCCGGATGGCTAATCCGCTAGTTCGAAGCCGCGAGGGATGGCGATGTGTCGACTATACCGACCTCAATAAACACCGCCCAAAGGATTGTTACCCTCCCCGACATCGACAAGAAAGTGGAAGCATTGGTGGGGCATGAGATCTTCGCTTTGATTTATACAATGGATACCACCAAGTCCCGATGAGCCGGAGGACGCCCCAAAACAAAGATTCATTACCGACTTGTGTCTTCGCCATCGAAAATGCCTTCGGTCTGAAAACGCTGAGCTACCTACCAAAGGATGGTGGACGCGATCTTCAAAGATCACATAGGGAAATCGCTGAGGTCTATGTCGATTATATAGTAGTCAGTAAAAAGTCGAGAACTGCTACTGCTGACTCGAAACTATTCTTGCCTTCTCGGGTCGGCCAACCTCAAGCTCAATCCCAGTGCACATTCGTGGTAAAGACGGGTAAATTTTTGGGATGTTGGGTGTCTCAAGAAGGCTCAAGGCCAATCCTACCAAGGTGAAAACGTGCTCGACATGCGGGTCCCAAGAACCATCCGTGAAATACACAAACTCACCGGATGCCTGGTCGCTCGCAGATTCCTATCTCGATTTGCCGAGAAGAACTTCCTTCTTCAAAATCTTGAGGAGAGCTCCAGATTTCACCGCGGGAAGAACACTGTGTCGCCGGCGGTGAAGGAATATCTCGCCGACCGCCGACACTATCCGCCCAAAGCAAGGAGAAACTCTATCGTTATATCCGCCACCCTGACGAGGCAATCGATCTTTCGATTGGTGCGAGATGAGATGGACGGCAACTCCCCATCTATTTCATTAGCCGGGCTCTCAAAGGACCGGAGACGAGGTACACCAACCTCGAGAAGGTAGCTCGGCCTTGGTGAACGCCAAGCGACGCCCGCCTTACTTTCAAGCTCATTCCATCCAGTACTAACGGACTTACCTCTAAGATAAGTCTTATCAAACCGAGTCATCCGGGCGAATAGCTAAGTGGGCACTTTGGAGCTCATGAGCACGACATCTCATACCCCTGTGCGGCCATAAAAAAGGCAAGCCCCTGCATTTCTGGTGGAGGTCAACCATTCGAGGTCGCCTCACCGGTGAGGTCACTCCCACCTCACGGCAGAGAAACCCGACTTTGCATCACCCACTGGATGTTGGCGGATGTACGTGGACGGAGCTTCATGCAAGACGGTAATGAGCGGGTATCCTTCTCCTCGGCCCGATAAGCAAGAGGTGACATACCCCCGATTTACCTTCCGACCACCAACAACGGTGGAGTACGGCATCGATCTCGTGACTCCGCTTAGCAAAGGAATTGAAAGTGGACAAAGTCCATATATTTGGAGATTCCTGTGTCGTGGTAAACGGTCTTAGGCACATACGAGGCTAAAGATGATCGAATGAAGCGAAGACTTTGAGAAGGCAAAAGAGATCTTGGCCTCATTTAGGTACTTCAAGATTAATCAAATCCCACGAGAGGAAAATAGCCGGTGACATCCTCAAGAATTAGCTTCGTCATCGACAAACCGCCAAGATGGGGAAGTTCATTCCGGAAGCATTGAGGCGCCCACATCGTTGTTATCTCGTAGGTGAACCAAACTGACGACGCCCCTAAAAGCATACCTAGAAGTTGGCACACTACTCGGGATCGGCTAGAAGCCAAAAGATGATGGTGAAATCCGTAGTATCTTGTGTATGAGGGCTCTCTCACCGAAAGTCTTACCTTCAACTCCTCCCGAGGTGCCTTGGACCGTAAGGCCGACTCACGTGCTTAATGAGATTCATAGAGGATCTTGTCAAGCCACATCGGCTCCCTGCTCTTTCAAAGAAGACGCTGAGGTCGGGATATTATCGCCCACCCTTATTCAAGATTCACCAACTCGTCAAAAGTGTCGAAGTGCCTACCATTCCACGGTCAAGAAGCTACCCTGCACCGATTTGAGCAGCCTACAAAGCCCATGGCCTTTCATGCAATGGGGATCGACATCGTTGGTCCGCTCGATCGAGCACCGTGTCGACCGATATTTAGTCGCTATAGACTACTTTACAAATGGGTCGGTCGAGCCATTATCGAACCTCACGAGCAAAAGGATTCTGACTTCGTGTGGAAGAATATAGTCCGCGCCTGTATACCACACATTCGGTCTCGGATAATGGTACCCGGTTGTCGATAAAATTTCAAAGAGTGGTGCAGAGAGCTCCGGATCGACCAACGCTTCACCCTCGTCGCACACCCACAAGCCAATGGTCGACCGAGGTGACGAACCGCACGATTATACAAGGATTAAAGAAGAGGCTAGACCGAGCTAAAGGTGATTGGGTGAAAACCTCCCCAAGTCCTCTGGTCCTGAGCGACACACCCGGACTTCGCACGGAGAAACGCCTTTCGGTTTGGTCTATGGAATCGAGGCCGTCATTCCACCGAATCGTGCACCGAGTCCACGAACTCTTCACTTTGACCGGATGGAAACGAAGACGACTGCGGGCCGACCTTGATGCTCTCGAAGAAAACGCGAACTCGCCTTCATAAACGAAGCTAAGTACAAGGCCGGTCGCGGTATTACAACAAAGGGTCAAAGCCTCAAGATCGCAAGTGGGCGACTTCGCCCCACTGAAATAATGAAGCCAGAGAGCCGAACGCCTTAACAAATTGGATCCAACATGGGAAGGCCCATACGCGCTCACGAGAACCTCGGCAAGGGGCTTACAAGATATCTCACTTATCCAGGCGCTTATCCCCGAACACGGCATATTTCTCATTTAAGGAGGTACTTTACATAGTTTCGATTTCGGATCGCCTTATGTTAGCCTCCTTACTTGCCTTGTCAGTGCGATGTCATATATTTTTGAATAAAATATTTATTTTTCTAATGAATATTTCATTTCGCTTCATTTTATTCATATGCGAACATCCGTTTCGATATACCGATTTAACCTTCACGAGGACGCCTCACAAAATGAAAACCCACTAAGTAGGGTACTCACTAAGCGCGCTACCGCACTCAGAGATTACTCATTGAATTGAACGTCTCGGCAACGCATCGCACTACTCACTAGTTTGAAAGTCTACATGCATGCATCTGATTACTCATTAAGTTGAAAAATCTACATGTAAAAGACATCCAAAATCGATCTCACCAAATTATGACCAAGTATACATTATAAATACATTTACGACCAAACGAAGTCCTAAGCTATGTTTATACCTCTCAAGAGGAAAGACGTACACTTCGAAACGAGTCTAAATACATTTATACCTACATACAAAGTCCTCGCACTATATACACTCATTCGGTTTCCGGCTCCTCACGAGACTCACAAGTCGAGATAGTTCTGAACAAAATCCCCAGGTCGACGATGAATACCCGGAATGAACTCGGTCCCCTCCACCCAATCTATGAGGACGGCACCACCTCGCCCCGCTCGGTGCATTTCGACACGATACGGGTGGATTCCAGTTGGGAATGCGATCTCATACCCGAGGCTGCACCTCGACCCGTGAGCCTAACTCCGGCCGTAACCATGCCCTCGCCCCCGATCGCCCTTTCACTCGACCGCTGCGCGCCGGCCTCGCCTCCGACCGCCGAAGCGCCGCCTCTCAGCACCTCTTCGTGTGGACCCATTAGACGGAGCACCGGCATGATCGCCGTAGCCGCCTCCTCTTCGTGCTCTTCAATTATTGGACCGAGACGCCACCAGACGCACCGCGGATTGGGGCATGCGTCGCTTATGAATCCATCTCGTACATTTGCATGTATTTCGTGATGAGTCGGCGCCTTCAAACTTCGCTATTTGGCCCTCCTCATCCCTTAGTACCATGCCCTCCGCCAACAAGCTCGAACTCGATCGTCGGCTTCAGATTTGGTAGTTCCACCAGTCCGCGGATTACTTTCTCATACTCAGATGCTCTTCCGAGATCCGAGCTAGCTCTCCGTTGTCGCCAGTCGCTCTCGCATTGCATCGTCGTCCTCGATCACATCTGCAGATAAATCACCGGACTTGAGATGTGTAATCCTTAACTTTAACGCCTCATTCTCAAGAACGAGGCGGACCACTTCATGATCGACCTCATGCAACTTCTGTTTCAGTTCGGCTGATGATGCCGAGCTGACATCCATGCCGGCCAGAACCTGAGTCAGCTCGGCAGACCGACTCCTCCAGTGTGTCACCTCTTCATCCTTCTCGGCAAGAGCACCTCGGACTTCTTTCAGCTTTGTTAGCAACTCATGATCGAGTCCGAAGTATTGAGATGAAGAATGCTAGAAATAAGACAACACACAAGGCATTTTAACAAGATATGTCTATTATTATTCAAAATGGAAGTTTGTACAACACAGGGTCCTATCGACCCCAGCAAATCAGCCTATTACATTAGGTCCACTGACCTCAGGCTCATTGCCGACTCTCTCGATCTCTCTCACACGCCGCCGCTCCTCCAAGGACTACCGATCTCCGGAAGGAGGTCCGAGCTCGGTCTACTGCCTCGGTTTCGCTCTCAACTCAAGAAGGAATGCTTCAAGCTCACGCCTTCATCTTCCTTGCACCGAGTTCTGACCTCCGCCGTGAGCGAGGCGTAAGATGCCAAGACATCCACCACGGGAACCAGGTCGCCCCAACGATTATGCGGGCATAATTTATGCACACATCCCGGGCGCGACCTCCACCCAACCGTGTTGGGCCTTGTCAAAATCAGTCTCTCCGCCGCTTCTCTAGGTGAGCACATATCACTGCGGCCTCATCACACCGCCAGTCTGAGATGAAGGAGGAAAACTCTCCGACTCGATAAGCTCGCTGGCGAAGGCCCTCAAGATAGGTCCTCGCCTCGCCAAGAAGGCGCTTGTCTGTGACGCCGCCTCCTCTCCGCCTCGATAGCCTCCCTGGCGCTCTCCACCGGCACGAGCCGCTCGTAAGGCCCGGTCCTTCTTTTATGGCGCCGGTGCCGCCTTTCGCTGCTTCGGCGTTCGTCTTTGCAAGTTTGGCATCCGCCTGGCAAGATCCAGTAGCGGATTCAGCAGAATGCCCTCGTAGCGTCTGCGCCGGTCTTCTTTCCATGGCCTCAGACACGAAGCACCTCGACAACAAGACCGGCCATACGTTGCATCTCGCCTGCCATCGAGGCCGCATCCTGAATATGAAACAATTAGCAACACGTAACAACAAAATCACAAGGAGAAGAGTAGCGACTTATACCTTTGGGAAGGATAAGGGAGTGCTGGAAGCCGGCACCTCGGGCAGAGGCTGGCCATGGACCTCGATCTCCAGCGTCGGGCCCGAGGTTGTCTGAGGACCAGTCATTAAGTCCTTCAGGGCGTCCACCACCACGGGCTGTTGGGTGGACTCATTTCGCCTCGCCTTCTTCCTCGCGGGCTCCCTTCGGTCAGATGGTGCAGGGCGAGGCGAGCTCGCCATATTGATTTCTCTGGTGGGGTCAATCTTCACTGCAAACAGAATGAGAATTTCGTTAGCACAACGAAATCAGACGGAGTAAATAAAAATAAGAAGGTTGCCCTCACCCAAATCGCACCATCGATGCTGGGCGTCGACCCATGTACACTCGACCCAAAGATCGCTCGTCGTCATCTTTGTAATTGATCGATAGATCTCACCCATATCGCTCAACGACTTCTCCATAGGGCCCAAGGAATTAATTTTCACATCCTTCATCGCACAGCCCCACTCATACCTCGGATATCCCTCAACCCGCAGAAAGAAATATCTTTTACGCGTTGGGATACCTGGAGGGATGCTATCTTGAATTTCAAAGGAGGTGATAGATAATACACCCCTATGGATTTGATGCTAAAAACGCATCAAAATTTCAAAAGAAAACTCCTCGCCTATGCCATAACAGCCAACCAAGCCCAACAACCGACCTAATAGAATTCGAGGTCGGTTGGCATATGGGATCCGAAAATACTCTTGAAGGCTTTGGAAAATAGGGCAAAAGGAAACCTAAGCCCGCTATTAAACTATCTACAAAATGGTAATAAACCCTAGGAGGGCCATCGCCTATCATTGGGTTTCGTGAGCACCACCATGCATCCTCCGGAATGTGGTATTTCTCGCAACCTCCGTGAGCTCCTCCGTCGTTAAGGTTGATCTCATTGCGTCAATCCCGATGCCATCCCATCGATGACACGGTGAAACCACAGAACTAAGTCCTATGGATTTACCTAGGCGATTATGGCATATATAATCCTCACATCGATCTGGCGGCCGTAACCCAAACCGAACCGTAAATACCGAGGCAAGAAGAGGAATGAGAAGATGAAGAATACATACTTACTTTTTCTGGAGCGAGATATCCGATTTCTTCAACAAAGTTTGAAAGAGAAATGGGGAATTTCTACAGGTATACTCTCTGGAATAAAGAGTCGAAGAAGAAAGTGAACAGTTGCCTCTTTTTGATCTATTTATAGGACATATGGCGCCTAAAATCTACCGTTTCATTTATCACACGTGCCTATCCACGATTGGTTGTGTGTTCGACGCACAAGACTGCTCAAGCGCCCAACCACCGCTGGCGCGATGACGTACTCTAGAGAAACAGACCGCCAGTCTGATCGCGTAATGATTACATTGAGCTCGGACATCGGACTACGCCCATGTCCTCCTCAGGCCGGCAGGTCTTCCAGGTCGGACATCGACGTCCTCCTGACATCGGACCTCGACGTCCGCCACTGCTCACATAGTGTTTACATTGAGCTCGACATCGGACAAGCCCATGTCCTCCCGCACTGCCAGTATTTCAGATCGGACCCTGTTCCCGTCAACGAACAACACCCCTTACAAGAGTTTCTCCTTCGATTCGGACCTCGGCCCCGCATAAGAGCCGGTCGCTCAAACCAAAGGTAACTTATACAAGATTCGTGCCATAATTCGGCCCTCAGACAAAGAAGAGACAAGAACCTTCGACGAAATCTCAGCCTAAGAACATCCCGCCTCAAGAAAGCACATTCTCCGCTCACCTCGGCAAGGTCAAGCTGACTTTTCGAGGGGCTATGATAGATATGGCCCAACCTCTCAAGCCCACTAGCGTGCCCAAACGAGTGGGCCTAACTTAGTGTCGCCTATTCGATTACGCCCGAGTGACCCCAAACCCTAATTAAAGGCGGAATCTCGCATACAATAATGGGGTAACGGTGGGAATCATGGACAATAATGATGGAGATCATGGTCGTTATAGAGAGGATCATGGTCCCGCCAATCGTGGAATTCGTGGCAAGGTTTACGCTTATGTATAAATAGGAGTTAGATTGAAGGTAAAGGGTTAGCAAATTCATCGAATACTAGAGCTCTTTGAGATACTTGTCAGAATCCAATTATAGTAAACATCTTGAGGACCATCTCCTCCGTGGACGAGATCTTATTCTCGATCGAACCACGTAAAAGTCTCTCGTGTTCTTTATCGTTTTCATAAATCTCACACACAAGATTTATCAAATATATTTGTTGTTAAGAAAAGTATCATTTAAATTAAATAAAAACATCATTGTTTTTCACCTTATAATTTTAAAATATCATTTATGGTGAAAAAAATATCATTTATACTAAAGAAAAATATAGAAGTCCATATTTGCAGACGAATGTACATGAGACCACCTCAGCCATGATTCATGTGTTATTTTTTTACTACAACCAATATCAACGGCATGATTCATGTGTTATTTTTTTACTACAACCAATATCAACATTCATTTTCGTGCTGCAATTTAATTAGCTTTCTCTTGTTTTGACCTTTGAATGGAGGAAATCCAAATTCAAGAATTTGAAATGAATGTATTTTATACACACCTAATGGAAATGGGGTTCGAATACATCTACATAAGTGGAAAAAAAAATACTTCACAATGAGATACCTTATAAGCATTCTGTTGTACTAGCTAGGTTTCGCTCGGATAGATGGCTAGGAATTCAGAGAGAATTGTGATAAATGAATTGAAAGTCCCTTGAATTTTTAATCCACTTTTGGAAGTCCTCTTTTGTACATGATGTGGATTTGTAAAAAAATAAATAACAATTTCTATAATTTGGATTGGTTTGATAGAGCTATGGATGTCAATGGGTGGGTTTTACCTGGACCGATCCTGAACCATTCAAAGCCCATTAAATTTTAAAGCAACGGTTCGGTTCCGGTTCCGGTTCCAGTTCCAGACCCGCTTAAGACCCGGACGGTTTAGATCCATAGTTTGATGGTCCGATCCGGTCCGGATCTGGTTCTGGTTCCAAACCAGAACCAATACTTATTTATTGGTTCTGGTCCGAATAAAAATCGTCTATTGACAAGTCTAAGTTTAAATATGTTTGTCGATAAGCTAGTTTTATCCATATCGATTCGAAATCACTCATAACTCATTAAATTATAAAGCAACGGTTTCGATTCCAGTTCTGGTTCTTATCTGGTTCGTGTCCGGTTCTGGTTCTAGATCCACTCAGATCCGGACCGTTTAAGACTCATTGTTGATGGTCCGAGTCCGGTCCGGATCCAATGTCTAATGGGTCGGTTCCAGAACCAGAACCATTACTTATTTATTGATTCTGGTCCGGGTAAAACTCACCCATTGACATCCCTAGATAGAGCACTTGAATTTCTAATTAATGTTATTCACAAAATTAATAGTAAGAAAAAGTTATTTTTCTTGTAATTAGTAATTAATTATTTATATAGTGAAAAATAGTCAAATATGTCTCAAAGTATCTTTTCTTTTACAAAAATTCTAGCACGATCTGTATATTTACTTTGATCAATTAATACTCAAGTACATGAGTAACTATGCAAATCTCCCATACAAATTTTTTGATACCTGGAAAGTTAGTGGGAATCTCCTAAATTTGATGTGGATTAAAAGAAAGAGCAATATTCAACTTCCTATTTTCATAACTCTTTCATCGTTAATTGTCTTCTATCGCATCCTTTGAAATTTATTTATTTTATCACAATCTTTGAAATTTTATTTAAAAGGAAGAGCTGCATATACAATTTTATTTAAAAGAAAGAGCTGCATACAATTTTATTTAAAAGAAAGAGCAATTTTATTTATTTTATCACAATCTTTGAAATTTATCAATTATATCCCTACATCTTTTATCAATTTTATCCCGACCTTTGAATTGTGAAGTGACAGAACGAAAAACGACCTATTATTTTGTCCAAAAAAATTAGCTGCATACAAGGATATCTTTTTTAAGGAGAGCATGCATGGATATTAATATTTCATGTAAGAATTTATTTTTATTTATTTAGAAACAAATATCATGTTCCAAGTTCATTAAAACAAATATCATCTTCCAACGAAAAATGACCTATTATTTTTATTTATTTCATGTAAACGTCGTCCATTATCCAAGTTCATTAAAAATTCCAATTTATCAACCCCTTCGTAATAAGAATTTATTTTTATTTAATTAGAAACAAATATCTCAAAAAAGATTGATAGAATTGCTATAAGTTGAAAAATTATGATATAATCGATAGTTAAGTTTCAAATATTGAAATAGAATCGGTAAAAACACTAAAAATGGAGATAAATTCGAACATCAACCCAATTTATATAGGAAAAATATAAGAATGGAATTGAAGAGGAGTTTGAAGGCAGAATTCAGTTTTGTCCTGATATGTTAGGTAGCCCCATTTGTAACATGATTAGGCTTTCGGCGGTGCTTCAAGTAATCAAGTTGCCCTAAACTTTTCGCAGTTGGATGTTCTAAATTTATTAACTCATCATGAAACACTGGATTGATGGTGACACCAAAAATTTAAATTTTAATGAAGTCTACCAAATTGTGTGCACGAGGATTATGTTCATCGCCGTATACCGCGTTAAAAAAAGCAACCAAGTCTTTTAAAATAGTTATTTCAAATCAGCAATTAATTTAAATATTACTTGGTGGACGGCATGTGTTTAGAAAAATATTTGGTGGATTATTTGAGTGAATAAAGAGTCTCACGACGCAAGAAATGAGTGTTTGATGTTGAATTATAAGAACCAAGTGTGGATCAGGGGTGGTTTTTTGGTAAATGATGAGTGGTTGCGAGATTGAATTATAAAGATTGTGTGTCCAAACAAGAAAGTAATGTACTTTTTGTGGACGCCGAATGTGACACACTCTTGATGATGAACGGAGGGTGTAAGTCCAAGTGTTTGTCCATGATAACATCTTTTATACATAGTTCAACCTCCAGTCCAATTCATAGGTCTTTGTAGTTTATACATATTCAAAAGTTACAATTTTCATTATATTGAAGGTTGTTGTACAAGAATAGTGTTTATTCAGTGCATCTTTCAGTAGTGGCTACTAGTTTCATAGTCATAAAAAAAGAAGTTACAGGATCGCCGACCTTTGGAACTCTATACATACATTTGGAGCTCTATATTACGGTTTAAATTTTGGGTTTATATTCAATTTTGGCCCGATCTTTTGCTCGTATAGTGTTACTTAGGGATGGTAATGGGTCGGATCTGGCTAGGTCCAGATTCAGATCCATTGGGTCCAAAAAAATTAGATCCAGATCCAGATCCATAAGATCCACAGGGTCCAGGGTATAGACCCAGATTCATATGTTTTCGCTTCTAAAATAAATTTTAAATCAATTATAATTCACAGTGACACCATAATAATCTAAATACACAATAATACTATAATAATTATTTAGAATTTCTACAATTATAACTATATTGGAAGACGTTGGTTACAAATTTACTATAAAGTAGGAAACAACGAACAACTCGATCGTCGGTGGTGTAAGTGGCACGACCCGTCGTGAATGTCGATTGATACATAATTGAGAGAATTTGAAATGTAATTGTGAGCATATTTGTTTTGGGAGACTTTGAAAAAGAAAATTAAATAGTTTTAAGTTGGGATTAGATATTTAATTATAATAAAAATAATATATATATATATATAAGGTTGGGTTCCTGTAGTATCCTGGAATTAGGATAAGATGTAGACTCAATCTAGACCACACATTTGAACACGTAGACGCACCAAAATTGACACGTGGCAACCCATTTTTCACTCGGGGCAAAATGGGAAGGCACCAGTGGCGCTGGGTGCCCGTCCGGCGTTGGGTAGAGGAGTCCGCGAACGTTGAGGTCTCCGCTGGTGTTGAGTTTGGGAAAGACACTACAAAACACGATAATGCATAGAGAATAACGTAACAATGTATAGATAATAACATAACAATGCATTCAAAATAACATAACAATGCATCGCACACAACCGTGTTGGGTGCGGCGTTTTGCGCCGCCAACCCCGGATAGGACGCGGGCTTGCGCCGACGACCGGTAGGGATGCCGGGTGGACTCACGCCAGGTAGGGGTATTTGGGCGCTTGCCGGCGCTAGATTTGGGAAGAGCCACAACAAAACATAAATAATGCATATAAAATAACATGTCACCGCATTTAAAACAACTAAATATTGCATTTAAAACAACATAATATTACATCGCACCCAACCGGCGTTGGGCGCGCGAGCTGGCGTTGGTGGCGCTGGTGCGTGCTAAGCGCCGGTGCGTCTTGCGGGCGAGCTGGTGCGCTTGTATAAGGTATTTGGATGCGTGAGAAAAGCGCCAGCGAGCGTTACGCATGCATTAAAATTGAAACTCATATGCATGTTTGTGTTCAAGTGAATGCATTTTTTGTTCATTTGAATGCATTGTTCAGTTCAACTAAATGCATTGTTTGTTTTCACAATCACATAACAAATCAAATTACTAATCTATCCTTAATGAAGCGAAATTTAGCGAAATTAAGCTTAAAAGTCCGAAAAAATCTGAATCATCTGATCTATTAGATGAGTGGATGAGATTGAGACTACATAATATCCTGGGACCGGATACTATTTGATCTCTTCTATATATATATATATATATATATATATATATATAAATTAAATGGATCATGGGCAAGATCCGGATCGAATCCGGTCTCAAAATTAAATCTCGGATCCGGATCCGAAATATGGGAGTAGGATCCGGATCCGATCCGATCCATCGGTCCATTTTTGAGGATCCGATCCGAAAATGGATTCGATCCACTGATTTGGACCGGGTCCGAGATCCATTGTCATCTCTAGTGTTACTCCCTCCGTCCACTAAATTCGTGCATTTAATTCCGTTTTGGTCCGTCCACAAAAAATATTCACTTTCCTTTTTTGGAAATATCAACTTTACATTTTTACCCTAAACCTATCTACTTATTTACAAAAAAAATACTTATGACACACCTTTTTACGCTCAATATCCATTAATATATTCATTTATTACCCTCTTGCACACCTTTTTATACTCACTTACTTTATACTCATTACAATTTATTAAAACACATGCCATCAAAATCAATGAACGATTTTGGTGGACGGAGTATTTGGCTTAACCGTTCAAAAGTTATAAATATAGCCCAACCTTTGAGAAGTTGCGAACATGACATGTCATCTTCTCCATTTTTGCACTATGGCCAGGTCTTCAAAAAATAATGTGGCCATTATTAGGGGTATTTTTATTAAAAAATAATCACAAAACAATGTTGTATTACGTGATTTGGTGTTATGTAACAAAAATTGATCATTCACCTCAGCTTCCGTTAATCCTTGGTAGGGGTGTCTATTCGGTACGGGTTGGTACCCTATCCGAAAAAATCGGATATCCGATCCCGATTTTGCATAAAATGTATCCGACTCGGGTATTCGGTACCCGAATTCCGACTCAATTTTTTAATTTTATATATAATAAATCTTTATATTTATTGTAAGTATTAGTTTATTAGAATGAATAATATTAAATAATAATAATAATTCTTCATAGACGCACTTTTTGTTTTTTTTTTGTATTTATTTATTTAATTTTATATTTGTATATAAATCTATATGTATGTTGTAATGTTACTAATAACTATGTTAGCTATATATTTGGATATTCCCAGGGTGTTATGATAGCACTTTTTTCTTTGTGTTTATTTATTTTGTTTTTGTTTTTGTACATAATTTTATATATATAATGTTAGCTATATATTCTCATTTGCCAAGTTATGAAGTATATCACTTATTTAAGGGTATATGCTATTTTTAATATTAAGTTATATTTATAAATTTTACATATCAAAATTAAGAATAATATAACTATATTACAATATATTAATTATATGTTTAAATATATAAAAATATATAAAATATTAATATTTTAATAAAAATCGGGTATTGGGTAATATCCGACTACCCGTCGGGTATACCCGATACCCAATCTCACCTAAATAGCCATACCCGATCCCGACCCCTACACCCGGTATTCGGGTAATCGGGTATCTCATACTTTCGGGTCGGATATCGGGTATCCAATTACCCGATACCCAAATAGTCACCCCTAATCCTTGTCATAATTTCGTTAACACAATTCAATAAACCGACCATAAGTGTAATAACAAAGCAAAGGTTGGAGTATTTTGTAATTTTTTTAATGGTCGATGCATAAGTGTAAAAACAGAGAGAAGGTCGAATAATATTTGTAATTTTTCAAAGATCGGGTTAAAATGTCACCATACGAACAAAAATTGGACCAAAATGAAATATTAACCCTTAAAATTTTTATGTTATACTTCTAATTTTGCCAGTTTCATCCCAACACTATGCTATTGATCGATGGAGATCAACCCAGCAAACAACTAACGGTGTACCAATTCTCAATTAATGTATTAGATTAAAGAGAATCTCGATCGATTCTTATACGAGCCTTAAGCGAGGTAGGCGCACAAAACATTTTATTGGATAAGCAGTTTGCATTTATGAAATATCGGGCATATAACTTCAATTATACTTTTGTAAAGTAAGCCCTTTCGATAGAAAAGCACGAAGAATCACTATAGTGCAGCGTCTCGGGAAGCGGCGCTAATCCCTGATTGATAAAACCTACTGAAGCACTAATCTTAATAGGTCTCGGAGAAAGCTAGGCTTTAAGTTCAGTAAAAGAGGATACTAGCTTATGATTCGTTAAGCGGTTTTCAAAATATAATTAAATTTGAAAACTAATTTATATCATTTAAAGGCCAACAATACCCCTTGCTCGACTTTTCGTTTAAAAAGAAATTAACTTCATAATCTTCTTTTGTTAAATACTTTTTACAAAAAGTATAACATACTTGAAATACATACTAAGTTCGTATATATTAAGGAATCTCGCTTAATATAACACATAATATAATTATCAAATTATGCACTTGTCTAACATAATTTAATTTATTTAATCATCATAACTTAATTAATTTCATTAAAAGAAATTAATTACATTAATTAAGTAAGTCATAATCATAAATTAAAGATAATTTAAACTTGAACTTAACCTTAACTTAATCAATTAATTAATTAAACTTAATAGTAATTAATTAATTAATTAACTTACCATAATTAAATAATTTAAACTTATATTTAAGTTTAAGTTAATTATTTAATTAATAAGACTTAATATAATTTAATTAATTAAGTCTTAAAGTTAAATCATATTTATTTAATTAATTGAGCCCAAAGATTTAAATTAATTAAGGTCCAACTACAAATAAATTTTCTGGAGCCCAATCTATAAATTTTCGGCCCACAACAGTAGCCCATTAGCATTTAAATAATCAAATAAGTCCAGCCCAATTATTTAAATAAATTCAGCCCATCCCATTTAATAAAAATGGAAGAAGCCCACATATATTAAAAGTGACCCAATATCTTTTGGCCCAAAAAAAATTTAAAAAGAATTTAACCTAAATTTCTACTCTAGCCGCCCCCCCCCAACTTTTCCCATTCAATGAAATGAAATACAATTAAATAAAAGAAAACCGCCTCCCCCCCCCTACTCACGTCTCTCTCTCTCTCTACACCCATTCAACACACACACATATACGGACACACACACACACACTGCACGACGCCGCTCCATTTTCGGCCGGCCACGTCGCCGGTCGGCGAGCTACCACCACCGCCTTCTCTCCTCTCTTCTATTTCCCTCTCGGCTCTCTCTCTCTGCTCACTCACATACGCACTCACACATGCACGCACACACACTGACGCCGTCGCCGGTCACGTCGTCGGTGACTGCGCCGCCGCCGCCGCCACCGCCGCGACCTCATCTCCCTCGTCCGTCTCTGCCCCTCCTCTACACACGACGCGACGGAGACACACCCAACCGTCATTCTCATCCTCGAATGCAGAGTACTTTTTGGTATTGCGTGCATATGCTTAATTACGTTACGATGGCGGAGCCACACTGGGCCCTTGGGGGGCATGGCCTCTAAAGGACAATTCCTAATTTTAAGTGGTCATTTTTTGCTCTCTTTTTAATCATAATTGTTAAAATTTAAATGTATTGTTTATCAGCTATTCTTCTTTAAAATTTATAAATTTATTCTCATCCTATGGTTGAATTTAGTTTTGAGATTCATTATGAGTTTATGATGGGTATATGCAAATTAAGATTTGAGTTATAAAAGGTAATCCTTTACATAATTGAATATTATTATTTACTTAGTATTTTGAATTATATTGTTTCTTGTAGCTATTATTATTTATTTAAAGTAAACTAAATTATTTTAATTTTGCAAGATATATGAAACATTAAAGTATATAAAGAAAATAAGTTTAGTTATGAACAATCTTGTTTGTTGATACAAAAGTTATTAGGATATCTTGAAAGTAATTGATTATTAAAATATATATAGTTCTTATATAATTACAAGTTTGAACTAGACATAGTTCATTATTTAATTATATTTAATTATTTCTTGATATATGAAATATGTCACATTTTGGAGGTTTCACTAGTTACATATAACTCAAACGATATTGTGTTGTTATTAAACTTGTAATTAATTTTTAATTTGTTTTTCACTTTATATTTTTCATTCCTTTTTTAAAAATCATAGTTAATTAATTGATCTCCTAACAAATATTCGTGGCTCGATTACAAATATGTTTGTTCATGGTTAGTGTGCTGAAGGTGCCAACAATATGCTATAATTATGAAATAAACTACGATATGATTACAATCAAAGGATTAATTATGTTGGATCATTGTATTCATTCTGTATAGTATTTTTTTAATGGAAACATCATAATGAAATTACCGTGGAAATAATTGTGTGCTTATAAAATAAAAAATGAGATAAAACATTGTGGAAGATTCGGACAAATAGTTCATCTAAAATGACTGATTAAGAGTATTCAATGAATGTGGAGCAAAACTTTTTTTATTTGGAAGGTTTGGAAAAGTTAAAAGCAAGTTAAGATACATGTCGAATTCACTTTTCATTATACTTTGCTGGTGAAAGTACTGAAATGTGCTTTTAACAAAACTTTTGTCGAGAGTAAGTTCAATTGATGCTAATATTTTAGGTCATTATTATCGACCAAATTTTAAAATATTCTTACTTCCAAATTTTAATTGAATTTTCCAGTTTGCAATTATGAGATACCTTCTAAAACTCGAGTTATCGTGATTAATTGCATATATATGCTTAAGAAATTGTGAAGTCCGATATTTCCACTTAGAGTCGTGATTCTTAGTGCTCAATTGTGTTAGTCTTTATCTTTACCAAAAAAAAAATTATTTTCTTGGTCGCTAATAATTTGATTTTAGTTACATCTTCTGGAACAAGTGCAAGATTATATTAAACTATAATGCAAGTGGGGATGATGATGAAAAAAAATAGTGAAATTTATTTTGTTTACAGTAATTTGAAATTTGAAGCGCTCCATCTGGAATTGCATTAAGCAAATTCTTTTAATCGAAGTTAGAATAATTTCACTGTTGTCACTATCACACAAGTCATTTTCTATAATTTCTTTGCCCCATCAAATATTCCTTTTTTTTTTAACAAATTGCAAAAGTTGGGGGCAGTTGCGGTACACATTGCCGTTGTACAGAGGGGTTCACACTAATGTGAAAAGCATAAAAAAACTTGAAAATTAAAAACAAGAAAATCTTTTTTTATCAAACTCATTAAGAAATTGACATGTATGTTCTACAAAACTAGTTTTGTTCCTAATTTTTTATAGGCTATTGAACCAACTTGTAGCTTTTAATTTAGGTAACTCGATCATGTACATATAAAATATAGAGAAAAGTTTTTATATAGCCATCCAAGTTAAGGAATGTCAAATTATAGACACCAACATAAAAATGTTAAATTATAGCCAACTTACTGACCCTATTGGGACTATTATCACCAAATAGTACCAATAGGTCCAACTATTGGGACTAAAGACTGAAGTACAATTATTCTGATTAATAGTGTTACTAAAGAGTGAAGTTGAAGGCAGAAGACTGAACTGAAGATCAGAGACTAAAGACTCAGTGTTACTGGAAAAAAAAGTCGAAAATATGACTAAGTATCATACCAGCAGCTAAGAAGTTGAAGCTGTTGAGCTCTACGTCAAGCTAAAGCATCATACAGACTCAAGGTCACCAAACTGATAAAAGACGGAGACCATCCTGCTGATAAAACACGGAGCAAACTCGACTTATACAACCTAAAGTCAATGTACTGAAAAAACACGGAGTCAATCCAACTGAAGAAATACGGAATTATTTAAACCTTGAGTGTTTTGGCTTGCCACGTGTCTTAGCGTATCTGCAGAAAATCCTGACATGCCAGAACCACGATTCAGAGTTGCAAAGCTACAGCGTACGATGATACAGACCTTGACAATGACGTACATGGATTCAAAAAAGGTTTGATTTCAAATTACAAATAGAATAGATATGATTGGTGCTCCCTCCAATGGCGCTGTTCATCATTCGCTCTATTAAAACACGTAGATTCCAACCTTTGAAGGTTACCAAAATGTTGCGCATTCAAATATTCTAAGCACCCAGAGCTTATATATCAAGAACATTTGGCCAATGATTTCGAAGAAGAGGGTTTCTAAAGTGTTATATGAAAATCTTCAGAGCTCAAATATACTTATCAGTTTGAGATTTCAGTATACACTCCCTTACTCTCTAGGTCTTTACATTGTAATATTTCAAGCCTAGAAATATTGAGTTATCACCTATGACAGCTCAAATTTTAGTTGGACAACCCTCTATTCAAAATCCCCAAAGTTTAAGTAGAAGTTGGGCAAGTAACCAACAAAGTGTTAGTTACTGAAAGTTTTGTTGTCCTGCACCTGTAAGTAAGAAGTTAGGTCGACTGCACCCGTAAGCAGTCAGAGGTTTCCTAGCACCCGCAAGCGTAGGAGGAACACCAAGTTAAGCAGGATACATAACATGTTAAATTTTGTATCTATGTTTACTCTTGTACCCGTAAACAAGATCAAATCCCAAGTAGTGGATTGTTTGTGTTATCAGTCCATGAATGTAGAAACCGATCTCTCCGAACCACATAAAAACCAAGTGTTCTTTACTTCAGCTCTTTATTTTTAGTATCGCATTTAATTTGCATACTATTCAATTGAACCTCATCAGCACAACATATTGTTTGAAACACTCTATCAATATAAGTTTGATGATAAAAAGATAAACTAAAAACTGACTAAGCCACTATTTAATTAAGTATTTTTCATCAGTTTGAATTTTCAGTAAATGCAAAAACATAATCACTATATTCCGCACCCAGATAAGTTATCAGTCCAATTGACCAGTTGCATCAATAGTCAGTAGGTTTACTAACTGATATTACTCTAAACAAAACTCTCCTTACTTGAACTGATCAGCAGTACTGACACCAATACTGAATTGACTTCAGTTAACGAATATATGTTGATCAAGTAGAAGGTCTAGTCTTGTGTTAAATGAAATTTTTTTAATTTGCCTTAACTAGTGTATTTTCCCCATCTCCACCATACACCAGTACAAATCCCAAGTTCTATCAATTGGTATCAGAGTAGATTTTTAAGTTTGAGATAAACTTATCATCCTTTTTCTTGTGATCTCTTATCACCTTACCTTAATCAAAAGGATGAATGCCTCATTTTCTAAGTCTTTCATCTAAAATTATTCGTATAATCATCTCTTTATGACTGATAACACTACGTAAAGTGCAAGAAATACCATGTCACCATTGGCATCTAAGTAGTACATGCAACTCTCGTTTGGATATTGGGTAAAATCATAGGTTTTGACCACCTCGTCAAAATACAGGTTCCATGATCGGAAGCTTTAAACTTCATCATAAGATGTTATTTGCCTTTTGCATGACCCTTAGGTTGCTGTATACAAATGTCTCTATCATCTCAAGGTAATCATTTAAGAAAACAGTATTGACATCTCTATGCCAAACCAACAAGTTCATGTAAGTTGCTACTGTAAGGACAAATCTTATAGACTTAAGTATAGTTGTAAGTGAGAAGGACATAATCGATTAAATCGATTCCTTCTTTCTTTGACAACAATATACTTTTCATTAGACTCTCTATTCTTTTTCTTATATATACACTTACTACCTATGACCTTCTTGCCATTTGGTAATACCATTTCCATGTATACATCCATAGCATGTATGGACTCGGATTTTCGAGTCCATAGCATTGTGTCAGGATCATTTATCCTCTTATCCACAGCTTCGGCTTGTATATCCTTGTTTGTTTGCTTAGAACAAATCTGAAGATTATTCACAAACATAAATCTTTCGGGCTGATGAACAACTCCCCCACTACGTCGATGCAATGTTGGCACTATGTAAACAGTTTTGCGCCGTGACTTGTGGTGTCATTTCTTGCACACTTAGAAGTGTTCATTAAAACTCTGATTACCTACATTCTTTAGAAGAATGATGTCAATCAGGTTTTATGGTTATCCTAGCAGTCCTCTTTCAAGAATCTTGCATTAGTGCTAGTAACGACCTTCTAATTCTTAGAATTATAGAACTAACCACCTTATATTCCCTTTGGATGTCTTAAAATAACTTTGTTTCCAATCTGACTTTCAATTTGCCAGCGTCCTTATCAACATGTAGGTTGAACTGCACCATATTCTTTTGTGGATTTAAAGTGAACTTATGCCCAAACCACAACTCATGTGAGGTCTTACTAACTGACTTGAACAGTACTAGATTTAGCAAGATATACCACTATTTCTAAAGTACATCCTAAAAAAAATAGACAAACTTTCATAACTCATCGTCGAACAAACCATTTATAGAATAATCTTATTCTTTCTCTCTACTACACCAGTCTATTGGGATGTAAACTTGGACTCTGATAAGTAACACTCAAAACTCATTAATGAGGCATTCACCATTACGATCAGAATGCAGTGACTTAATACTTTTACCATAGTCTTTTTCCACTATCACCTTGAACCTTTTGAGTTATTCAAAAGATTTGTACTTGCGACAAAGCAGGTGAAATGTATCCGTATCTCGAATAACTATCAACGAAAATGACAAAACCTCATACTCTCAACGAATTTGGGTGGACATCGGTCCATATAACTCAGAATAAACCAACTCTAACACTTTTTTGGTCTATAATATTTTGCCTTGCCATGTCTGGTTAACATCTTTCACTCTATACATGATTCACAGTACGAGAATTATGACTTGGGGAGATTCTAACGTTCTATTTTTTATTAGTCTTTAGATCCTATATAGATTGATATGGTCCAATCTAAGGTGCCGAAGATATGTAAGATTCTCTTGGGAGAAGAATTATTTATTCTTAGGGTTTGATGATGTAAATGCAACATAGGAATTATGCTTACAAGTAATAGAATATAGAAATTTGTTTAATAATGCCTGCTGGCAAATTTATATCTTAACTTAGAGTTTTAGTCAGATCCTATAACCTCCATGATGATCGTCCTGCAGATTTAACATAGTACTGCACACATGTTAGTGAGCCAATTTTTTGTTTACAGGTTTCAGCATAAGAACTACCAGCTTGAATAGGTCCAATGCTAAAGGAGTTCAAGTAATAATAAAGTCAGTCGTGCAGATAGGAGTATCAGTACCAACGATACTGAAGACTGAAGAAATGAAGACTGAAGACTCAGCGCTACTAAAGACAAATATACCCAAAAAATAACTAAATGTCATACCATCAGCTGAGAAATCGAAGTTGCTGATAACTACGTCAAGCTGAAGTGTCAACTGAAGATTCGGAGTAACCAAACTGATAGAAGACAGATTCCGGTCGGCTAATAAAACAGGGAGTTGACCCAACTGGTGTAACCCGAAGTAAATATACTGAAGAAACATTTGAGTGTTTGACTCTCAACGTGTCAGAGCGAATCTGCAGAGGATCCCGACAAGTCAGAGCTACTTTTCAGAGTTGTAGATCTCATATGTACAATGTTGCAGACACGAAAATCGACATATGAGGATTCAAATAATCAAACGTGAATTAATTCAAAATAGCTAAGATACTGATCTTGGCTCTGATATCAACTGATGGAAATTTTGATTTTTTGTGTTTTGAAGAAACTATCTTGGATGTTTAACTCGCCATATATTGATTATTTTCATAGCATCTGAGTAAGACCGGTCTATGGAGAACACCAATTTTCTCCTCCCTCCAGTGATTTTGAAAAGTGTTGTAGGTGTATTATTGATTTTCTCCTACTTTTATAATGCTCTCTTTAGAATCTTAAATTGATCAAGATTCTGACATATCTAATAAATATAATAATTATATTCTATTGAGAAGATAATAGAATAATTATCTCTTGATATCTTTTGATATCAGATAATCATATCGACACTATGAGATGCATTAAATTAATAATACAATTGACAAAGTCTAGTCCCATCCAATCCTAATGGGACTGTTAGGGGGGAAAATTCCATGGTGATAGGCGTTATTGGGCGACCAGGGATCAAATACAACGAGTAAGATGGAGCTAAAATGAATTAATTATTTTATTTTCAGCCCACAAAATAAATTAATTTATAAATATTTGTTCATTCAACTGTAGAATAAATTATTACTTATCCCCTTATTACCGAAGTTGAGTCGGGCTTGTACTTAGACTTATGAATCATCGTATTTAAGATATTTCACGTTCATTAATTATTTATAGCACTCTAACTGCTTTAAATAATTAATCTCTTATTTAATTACTTAAGTAGTTCCACTCAACCTTATTGTCATACTTGAGCTAACTCGACCTGCAAGGTTTAGTACGATAAAACATTTGAGCTCTTTAAGGGGACGTCATCATCTTAAACAAATATGGTTACTCGATACAGATAACTAGTGTCACCACCCAACGAAAAACATAGAGTTATCTGATGTAACCATCACCCATGACAAGTCAAAGCTATGGTCAGCAACTTATACTCATTTGAAATCTTATCGAGGTTTAGGTCAACATAAAATCACTGAGACCTAGGTTCTTCACGATGGTCAGATAGAAGAACTCGTCTCATTATGATCCATCAATACGTCAAGAAGTACTAGCATAGACAACTAACCAAGTCAAGCTACTTCTTATCTATATTGCAGCTTATACTAACAAGTCATCCTCAAGTTTTCTCAACTATGATTCAGATTTATATCTCAACTAGCTCACTAATCATACAAACTTTCACGATCTTCTACACACTGTATGATCTTACTTTTTATAAGATTAAAAGAACAACATATGCAACCATAAACAATTCAGATAGGAGATTGAAATAGTGGTAACATATTATATACAAGCTCAATCATACTGCTTTCAACATACAAATCAAACAATGAAAGCACTGCCACCATTCAAGATACGGAGAATATTGAGTTATTCCATGTAACCTTCACCCATAACAAGTCAAAGTGATGGTCAACAACTCATACTCATCTAAAACATTATCAAGGTTTAGATCCACATTAAGTCTCTGAGACCTAGGTTCTTCCCGATGGTTAAATAGAACAACTCATTTCACTATGATCCATCAATACGTCAAAACATACTATACTTCTTATTTATATTATAGACTATATCAACTGCTCGTGCTCAAGTTGTCTTAGTTGTGATACAGATTTATATCTCAATTAGCTTAACCAATCATACAGACTTATGCGATCCTCTACACACTGTATGATCTAACTTTTGTATGAGATAAAGAAAAAACATATGCAATCATAAACAATTCATGTAGGAGATCGTAATAGTGGTAACAAAAATATTGTATACAAGCTCAACCAATAAACTGCTTTCAATTTACAAATCCAAAAATTGATACATCTCAAAGTCTCTAGATATTTATTATATATAAGAGATAATTATTAGATTGATTAGATATGCTTAAATCATAATTAAACCCATATTAGGAAAGCATTATAAAAACTAGAGAGGAGAAATAGAAAATACTACTGCTACACATATTATAATTTTTAAAAATTACAAGTAGATGGATGAGAATCTTTTGGTGTTCATCGTAGACTCTTGTCCATCTAGCAACAGAGTCCAGGCAACGGAGGCACAATTATCATAAGGTCAAAGCGCTATTATAATCTCTACCATAAATTCTTAGGTAAACACGAGAAATCCATGTGTGATGCAAAGAATTATATAGGAGTAGAGGTGGAAAAATGTGAGGGTCGATCTAGCCCGGACCGACCGACTAAGCTTTCCCAAAGAATTGGGCTTCTATCGAGTTGGAAAAATCATGGTTCAACCAAGCCCAAAATGCCACTTGACTAATTTTAAAGGTTGGACTGGGTCGGCCTAAGACCAATAGACTTCTGATAGTTATGGCCCAACCAAGCCCGAAATTCCATCAGCCTACATTTTTTGAGCCCAAACCAGCCCAAAATCGAACTGGACTAGGCCCGTTTTGTCATCTCTACATAATTACATACTATGAATATAATCAGTGTATCGTAAATTAAATCCACAATAAATCATCGAATATTCTAAATCAACAATCCATTTATCACTATTCATTCACTTCTAACACGTAGGGATGACAATGGGCCGGATCTGGCTAAGTCCAGATCCAGATCCGATTTTTTTTTGCTTTGGTCCGGATCCGGTCCAGATCCATTGGGTCCAAAAAAATTAAATCCAGATCCACAGGGTCCAAGGTCTAGACCCGGATCCATATGTTTTCGCTTCTAAAATAAATTCTAAATCAACTATAATTCACAGTAACACCATAATAAAACTATAATAATTATTTAGAATTTATACAATTATCACTATATTGGAAGACGTTAGTTATAAATTTATTATAAAGTAGGAAACAATAAACAACTTGATCGCCGGTGGTGTAAGTGACGCGACCCGTCGCGAATGCCGATTGATACATAATTGGAAGAATTTGAAATGAAATTGGGAGCAATTTATTTTGGGAGAATTTGAAAAAAAAATTGAAGAGTTTTATGTTGGGGTTAGGTATTTAATTATAATAAAAATATATATATATATATATATATATAAATTAAATGGATCTGCGGGCCGAATCTGGACCGAATCCAGGTCTCAAAAACTAAATCCCAGATCCAGATCCAAAATATGGGAGTAGGATCCAGATCCGTCCAGATCTATCGGGTCCAATTTTTTGAGGATCAAAATCCTAAAAAATGGATCTGGATCCACGGATCTGGACCGGGTCCGGGATCCATTGTCATCTCTACTAACACGGTTGTTTTGCATATGAATAACTTATCAACAAGATTTTCAGTGATCACCGATGGAATTATCTGTTAGCAAAACCCTCAAATTCGTCGTTGATTTTAAACATCGACGGATCTCCGATGGAAAACGTTCGATGCGTTTATGATAGTCAGTATTTTAGTAGCCGACGGATAAGTTGGTCCGTTGGTAAATACTGATGGAATGGCCAAAGGGCATGACAGTCACAAGTTCTCCCAATGATCGCCGTCGGATCGCCATCTTGGCGAGTTAGTGAAGGCGTGTCGGTCAGTGATCACCGATGGACAATGTATGTCGTTATACTTGCCGTAGCTTCTGTTTAACATATCATTGTCGGTTGTACGTCAGTATCTTTATAAAAGATAATTGTCTTTTCTTACCCAATTATTGACTACCCGTTGCAATTCAATGATCCAATATTCCACATCAAACAAGAAATTCAAACAAGTAGCAACAACAATGATCCAATATTCGTATATCAAACAAGAAAAATCCATACATCAATTTAAAAATATGTTTGAAGTTCAATTCATTCAAATATAATGTATCCATAATGTATCAAGTATATCATATAACCAAGATGGGGAGCTAGAGGTGGTGGTACAAGTCCCGAGTGTGCGAGATGCTGATGCAGATTTTGAATTCTTTCCTAAACGTATAACTCGAACAGAATGATTGATACCTCCTCCATCCGATCCCAATGACAACGAAAGCTTTGAGGACCCACATCCTCTAGCATCTGCCAAAATAAAATAACAATTTACTCTAAATATGACATATGTCAAAATAATTTACTATCAAAACAACAATTTACTATAATCATAATTCATATATATGAGGATGTAATTACAAATAAATCTTATACTAATCGTCATCTTCATCATAACCATCCTTATTGTTATCTTCATTAGCTGTGAATAAGACTTGCAATCAGGCCATAATTCTTGATCTGCAACACCAACATTTCATATAGTTGTTGTGCTTCGGGATTAGGTAGCTCTTCAATGTCTTGCATGAAGCAGTAAATTCCGTCACAATATTATGGTAGCTACTTTGGTCATACTAAATATCAACAAAATTATGATATTAACCCATCGGTATTTGAATTTCCTCGTGAAACCTCCAAATCTCGTAATCTCGTACCAATCTACTCTTTGCAATGTGATATAAGACAATCTCTTTAGCATGATAATGCATATTATTACACCAAATGCACGGACACTTAACTTGTCCCCATCCATTAACATTGGCTGACTCATAGCAAAATCTATTAATCCATTAAGAGGGTGTTTGGCTGAGCTTATAAGCTCTTTAAAACAACTTATAAGTTGTTTAGGGGCTTATAAACTGTTACAAAGTGTTTGGCAAAATAAGCTCCTAAAGCGACTTATAAGTCGTGAAAATAAACTCCAATAATTATAAGTTCCCCTAAAAATAAGTTGCTCAAACCCAACTTATTTTTTCATAAGCTTATAAGCAACCATGAATTTACCAAAATAATCTTATTATAGTTCGTTATTTCCTACATATACACTACCAACTTCATTTTTCGTCAACTTTATCTCTTTAACTCACGATTCTTTCTCTAACTTATAAGATCAATTATCCAAACACTTTAACAACTTATAAGTTCTTGAAACATTACCTCTTATAAGCTCTTGAAACATCTTATAAGCTCTTTAAAATAAGCTTAGCCAAACACCCCCTAAGTCCTCTAAGAAATTGAGGGTTGAAAGTTTCATCAGGTTGAAACTGTCTATACATCCACTCATGATTCGTACTCATCCCTAAAATTCTTAATAAGAATACTATAGTCAGAATCAAATTAATTCTTCAATTAACGAAACCAATAACTTACATTTTAGAAGCATACATAATTCGGAAGACAAAAATTTTATGCTCAATATCGAGAGCATTAAGCACAACACGTATTTGACAAAAAGATGGTAGTATCTTATTCTAATCTAAAAAGTTGTCTTTTTTCTTGTAATAAATCACTATGTCCTCATCTAATTCTAATCTAATCCATGTCGTTACAAATTATTAGTTGCATAGTGAAAGGGGTGCAACATGAGATGATAGTAGATATCAAATTCTATGTCAAGTGTATCACCAACTAATGCGTGGGAATTCATTTGTATTTATGATTTATAGCATATATATGTGTATTCTCTTGTAAAAATAATAAATTTAATAACAATTCATTTCATTTTTATTGTGATAGTTATCAAACTAATTCCATTATACATACATCTAAACCCTAAACATATAATTAGTTGTCAAATATATCCACATTACATATATACATAACAAATCTAATAAATTTTCGATAACATCAATCACATTCAAAGATATAAATCATAGACAACCATAATTAATCTCCATCCTCTAAATAAAAACAAAACAAAAAATAATTCTACTTGGAACATATATCTAGTATTCAAGTTCCTAATGTATTATTTTTCTTTCTTCTTTTTTTCCTTTGCATCCATCTATCTGTAATTTCTTTATTCAAGCTTCTCTTTCCTTTTATTTATTTTCCTTTTGTAATATCTACAAGATAGAAGAACCAATTCAAAATTCATTGCAAAAGATGAATTTGCAAAGTAGGTCAACTCCCGATTAATTTAAAAAATGTGTTTGTGTTTTCAGAAACCATGTGATGTTCCACTTTCGACCATATATCATCAACTAGCTAGAAGTATAATTTACCATGCAAAATGTAACTAACATAAAATTAATTTCATAGACATCGATTTGTACAACCAATCGCACTCGTGCAATATATACATGTAAATACATGTTCTTCCCTTGATTTTGAATTTTGTAATTCAAAATTAAAAAAAAAAAGAACAAAAAAGAAGAACTTATTGTGTTGTCGAACAGCGACAAGACAACCACAGCGGCAAGGCGGGGACGGCGAAGGCATGCTAAATTAGTGTGTGTGTGAGAGAGAGAGAGAGACCGACGGCAACGAAAACTTCTAGCATCGGAGGCAGGACATCTCCCTGCAACAACAACATCTCAAATAGGGAGGAAGGAGGGTTTGTACAGCGCGCGTAAATGAAATAAAGAAAGAAGGAAGATGCAATTAAATTAGGGCTCACCGACGGACATCTTCGTCGCAACACTATTAGAAAGGTCAGACAAAGATGTCCGTCGTTGATTTTTATTTTTTTAAAAGAAATTGTCGAGAGCCTCTTGTCCATCGTAAGCATCGGACGTCCGTCGGAAACTCCGTCGGTGGGAAACTTCAATCGAACGACTGTACTTTCCTTCGTACTTCATCAATGTTTGCCGACGGATAAATGTCCGCCGGAGGATCCGTCAGTGACGGACAACTTTTTTTTGTAGTATATACTATATGTAATTGGTCAATTGTAATAAGTATTCACGGTAGATTTTCCAACATATATTTTGACTGTTGCGAATGTATTCTCCGATATTTAGATCATACACATGCATTCATTTACGATCATCAACATTCACCAAAACAATAGAAATGAAACACAAGATTTTTTACGTGGTTCGATCGATCAATCTACATCCACGGAGAGCTACCAGTGTTTCATTATGAATCAAGAAGAAGATTACACTTATCTTGTTGCGAAGATAAGAAAGAATATGTGCAGAATTTTAATCAGCCATGCATGGCTTCAGCACCCTCACAGAACTCTCTCTCTCTTCTTTGTTAATTCTTTCACACTCAAATCCCATGAATGTGTTTTTTCTCTCGCTCGCATAAGCGAGTCAGTAAACAAATCTATATATATGTCACATACACGAACACGCTTGCAAAGAGGTCAACCAACTTGAAAGTTATGGTTATAACCGCATACCTATATTTGTTTTCAACTTCACACACAAGCCCCTCGAATCCACTTATTTATGATTCAGTCCCTGAAGCATGCAAATCGTGATATGCAACAATCTCCACCTTGACTGCATAGCAAACCACGCTGGTAACTTTCAACTTCTTACTTCAATGTCTTCTTTCCATGCTCTCTTTCAGAGAGCATAAGTTCAGTAAATTGACACAATATTTGAACTTTGATACTGGTAGAGCTTTGGTTAGCATATCCAAGCATTATCTTCTGTAGACACTTTAACCACCTCGATATCTCCATTTTCCACAATATCCCGCACAAAATGCAATCTAACATAAATGTGTTTTGATCTTTCATGAAGAGCTTGATGCTTTACTAAGTGTATAGCACTTTAACTATCACATAAAATGGTCACCACCTTATGCTCAATACTAAGCTCCTGCGCAGATTCCTTTCACCAGATATCCTTTTCACAACTTCGCCACATCCATAAACTCTTACATTGTAGATAAAGCAACCATCGATTGCAACATTGACTTCCAACTAATTGTTGTTCCAAGAGAGTAAACACATAACCACTTTGAGACTTCCCGTATCAATGTTAATGATAATCAGAGTCTACATATCCCAGCAAAACATTATCATTGGAGCTTTGTTTGAACAATAATCCAAAATCTGCAGTCAACTTAAGATACCTCATAATCATTTTTAAAGCCTTCCAGTGAGATCTTCCAGGATTTGCCATAAACCTACTTGCCACACTTATTGAATGTGCTAAGTCAGGCCTAGTACATATCATGGAGTACATGATACTGCCAACCACATTTGCATATGGTATTCTGCTCATTTCAGATTCTTCATCTGAAGTTTGAGGCTGCTGAACTTCTAACATCTTTATATGTTGTGCTAGAGGAATATTGATTTCCTTAGCTTCATCCATATTAAATTTCTTCAAAACTTTTCTGATGTAATCACCTTGAAGTAACATTAGTTGTCCAGCTTTTCGATTTCTCTGATTATCCATTCCCATGATCCTTCTTGCTGTCCCAAGATCCTTCATGTCAAATTCGTTGCTCAATGCTGACTTTACTTCATGGATTTCAAACAATGACTTGCTAGAAATTAGCATATCATCTACATTTAGCAATAGATAAACTAAGCCATTTTCTCATGTCCTTTTTATATAAACACATATGTCATGAAGAGCTCTATGAAATCCAATACTTATCATGAACTCATCAAATCTCTTATTCCATTGCCTTGGACTTTGCTTCAGGCCATACAAAGATCTCTGCAGTAAACAAACTTTTCCCTCAGATTTAGGAACTTCGAATCCCTCAGGCTGGTCCATGTAGATGATTTCTTCCAATTCTCCATTTAGGAAGGCTATTTTAACATCCAATTGATGTAGCTCCATATCCTTCTGAGTCACCAACGTAAGCAACATTCTGATAGAGTAATGTTTAACAACTGGAGAGAATATCTCATTGAAATCAATCCCTTCTAGCTGTGTAAAACCTCTGACTACTAGCCTAGCCTTATACCTCACCATCTTTGTATCGTTAATGAGCTACACCTTCTTCTTGTAAAGCCATTTACACCGACACATTTCTTATTTTTAGGTTTCTCAACAAGTCTCCAAGTCCGGTTCCTCATCAAGGAATCGATTTTCTCTTGCATAGCTTTAATCCAAAATTTAGACATTGAGCAAGATATAGCTTCTGCATAGCTTCTAGGTTCATGACAGACTATTTGCTCAGCAACATTAATAGCAAACGCTATCTGATCAGCAAGTCCAAATCACACAAGAGGCTTTATTTTTCTCCTCACCCTATCTCTTGCAAGATGGTAATCGCTTAAATCTGAATCAGACCCTTGAGGAATATCATGTTTTTCTTGTTTAATCATATCATCAGTCACTGGCATTTTCTCATGCCTATACTCAGTTTTCGAATTACATGGTTCCACCTATACCTCTGCACTATCATCAGAATTCGAACTCAGATCACTCTTCTTCAATAATGGTATTTCAACTTCTCTGAAATCTCTGCTCCATATGGTTTTTTCATTTCATGCCTCAATGCACCAGAGCTTGTATCCTTTATCCCCAGGAGGATATCCAATCATCACACACTTAAGTGCTCTTGGTTCCAACTTGTCTTGTCTGATATGAGCAAAAGCCAGGCTACCGAAACTTCTCAGGTTTGAGTAGTCAATGGTCCTTACTTTCCATCTTTCTTCAGGTATTTTAAAATCAATTGCTAAAGATGAACATCAATTTATTAAGTAGGCAGCTGTTGTAACAGCTTCTCCCCAAAACCTAGTAGGTTATCCTGAGCTTAACAACATGCACTTTACCCTTTCGAGTAAAGTTCTATTCATTCTCTCAATCACTCCATTTTGATGAGGATTTCCAGGAACTGTCCTATGCCTTTTTATACCTTTCGATTTACAGAATTCTTAAAACTTTTCTGAGATGAATTCCAATCCATTATATGTTCGTAGGCATTTCACTCTGCAATCTTTTTCATTCTCCACTTCTCTACACCACTCAACAAACTTGCCAAAAGCATTTGATTTATATTTTATGATATAAACTCATACCTTCCTAGAGTAGTCATCGATTAAGGATATAAAATAGCTTCCACCTCCTATGGTAATAGTTCTAGAAGGGCCCCATAGATCACAGTGAATATACTCAAGAGGAACTACAGACAAGTGCTTTCCTTTAGGGTAAGATAGTTTTTTACTCTTTCCTAAGTCACACTCATTACACTTCTCAAGTTTAACATCGCATGTTACTTTTCCTTGTCTCTTTAGTTCATGTAGACCTATTTCACTTACATGTCCAAGCCTAACATGCCATATATCAGTTTCTTAAACATGTTCAGTTTCACCAATAACAGTAGAAACAATCAAGTGATATAGGCTTTGTTTCCTAATATATCTTTCATTACAATTTTAGATCCTTTTAAGACAACAAGATATTCTTGAGCAGACTTGAATTCATAACCTTTTGATTGTAACATGCCAAGGGAAATCAAATTTCTCTTAAGACTAGGAATATACCTGACCTCGGATAGCAATATGATCCTGCCATCGTGTAGCTTGAGTCTTACTGAGCCAATTCCCTTAACCAGATATGCTTGATCATTTCCTAGGATTACTGAACCAAGATTCCTTTCGTGCAGATCATAAAACCAAGTCTTAGTGTAACACATATGGTAAGAACACCCAGAGTCAAGAATCCATTCATTTCCAAGTTTAGACACCATAATATTCAGTGCTTTTGTCTCTTGAAAATGTTCTGCAATATCAGCAGTATCATGTTTTGGAGAAGTTTTCTGGGCTTGTTTCTTCTTCCATATGTAGCAGTCTTTCTTTAGGTGGCCTGGTTTCTTGCAATAGTGACAGCTCCTAGTTTCTTTCTCATCCTATTCTTTAATCTTAGAAGGCCCAGACTTCTTCCCATCTTTCCAGCATTTCTTCGTTTTTCCCTTTGTGAACTTTCCTTTCACATTTAGGCTTTCACTCGCAGAAGTTTGCTTTGATTCTGCAACCTTTTTGCAATTCTTTTGATCTCAAAGAGTTGATCACTTCTTCCAGAGTGATTGTAGACTCTCTGCCGTATATCATAGCATCCTTCATGTGGTCATAAGACTTGGGCAAGGCATTGAGTAACATGATAGCCTTGTCCTCATCTTCAAGTTTGACCTCAATATCTTCAAGATCGTCTACTGCCTTGTTGAACTCATCTAGTTGATCAAGAATGTTCCTATCTTCTAATATCCGATAAGAATAGAGCCTTTGCTTCATGTAGAGTCGATTTGCCAAAGATTTGGTCATCTAAATCGATTCTAATTTAGCCCACACTTCTGCAGCGGTATGTTCTCTTGCTACCTCTCGTAGCACTTTGTCACTTAGACACAGAATTATAGCACTGTGTGCTTTTTGTAACATCTATTCATGCTTCTTTGGATCTTCTTCAATCTTTGAAGACTCTCATTCTTCAAGGCATCAGCTAATCCTTGTTGAATCAAGATGGCTTTCATCTTGATTCTCCATAGAGCAAAATCATTTTTACCGGTGAACTTTTCGGTTTTGAACTTCGTCGTCACCATGATTTCTTCTTCCAAGAAACGAGAACTTCCTTCGATTTAACCGCGTCAATGATGATCGTTGTTTCCTACAGACGGCTCCACTTGTTGCGAATGTATTCTCCGATATTTAGATCATACACATGCATTCATTTACGATCATCAACATTCACCAAAACAATAGAAATGAAACACAAGATTATTTACATGGTTCGATCTATCGATCTACATCCACGGAGAGCTACCGGTGTTTCACTATGAATCGAGAAGAAGATTACACTTATCTTACTGCGAAGACAAGAAAGAATATGTGCAGAATTTTAATCAGCCATGCATGGCTTCAGCACCCTCACAGAACTCTCTCTATTCTATGCTAATTCTTTCACACTCAAATCCCATGAATGTGTTTTTCTCTCTACTCTGCATAACTGAGCTGTAAACAAATCTATATATATGTCACATACACGAACACGCTTGCAAAGAGGGTCAACCAACTTGAAAGTTACGGTTATAACCGCACACCTATATTTGTTTTCAACTTCACACACAAGCCCCTCGAATCTACTTATTTATGATTCAGTCCCTGAAGCATGCAAATCGTGATATGCAGTTATAGAATACAACATTGACTGTGTATATCTGCATAGTATAATTCATTAGATATAGACATAAAGTATTACTAAGACATCCAGTTTAATTGTACTCAGCAATCAATTATTCGAGATAATCTCAGTCCATCAAATTTTCAATTATAGTTATATATGTTTACTTGTTATTTAGTACATTGTTTATATTATATAGCATGTTTATCTAATATAATTGTACAAGAAAAGTGTCTATCTTACGAGTTAAAGTTCGTAGGACGCATTAATATATGAATTTAAATTCAAAATCAATGATATATTTATAATTAAGAGAGTCCTGTACGAGACCGTTCAAGTAAAAATCGCAATACAAACCCGTTTTATAACTTCGGGGCTATCGCGTACAAAACTTTCTCCCAAAACTGTATCGGTTGAAAATGAATTCAGCAAAGTGCCCGAGATTTCAGGGTTATTCAGTCAAATTAGAGGGCTCGAAATTTTAGACAATCTTACGTGGCTTTAGTTTGGCATGCATTTAACTTGTAACATGTTCTGTTTTTTATCTATTTTTATGTTTTGTTGCTTTTTTTTAGGGAACATGGGACAAGGAAAAAGGTTATCATCCTGAATTCGTGAGCACAGATTGAAGTTTAAAAAGGGTTGTGAGATATACTATGACTGAAAACTCGTGCATTCGTTTAAACTTAACTAATAATTATGGGCAGGAAAATGGTGGACGTGACACACAACACACGCTTGCTTCATGATATGTTTCTGTTTAAATTGTGCATTTCTTTTGCATCAAAAATTAAATTTGACTATCTTTTATTTTATTTTTTTAGTTGGAGAATTAGGGATTAAGATTCATATTCTTGGTCTTTCACCTTTACAAATGGAAAAAATACCACAAAACTATAATCAGGACGAAGCTACATGGTGTTTGAGGGGCCCATAGCACCTCTAGCTTTTTTGAAAAAAATACTATATATTTAATATGTAATAATATGTTAACAAGTATGTAGTAGTTTAGATTGTTATGACACTTCTCTCATTTTTATGGACTTGGGTTTCATTCTCTACAGCAGCATTCTTTTTTTTCTCTCTCTCTACTGTTTCTTTCTACTTTTTTTGCGGCGTCATTCTCTTATTTTCTTTTCTCTTTCCTTTTTTTTTTTCTCTCTCCATCTCTCCTGTTTCTTTCTCTTTATTTTATGTTTTTTTCCCTCTCTCTTCGGTTTCTTTTTCTCTATTTCGTGTTTTTTCTTTCTTTCTTTCTTATGTACTCTGTTTTAGAAATATAAGTATTGATCACATCCTTATTATCATAAGTTCTTTTTTTCAGGAAATCTTAGAATAAAATTTACCATTCTTTATCCTATATCGAATATATATCGTTTTAGTCCAACTCTAAACTACACTAGAATTCAAATATTATGTAGTTTTCATCATATTTTATTCCAATCATATATATTTTATGCAAAGTTATTCATTTTCACCAAATTTTGTACGAGTACGAAAATACATCATTTCGGTAAAAATCTGTATCAAATGGTGCTTACATTGGATTTAGATCCACATTATGAGATGATCGCGTTTTAAAAAATCGTCATGTAATTCAAATAATAATAAACTATTATTGAAATTATTATAATTAATTTCTAATTTTATTTTTAAAATTACACTATAACTTCTCAAAAAATATAATTATTTGCCTCCCTCAAAAAAATATTCCTAGCTTCATCACTGACTGCAATGTTTGTGGTGATTAAATTTGAACTTTTAAGATTGTAGTAGTTCACAAGCTTGGGAGCTTTATTCATAATCTTTACACTGTAGGGATAGGCCTAATTAATTTGTAGTAGTGCATTTGATAAGTTTTGTAGTTTTGCTAAGAATTTTTAGGCAATTAATAGTTTCGTTATACACTTTCCTATTTGTTCTTCTTATGAATGAAGTTTTCGTTTTATATTTTCAATTTTAATGAGCAGCTAAAGCTTTTTGAGCCAAGTCATTCTCTTCTAACTTCCATTTTAAAGAATTTCACATAGACGCACATTTTCAAATTTCCAGTACCATGCAATACTACACATGTAATGAGTAGTATTGCTTAATATTTAATTTCTAATAAAGATTAAAAAAAAAAGAGGACTAGGATTATGTCAATCTACAGCAAAGAAATATATTGAAAGATGAAATCAATAATAAAATATTTTGAAAAAAAAAAGTTAGTTAGGTGATTAAAGGCTTTACGATTACAAGCTTGGTTCATCTTACCAGCAATTTCGAGATTTTGAAACAAATTAACGTTGAGTATGCAATTTCATACTATTATTAATCAGTTTTATTGATTAAACTTGATATAAGAACATAGTCTTATAACTAATTGATGAACCAGTATCTTTTTAAGTCATTAGAATTTTAATCATCCAGGTAACAAATTAATTAATATCTTGTGTGTGGTGGACGTTTGATAAAATTAATTATTTATGATTTGGAAGCATGAGTTAAATACAAATTGGCCAAATTATTCTAAAAATTGGTAGCTTAATATTGCAGTTCGGTTTGTTAACGAACAATTTCTCGAAAAAGTGGAACGAAACGAACTGTTTTAAATTTTCGGTTAACGAAAACCGATCGGTTCATGGTTCGGTTTTGATTAACCTAAAACCAAATTAAAATTAATTAATAATAAAACAAATAAAATAATAATAAAACAAATAAAATAATAATTAAAATAAATAAAAGAATAATTAAAAATTGAAACTTATTAAAATAGATAAAATATTTAACAATAATTAATAAAGTAATAATTAAAATTGATTTTCATAATTTTAATTAATTAATTAATAATTGAAATAATAATTAAAATAAAAACGATTTTTGGTTCCGAACGTTCGGTTATCGGTTAACCAATAACCAATATTTTTCAACTCGAACCGAAACCAACCGACAACCATATTTGTCGGTTTCGGTTAATCGAATTTGTCGGTTTTGGTTCGATTCGATTCTAACCTAAAACCGAAACCGCTTAGACACCCTAAGAATAATAAACATTTTAAACCATATGGATATGCTTTAAAATGCAAGAGATGTGAGACATGTCTAAGACATCTTTAAAATCATTAAACATAGTAAATGAGTTATTAACATGCATTAGCATATTCAGGGGGATGGGGTAGATTGAAGCCTCACGCAAACCATTTTGTTTTTAAAATTCCTTTAGTACTTGATCAATTTTTTTGCTACATACCAATTTATATAAATGAAATTCGAAGAAATTCAAATGCCAGACCACTGGTCCACCTATAACGCGGATTGCAGCTAAGCACTTCCTCACGTTAAATAAAGGAGCCAAAGGCTTTCTTGTAGTTGGATCCCCAAGTTTTTAGAATGCTCCAAACTCTACTTGAGCATCCAAATCTGGGTCAATGCCGGCAAAAACATCTCTAAACAGGGTTCTAGCACCATGCCAAATGTGTCCGAAGAAGAAGAGCAAAGCAAACGAAGCATGCCCAATAGCCACTTAATAATTTATTTATTTTTACATATGCTACTGTTTATTAATATATTAATAAACCAAATATATATATATATGTGTGTGTGTGAGAGAGAGAGGGAGAGAGAGAGCATGGAAATAGGAACAAATTATCATTTTAAAAACCGACAAAAAATGAACAAAAAAAAAGTTTTGAAAAAAAGTCTTGGAAGAAATATGATGATTAAAAACTAGGGCATGCAATAATTAATTAAGCAACAAAATTGGTGGACGTGACACATACATGTAATGCTTTTTCAGAAGCTGCAAGCTTCTTTTCCCGTTTCATACTTACTTTCTACTATAAATATCTTTCTTCTTCATAAATAAATTTCATACTTCATGCAAAAATATGCGATGTTGGAAAACTTTGAATAGACGCGTGCAAAAGAATCTTATATATTCATTTTGTATTCCACATCTGCATATCATCATTAATTCATCACACATGACATAAAATCACAACATACAAATTAAAAGACTCATATTGAAGCCAAAAAAACAATAGATAAATCAGTTTTTTATTAAAATGAAAAAAGTTTTCTGTAACGAATTTCAGTAAAACCTCTTTAAAATAATACTATATAAATTAATAAATTCTCTGAACTGATAAATTTTTTTGGTCCTGACTTGGGTAAATCCAAAAAATCATCAATTTTAATAAGATAATAAAATAATGACTTTCTGGAGAGCCCCTTTATAAATATATAGGCCCCCTTAATATTATAAATTAATAATTCTTAAAATATTACAATTATAAATATTATGGTAACCTATTAATTTTGGAGAATAACTCCTATAATTCTTTTTGAGTGCATGGTTGGGTGGTCTCTCTTGTACTTAAAGCTTTATGCATTTGACCAGTTATGGATGATTTTTGGATACCTTTTAGATCAGAAGTCATAGTTGGGATTTATGATGTTAAACTTTTTTCCATATTGAGATTTATATTATGAATTTAATTTCTCATAACTATTTTGATCGAGCCTATGAAGTACCGAGTACTTACCATGTAGACAGTAAAGGCTTTCAGTTCTTTCTCAACATTTAATAAAAAGTTAAATTGTTTGCAAAGTGAAGCAACTCTCTTCAGCCGCCTTTCTTTACATGCTACACTTGATCAAAATGTGTTATATTATACACTTTTCGTTCACCAAAAATTTATATTTAGATCATTTTTTTTCTGTCCATTAAAAGTTTGAATATTTTTCTCTTTTGGACATGTCTCCTACATAAATTTCTTAATTTTTACCCTCAATCTACATATTTATTTACAAAAAAAATATCAATTTACATTTACAGTGTGAGATCCGTTCTCCATTCATTTTACACCTACTATAATTTATTAAAAATCGTGCCACCAAAAGTAATGCAAAATATTTAAAAAATATAATAATTAGCTTTTATTTTTGTAATAAATATGTATAAATAGTGAAACTAATAATGGGAAACGATGGGTCACAATAAATTGTAGAATAGAGGATCTCATCCATATAAGTAATATTTATATGCGTCAGTTCCGTATATCATTAACTAGTTTACGTTACCACATTTTAAATATTTCACTAAATGTGATATTAATATTATTCTAAATGTGACCATAATACATTCTAGCGGTTTAAACTTCACCAACTATGTTTTGAAAGTCAATATACATGCTTCCATTTTTTTTCTGCTTTTCTTAGCTAGGCTTTACAACATACCGACAACAAGTAAACATATGTATTTATGCTCTAATATATATAATCATTTAATATTTCAACCACACACTTTAATATTGTGTTTTATATTTAATTCTCATCTGCACGCTTATGCTTATGCTTATCCTAACCACCATTCGTTTATACCTTAATAATAATATGTTGTTGTAACATTGACTGATTTAATGTCCAAACCAAACTTAAATTGAGTTTTAGTTCATTAATTATTATCAAAACTAATCCACACACTTGGAAAAGTACAACCTTTGCCAAAATCCAGAGTTACTTTACGAAATTTTTCCACGACGACAAAATATTTATCTCGTGCCACCGTTGCTGTCGCATATATATTCTTTATCGTAATTCCAAGGCTATCTTATATACTTTTTCCGTCTACGAAGTTTGTTTATTTATTTCTTCTTTTGATCATTCACGAAAAATATTTATGTTCTTCTTATAAACATGGACTCCACATAACCCTTATAACTTTCCATATATTATCCACGCATTTTAAAAAAAAAAAAACTTAGTATGGTCCATCTTTATAATTTCATTAAACATTAATTTATTCATTTTTTACATAATACTTCTTATAATTGTGGATTCCTTTTCCACTAACTCTATATTTATTACAATTTATTAATATTCATATCATTAAAATTTATAAACGAATTTCATGGATGAAAAGAATAGATTGTTCAATATTTTATGTTACACGTGTCTACTTAGTATTTTGTCCATGGTAGGTACGATCATTTGACTTATTGATAGTTGACGTACGGAAGATAGATTTCCTTCTTGATATAGAAGATCAACAACCGATCATGTCAACTCATATTAATGTGAATAATTCCTATATCAGTTTGTTTATTGTCAAGGGAAAGTATACTGATTTATGATAATTTTAGTTAAATAAATTATTCATGTTTAAAAAAAAATATTTGTTTAAATTTTAGTTCATTAGTAATTTTGAACGTTGGAAAGCGCAGTTGACACCTATATATGACATACGACTATCAATGCATGCATATATATATATATATATGATGGATCAAATAGTACCCGAATCTGAGATAGTATGTAGTACTCAATCTCATCCATTCATCTCATAGATCCTATGATTGAGATTTTTTCACACTTTTTAAGCTTAATTTCGCTACAGTAAGACTATATTAATAATTTGTTTTGTTATGTGATTGCGAAAAATAACCCATGCATTTAGTTGAACTGATTTATGTATTCAAATGAATACAATAATGCATGCAGTTGAACACAATAATGCATGTGGTTGGAAGCTCACGTCCAGCGTGTGCTCATGTTTGCGTCGCTCCAGCGCTAGTACGCGCGCCCATTGGCCAACAATGTATTTTTATGTTTTGTTAAATGGATGAACATGTTTTGTTAAATGCATGAACATGTTTTATTAAATGCATGAACTTGCTTTGTTAAATGCATGTTTGTGTTTAGTGCCAACATGCAGTTTTATGTTTTGTTCAATGCAATTTCATGTTTTATTCAATGCAGTTTTATGTTTTGTTAAATGCAGTTTTATAGTTTTCGACAATAAATCTCTCATCCATCCTTCTCCGTCAATTTCGCCTTCTCTTTCCCCGATTACCGGTGAATTCGCCATGAACCACCGTCATAGCCACCATCTCTCTCGATCTTTAATTATCTATCAAATTAATCTTCTATTTTTTTCTCAAAATCCATCAATTTTGTTCTCAAATTTTTTTTTCTTCTTTTTCTTTCTTTTAAAATATGTTGTTTGTTGTTGTTCGTGTATGTTGCTGCTGTTGTTCGTCGGTGCTGCCGCCGACGTCATCTGCTGCCATCGTTGTCATCGTCGCTGGCGCCGTCCGCTGCCGTCAATGAGGAGAAGAAGAAGAAGAAGAAGAAGAAGAAGAAGAAGAAGAAGAAGGCTGGTTTGATTTCTTCTCAT